>JAUYWH010000013.1:18235689-18324634 GCA_034779795.1 Ctenopoma multispine
TTTTCTCTAATAGTTATCACTTTACTTGTAAAGAAGTTCAAGAAGTCATTGCTGCTGAGAGATAAGGGAATCATAGGTTCAACAGAGCTATGACTCTTGCAGGGCTACTGAATGGTGTCGGCTGCAGCACATGCAACTAGACTAAGTCCTGAGGGTAAAACATCTATCAATCAGTCTCCTACTGCACTACTAGAAGCTAAACTGTGTCACACAGTGCTCAAGTGAGATTTTAGAACTATTTAAAAATGCTTTTATTTTCACGTTTCGTAGTTAGTTTGGCAACATTCTATATAAAATGTGACTGGGAGAAGGTAAAAACTCTTGCCAACTTTGGACATTACAGCAAGAGCATACGTCTATTTCCTAGACGTATGTCTAGTTTTTAACAAACTTGCAAAAATACTACTGTATAGTGGTTTGTTCAACTTGGACTGACTTTATTGCTTATCTCACTGCTGGGGAGAGAGATGTCTGGATTATGCAACTCGCTGGACCCACTGTCATGCGACCCAACTTTGGATAAGTGGAAGAAATGGATGGATGGTTGAAAACCCAAGGTTAAAGGTTAAGGTTCAAGTTATATCATAATGCAGAAAACATCTTTAAAAGTGTAAGGAATTTTAAATCTCTCGGTTACAACTTGGTTGTAGCTTGACAGACTAGCTGACAAGTACTTTGTTCTTTTACTTGCTTCCTTTTCTAATCATGTAGATGGATCTTTTACATTTTCTATCAAACATGGCTGTGACACAGGAATGAAAGAGACAAAATGGATGAACTTATTCTTTCCTCTTGGTGTTTCATTTTAGTTTCATGCCTGTAGAGTGACATGATAAAGACATAATGTGGTGGTAGCTTCAGTTATTGTACATAAAAACACTCAAAAATAGGGACTTCTGTTTGTACAATACAGTACAAATATATGTAGTTTAAGAAGAAAGTCCCAATCATAAAAAATGCAAAGTTACTGTGGATTCATTATTTTATTCATTACTTTTGCATTGTTACAGGGACACATGGACTTGTGAGTGAGTCATGCATTCGTCCATGAGGACATCACCTGGGCTCACAATGTTCTCTGACAGGACATGTGTGCACACGTCAGCTATCCTCTGAGCTTTGGTTACGCCCATATGGCTCTATCCGCAACTGTTTCTTCAGTTCAGAGGGAGAAAACAGCCAAATGCACAGAAAAAAAGAGAGGTCAGTCTTATTTTGTCATATGATTAAAATGAGAGAACTCAACCCTGAGGTCCTGCGTTCTGGTTACAGAAATATTCCAAAACACAAATGCTGCTCACAGACTACAGTCACATTTCCAACATTCTTTCACCTAGCAGTACAGAAAGATAAGATTTTGCTATGCATAAAGCATTTGGTGTATGTGTTATGTACATACTGCTGGACATAAGCAGATCAGCAAAGCCATAAACTGCACTACACTGTTTTTTCTATTCTTACTTATCACATACCAGCGCAGCACAATCAGTCAAACACATCTTGATATTCTGCACAAGTAAACCTATTGAATACACGTTAAACATCCCCAACTGTCGCTGTCTGCGGCTGCTGTTTTTCACGGCCATGGGTTGCTTGTTGTGACAAGACATCAGCTGTCAGCTACACAGCATCCACAACCATTTTTATGTCAAAGATTATTTCATCAGTAGCTTACACAATTCCACTTAGGACAATGTCATACAGCTAAGTACAAACAACGAACAACACAATATCTGCTGAGCTGGTTAAGGGCACATTGTTTCATGTCGCCTTCTTCTGGGCAAAAAAGTGAATATAGGAAATAATTCTTCATACAAGCATTTGGCAGTAGACTGGATTTATCATTTAAAAGCATATTTGTAACCATAGCCAAAGTAGCACTTGGCAATGTTTGTTTACTATTTGCACACCTCTTTCTCATCACAGAAAAATTTGCTAGAAAGTCAATGGCTGGGCTGACACCTGTATACCAACGGTCCACCTTTGGTGTGCTAAAGATTTGACGAATAAGGCTTGTTGTGTTCTGCATCTTTTATATATTTGTCAACAAATCCTGTGAAAATGTATTCCACTGATTTGAACCTAGGGCAGCACTGTTGCCTCACAGC
The DNA here is from genome assembly GCA_034779795.1 of Ctenopoma multispine. Classification (NCBI taxonomy): domain Eukaryota; kingdom Metazoa; phylum Chordata; class Actinopteri; order Anabantiformes; family Anabantidae; genus Ctenopoma; species Ctenopoma multispine. The sequence goes on from JAUYWH010000013.1 coordinate 18,237,798, forward strand.
AATGAGGTTTTGAGTTTTAAGCTGCTAGCGGGCGAGGCCTTTCTGTGAGTGCCCATGCCTGAGACTATAGACTGCCATACCACACATTCTATCACACCAATACTCACCCCAACCGGTTGAGGCAAATGGCCACCCACCCTGAGCCTGGTTCTGCTAGAGGTCTCTGCCGTTAATTCAATTCAATTCAACTTTATTTGTATAGCGCCAAATCACAACATAAATCATCTCAAGGCACTTAACAGTGTACACATTATTTCTATATATATAAACATATAGAGAATTTTTTAAAACACACAGAGGCTGTCCAGGTTGAATTTCTGTGTCTATCTTGCAGAAAGGAGAAGAATTTAGATGGGAAACAGTGTTTTCTTCACTTACTTTGCTTCGTGTTCCAGTTTTGCATCTAACATTGAAAGTTCACCCCCAGGCTGAGATACCCTGTTTTTGAGTGTTTCAGGTCGTTCTGAGCACTTTTTTTAAAAGGAGTCCTCTACACTGCAGTCTAGGACTTGGTCAAATGGGTTTTGTGTGGGGCTTTTTACGTAATTCTGTATATAGTTATATTCTTTAATGTCTACACTATAAAGTGCCTTGGGATGACATTTGTTGTGATTTGGGGCTGTATAAATTAACTCAGTAAAAGTAAATTTAATTGAAATTCATCCCTTCTGAAGACATATTCAAATGCTTTACAAATATTTAAATATTGTAAATTTAAATATTTCAAATCATGTATTAAGACAGCAACTCTCTGTAGTTTTGTAAGTAACATTCCACAAACTGCCGGAAATAGTGCACTAGTTGCAGGCTATTTTCATCTGTAGATGTATAGTATACATGCGTTTGCAGTTCTAGTAAGTAGTAAAGGCTAAATAAACTATAGTGTGTTTCCATGCTAATGAAGTAACAGCTCACTGATTTCTTTTTTAAGTTAGTAGGATACATTTCTTGATGTTTTTTGATTTATTGGCAATAAGAATAATATAAAATACTAACCAAACTGTTAAAAGCTAAATGTTTCTGAACTCAGTGGCATCAAAATGAAATTTGCACTCCTTTTATTTTCTTAAACAAACTTTAAACACTTAAGCACGTGAAATCTCTCTATAGCTATTCATTCTCCTCATACACGTGTACACTCAAACAAAACACTATTTTCTATGAGTGTCTTGTTTCCACCTGAGCAGATTATCTCACATTATACTCCCTGATCTTGGGCTTTCACACACCTCACACCTGGAGATACTGTTTCATTACTGACAGGCAAGAGCACAGAAGTAATTCAGCACAGAACATATTTCTGTTGAAAGCCAACAGGTGGAAACTAATAGACCGTTTCTATTTATTTATCAGATTAGCACAGATTAGGATGGAATACTAGGAATTATCATCTAGGAAATTCTCACCAAACGTTGCACTTAATATTATAAGGCATGTGCATCGATTTTTCAGCAGGAGTGGATTTTTCCAACTACTTTTCATGCTAAAAACCTCAAACTACAATAGAAACCTACAAAGCAAAGTGCAGGTAATTCAGCAGGTAATTCAGCAAGTGGCCTAACCAAACATGCAGCCTCCAAATTACAGTCCTAACATAATGTTACAGTGCCTCCAAACACCAAAACGACATGCCAATATGGCCTCAGGGCATGGAATGTCCTTTCCTGCCATTGCACACAGTGAACCTCAGTTCATCTCTAAAAAACATGTCATTTACGCCCATATAAACAGCTCAGACATGTTTCAACACACAAACAGGATCAGATAAGTCTGTGCGGTTTGCATTGTTTTTTCCCCCTTTAACAATATTGCAGATAACATTTGCTGTAAGAGAAAAGTGAGACAAATTTAATTTGCACAATATAAAAGTATGTGAAGGTATAACATGTTTTCCCCAAATATAGTCAGTTAAAAAGTCTTTGTAAATCCTACGACTGCAGCAATTTAAACCCTGATTAGTTAGTAGCCCTTATTAGATAGAGATGGCATAAACTTGAAATTGAAATCTGTTGTACAGTTCTCACGGGACGTCAGTCCAAGCAAAAAAATAAACCAGAATGTGGGTGTGCTATGGCATCTAGGATTGGTTCACTGGGCAACACAAATGTCTGTGTCAGATTTTCTTGTCCAACAGGGTTATTTCAATCTGGAAAAAGTCGTTATCAGGTTCCCCACTTCAGAGTTTCTGGTGGGTTACTATCTTGACTGCCTTTCGTCTTCACTCCTGTTCCCCCCTCCGGTTTTGGTTTGGCCCATCAGTGGTAGCTCTTTGACTCCTCTCTCGTCCTCATTTTGGAACAAGCTCTACCTGCACCTGGCCTATATATAGTGGGTTTTTCCCCTCTGTTCATGCCAGATTATTTGCTTACTCTTGCAGAAACTCTCCAGTCTGTTATCCAATCTGATTACCTGTTTTCATGACCCTGTTTTGCCTTTGATCCTCCATCTCAGCCTGTTCACTGTTGGTAGTGTAAGTCATATGTGAGTGTGTATCCCTCAGGTGTGATGACAAAAGTTGTGGCTTTGCCATTTTGTCTTAATTCACCTGGGTTCCACTTTTCTACCTGCTCACCAGTTGCACAGCCATTTTTTCAACATTTACCTGGACTCTGCCGTCTGACGTGTACATCAGTTGTTCAGCAATCTGGTACTGCTACTTCCCTGGATTTCACTCACCTTACCTTCTTATCTGTGGCCTTCTTCTACCGTAAGCTCCAGTCATTGCACCACCTTTGAAGACCTACTCATCTGGTGCAATCCACTTGAACTGCTCAAGTGGATTTTCCCCTCATTCCATTTCACACTTTATTTTCAGTAAACTACTCAAACATACCTGTGTTATCTGTTCGTTTCTTGGTCCAGTTAAAAGAACAATTACAAACCCTGACAAAACCAAAGTGGCTGAGAGACTAACAGACACAGATGGACACTGTCATCCCTGGAGCTGGAGCTGGCATTACATCCTAAGAATGAAGAGTAAAGTCTGGGGAAAGTGTATTTTGTTTCCTAGTGGGATATGTGCTTCAACTTGTCTTAACCTGAACTTAAACGTATTCCTAAAACAAACCAGTTATCTCATATGATGCTAAACCTTACTCTAGCCTTAACTAGTCTCTACCTAATCCTGAGTCTTGTAACCTAAAATCTCTTCAATTATATTGTCTCATTTGGGTGTAAACTAATTTGACAATTCATTAGCTGTGTTAACTAGTAGTATTTTAATGCACTGAGGTGGTTTATATCTGATAGATGAACTTTCAGGCTGTTACAGTCTTGTAAAATCTCTTTGAATACTTTCACAACAAGCAACAAGCAACAGGTATTGAGGCCTTATTTTGACTTCCCAGTCTTTTTACAGGTAAATCCATTAACAAAAGCAGGTTTGTAGCTTAACAACACAAAATGCTGCTGCTGCTGCTGCTGCTGCTGCTGCTGCTGCTGGCGTTAAACTTGCTCAGTGCTTACATTTACTGCACAATTCATTTCCTGAGGGCAGATTTTCCCTCTGCTTTGAAGTGGGAAACAATATAATTTTTTTGCATTTGTAATACCATCACTTCCAGTTTGGTGACTTCATATAAAAGGCATTTGTGTAAACAGTCATGGGCAGCAGGAGGTCTTTTTAAGGTGGAATGAGACAGCTTTGGCCTTCATGTTCTCTTTTTTTTTTTTTCTTGTTTTACAGCTGAAGAGGTTGATCCTGAAGCCCTGTGTTTCAAAGCTTCTTGAGTCCCGCACAGTCCTCTGCCCCGCAAAACCCCCACCCCTGTTCCTGCTTACAATGGGCCCTCATTCACCCTATCTCCTTTCAAACTCCAATAAATTTTTTAACATTTCCTCAGCAGGCAGTTAAAATGTGGCCGACTACTGTGCATTCCCCACATACTCTGCAGAATCTCTTTGTTGTTTTGCTCTTGTTCTCTGCACATCTCATCTCCCTTGCTTTAACTCTTAACTAATTTTGAGAAGAATAACACATGAGGAGAAAAAGGTTATTTTACAGTGATTCCTTTTGTCATCCATTTTTCTATGTTTTGTCATGGCCACCTGCCCATTTGCCTCCTCAGCCTGTTCTTACTCTCGCTTGTCTCACTGTTGTCCCACCTGCCTTGCTTCCTTTTCCCCATTCTTTCCCTTCCTACCTTTCTTTGTTTCTGCCATTTACCTTTGACTCCATGCTACCAACACAGTTTGTCCTCACCTTTTCTTTGATGTTTCCACTGGACTTTATCTCTACCTAACACCTTCCTTTCTCTCTTACACCCTATTTTCTAATTTTCCATGCTTTTGTATGTGTCCTTGTTGGACACTGCTTAATTCCTTTAAAGTTTGTGTCCCCCTTCTTCCTTCCTTCATCTATTTTCTTGCCTGATCAGCCTCCTCAGCCATGTGACTAAAATCATAAGAAAACCCTCATGACAGTACACTATGCCAGCTCTGCCATGTGGACAGTGACAACCCAGGGGCAAGGAACTGCTTTTGCAATGAGCTCCTCAGGCAGAAATGATCTCCTAACCTCAGTAATTTATAGCCTGTTTCCACAGAAGGAATTTTTCCATGAACCCAAGAAACTTTTGTAGAACCTCAGGAACCATAGCAGCACTTGAACCAGAGGACATGGGGTCTTCATGTTGTTCCTCATCCATAGTTCAAAATACACATCATGTCATAATTACTACAGTTATTAGAGGGTTTGAATGTATGTTATCTTGGAGTGCTTGCTTAAATGGCTGATGTCATTTTTTTATGACCATTGCAAGGTTCCCATGTGTCCGCTATGGTCTCTGTTGGCCACCTGTCCTAGTTTGAAAGGATATGGAAAAGATTTGTCCACACACACTGTTCTGTAGTGCCAGCTGCACATGTGTCAGATGAGTAAACAACATACTAATTTGATGTGACAAAATATGTTTTATTTAGATATCATTGATATTATTAGACTATTAGATTATCAGTCTAATAATTTTTAGATTATTAGATTTTTTATGTTATTAATGTTTGTAGAGCATGTATGGGGGACATGTCTACCTGTATAGAGGTACTCTAAACCTGTGTATGTGTACCGAACTGTTGTGTGAATAGAACCTTATCCGCACCCATTTGAGGTCACAGAGAAATCATGAATTGGCCTACAGTTCCTGACCCCCCAAGAACTTCTGACCCTAGGAGCCTTTCATTAGCAAAAATAGTACTAGGGTAAAGTTTGCTATGTTTCATTATTACATGAATATTATGAGACTAAATAGAAGAAACTGTTAAAAATGGTGTTACTTGTCCTCCTATGCTTTCTCTTTTATCTATTTAAACATACCGTGTCAGATAACGTTAACCACAAAGAACAATGCAACTGTGGTTTGTTCGTAAGTGGAAATTGCGCGTCACTTTTGAGTTTTCCATTTTCAGCCAAGTTATGCTAATGTATTAAGCAAAAGTAATGATATTAAGAGAACAAGTTGTGCTGATGGTTTTATCTGACCGAATTTGATACAGCACTGTTCTGCACAGAGGTGTGGGTGTTAACCACTGCACATAGAGAGGTATTTCTAAAATGAATGCAGCATACCATTAGCCGTGCAGTGAAGATAATACAACTTCCTCTTTCCACATGTTAGAACCTGACAGCTAATTGGAGCTATAGAAGTCGACAAGGTTCCCATAGCCAGCAATTCACACCAAGTAGACTGCTGTTAATGTTAATGAGGTGTGATAGCAGGCTGTGTGGTTGTCAAGGTCAAGGCTAGCACTGCTTACAACGCAGAGAAGCAAAAGGTAGTACACCTCAGTGCTGGTGAGAAGCAAAGGAAGACCACTGTGGCCAGTGGGTCTGTGTGTAAACAGGCACAGTAATGTAAAAGACAGGGTGGTACTGAATTTTAAACACTACCTTGTTATGGGAGGACACCCACACATGTATTATCTATATATAAACTATATAGCAATAAATAGTGTGGAAGTGCCACAGCAAACAGATGATATGAGTATAAATAATTCTAGGTTCAGGTTCTGTACAGGAAGGCTATAGGTAAACAAAATCAGAGGGACCCAGGACTGAGACACAGTCTTATCTTTTTACATGATGAACAGCCAACATTTGACATTTGACCCTAGCACTACCACTGAATGGTTTGCCAGGCGAAACCACTGTGTGGGTTCAGAAGAGAGACTAGGAAGAGAGAGTAAAATGGAGTAAGCGAGAACAAGTGTTTATGTTAGTCTGAGTTCAATGTAAACAGCTTGGATGCTGTCTGTCACCACAGCGCAGTTACGTGGTTGTCCTCTTTTCACTGTCCCATTTACAGCTGTTATGAAAGTGCTTTTAGGGGCTGGGGTTATAAAAGCATACCATATACCGAAGCTGCATCCAACAGGTTAATAGTGCTCTGTGTATAGCGAGGGAGTAGCTGCATTCAATCTGTGAAAAGGAACAGACTGCATGTCAGTGCTAGGGTTTTCCAGAGGTCAGGGAATCTGGCCCAGGGGTGTCCAATCCAGGGCCACTGTCCTGCTGGTTTTCCAACTGTCCCTCCCCTATCTACTGCTGATTACCTGGTTCAGGTGTGTTCAGCCAGTCAGAAGCTGTAAATGCAGGTTGCAATACAAGCAGGACAGCGGTCCTCGAGGACCAGGATTGGACACCTCCCCTCTTAACTAATGAGATATGTTCATTTTTTTCACATTGCCCTTAAGCTATAGGCACTTATAGTAATCCCTAGATAATTACATGTTGACCAGTGACCTCTCTAGCAAGTTCTCAGCATCCAAAAGTCTCCTTTGATTTCCCAAACTGATCCTGAGGCTTATCTTGATTTCTTTTCTCTCTGTCTTTATAGCCACTCACCGCTTTGAACGTGTGTTCTGCTAAACACACTATAAAGAGTTAAATGTGGAAGTACCAAGCAGTGGGCCCAAATCCATTTACTTTTGGAACATTAGAGTTATTTAGAATTGGATAAAGTTATCATTCAACAACCCATAATGACTAATAAGTGAAGACGTGTTTTTCAAATTTAGGTTCAGCATTGCCTTGGCTGCTTAAAAGGTTCAGTGACATGCTGAAAAGTGAAATGTTACATATCCGATCTCATGGGCTCCAGATAAGATTTTCTTCAAGTAGTTCCATGACTCGGTTGCATTCATCCTCATTGTTTATCAGTTTACCCGTCCCTTCCCCTGAGCACATGTTTAGGCCACATTTCGAAAGTGAACTACAATGCACCTGACTATCTGTGTTGTATCTCAATCCACTTCTTTTTCTACATCATTCTTTACATGATGTGACAAACTTCAGCCTCTTTTTGCCTCTCAAATCTCATTCTGGTCACGTTGCCAAAGAATGTTTCACTTGTTTACATGATCATCATTTCTAAGTGATGAAACTTGTAAACCGAAACACATTCCTTGGCAAATAAGTTGCAGAGGTAATATTATGAGAACAGGGATATTTTAGTAGTTCTGTCAACAGACGGGTTCCACGAGTTATAGCAAAGGAGACAACTGCAGAGGTACATGGTAAATTTACTCCAAAAGAAATATATCTATGTCTGAGTCTCTGCCACATTTTAGTACAGTACAGTGGAAAACATGACATCTTAATAATAACCTGTCAAACTAAGGACCACAAAGTAAGTTTCTTTATGAGACTTTAAGTGGTATGAAATTATTTTCACATTGCTTTAACTGTACATTTGCTTGGTTGCTGTTTTTTAACTTGTCTTAAGTGCAACTCAGTTGTGGATTAAAAACTTAGTGTGATGTGAATATACAGTAGGTAAGGAGCTGCATCCGTACCTATATTCACATTACATTAAGTTGTTAATCCACAACTGAGTTTTTTATATTTCAGAGAGTGAGTGAAGGGATAAGGGGGGAGGAGACACAAGTAGCGACATACACTTCATTCACGCAGAGTAAAGGTGTAAATGCTGTTAAAGGTGTGTTTATATTGGTAGAATTTAAAGTCAAAGGGGACAAATTTAGATATTCAAACGGTTTTGGCTGTGAAACAAGAAATGTAGTATTAAAAGTGTTCACCTATATGAAAAACACAGTCTGCCAAATTAACAAAGTACTCCCAAGCCCCTATAGCTATATTTATCATAATGCAACAACGGTTTTTCATGCAATGCCACCTGAGGACTCGACACACACATCCCATTGTGGTTTCCACCCAAGGCCTCACAGAGTGGGACTTCCCTGTAGTCCCTGATTTTTTCACAGTATTACTCTACTAAAAATGGTGAACAACTTAAAGTCTTCACAGTCTTGTGTTTAGAAATATTACTTTTAAACTGATTTGACAAATATCTAACATAATTAGTTTTAGAGTTGAACTGAACTGAACTGTTGGTGGATGCTCCTATTATGCCTAATCATCATACTTCTGACTATGTTACTAATTAATAGAAACATCCAGAACAATGTAAATATAATCATAAAATAAATATTGTTTAAACCTTTTTACATAATTTTGTCTACAAACCTTACAAATTACAATTTCATTTACACATGGAATTGATGCCCCTTTATGATTATACAAAACCCTTAACTTTTCCATGGAAATGACTGTAATCACAAGTGTTTATAGTTTAAATGCTCCCAAAAGAACAATGACAAACTCTCCACTAAGTTTGATTAGTGTCTGGGGCAGCAAAACAGCCCCACAGCATTATGCTCCCACCATGTTTAATTGTGGGAAGGGTTGAGGGCCTTTCCCTTCTTTTGTCAATCAGAAGCAGCATCCATGTGCCCAGATTCAAAAGAAAGACTTCTAAAACTCATTCTGATGTTTAAAATGTTCATGAGCAAACTTGGCTTGGCAGTCTGGCTTTGATGTGCCACTGTGTGAGCAATGCAACTAATGGTTTTTCAAATCTTGCAATTTTGCCCAGCTTTGACCATGCCCAGGTTTGTTTCTAACAAAATGTGTCTCTTTGTGCTTTGCAGTTATGCATCATGCAGCTGTTCTGCGAAACACTTTTTGCCGTAAAGCCTTCCCTCTTTAACTATATTCTTTCTGAGTTCCAGATTGATATCTTTACTTTTTGGGATGACAAAATTATTTCTTATCAAGACTGTAAGAACAGTGTCAAAAGTCCTGTTCACTGGGTCCCTTAAGTAAAGTTCTGTGCTGATTGATTGGTCAGGTGTGTGTTTTTGTGTGTCTGCCAAGTAAATCAAAGTAAAGTATGAAGCAAACCTGAAGATTTAGTTTAAGATAAAATAAGATAAGTCTTTTTCATCCTGCATTGAGCAAATTTCATTGTTACAGCATCAGAAGACATAACAATAGCAGTAGAAGAAAATAAAAATAACAGTAATTATCATCAGCAGTGCTAAGACAATCAATAAGTCAATCAATCAATTTCACTATGGCTCATTTAAGTTGTCATGGCAACTTGGTAATTTACATTTCAAATGTACCAACTACAGGCCTTAACAGTGATAAATTCTGCAAACACTGGGCAGAATGTTTCGAGGATGAAGTTAAACCAGCACAGCAGATTACTAAAGCTCTCTGAGTGAGTGTGCTCAGCTAGTAAGAAAGAATATATCCCATTTGAAAATACAGTACAGTATCAAATTACTGACATTGGTACCACATTGGCTTGTACAGTATTATTACGTAAAGCTAGCAGATTGAGACAACCGGACACGGGACCACATGGTGTTTATGTCCTGGTTATTTTGAGCTGCACCCTGGGTCAAACTCAAGGGCTGATGTTATGTCCCAGTCTGCCCCTGGTGTATAAATATTTAACTGACTGTGATGCAGCAATTGGTGAAACCTGAGATGTGCCGACTTGCACATCTTCCACTCTAATTCCTTTAAGTCTTGTTCTCACTCGCTCACTTGCCAGTAAATTAAATTACAAATTTGATACCTTTGTTTAGTTTGCCTTTGTTCTTTTTACAGTGGGATCACATTGTCTAATCAATCTCTTCTTTCTGGCGCTAGCCATGACACTGCAATTATTAGCTTAAAATAGGGAAACTGTCATCTGTTGAAACAGCACCCCTTCTATTGCCCGGCACCAAATTGTAGGCTGCTCTGTCCTACATTGGCGTCGATAAGGCGGCAGGTGTAATACTTACTTTTGCCCTAAATTTTAAAGAAATATGGATTGTGAATGTGTAAACAAAGCCATTAGTTTGGGTTTAAGCACAAAAATATCTAAGTTAGTTTAGTGTTGTTTCACACAGGACTGGAACTCCAGGCCCCTGCAGGAAAGTCCTATATTTTGTTGGCCCATTCATCCACTTACTGCCAAATGTTTGAGGGCTAAATACTTAGTAGTACCTTTCATCTTTACTTTATGTTCCTTCCACAACAGGAATCCATCATGTCAGATGGATAAAGCCATTTGATTCTGACAAACATTAATATCAGTTAATAGCTGAAATCTGAGAATATTGCAATTGGGTCTGACTTTGCAAAAACACGAACAGACAGACAGTCCCCCCAGTGTGGCAAAAACTGTTAAGTGACATGATCAAAATGACTTTAATTGGAGGTAAAGCTACAGTACGTGTGAGTGAATCTAAAATGCAGTATGTTAAAGTTAAACTGTGGAGTCAGTGTGGAGAATCATTATTATTATTATTTTACTGTGTCATTTATTGACAAAACTTCACATTTGTACTGGAGTATGGTCAGAAGCCTAATTTTGTCTGGCTGGCTGGCTATAGACACACAGAGAAATGTATAATCTATATCAAAGCAAATGTGTGGGGTTGTTGAGTATATATTGTTTGTAGTAAAAAATGGTTTCCCTTGCTTCCAGATTTGTGCAACGGTTATGTTCAGTAAATGTAAACACATCCTATTTCCTCATATAGCTATGCTATGAAGAGCAATTATTTGTCAGAATGTCTGGATAAGGAAGTATTGCCTTATTGGTGTTGATTGCAAATATAATTATCCTTTAACCATCAACACCTTAACCAACTAGCAAAGTCAATAATCCATCAGTAAATCAATTCATAAGTTAATCAAAACAAGCAGATGGAGAATTTTAGTAGGGTGTCGTGCAGTTTCTCCAGCCAGGCCAAGCTTTATGTCAAAAAGGTTCTTCCCCAATGCACATTCCAGGCAACGGTCAAAGGAACCAGGCAATTACATTGCAGTGACATGCGTCACATTTTTTGTTTACTTCCTAAATGTTCAGAAGTCTCTGGGCCTTTTGAAGTCATTTCCATGTATAAGAATGGGGGAAGAAACTCATCATGAGCAACGTGCACAGTTCCAGCTGCGTGTTATATTGTGTTAGAATCCAGTCCCAAGTGAGTTACAGCTCCAAACTAAAACCTCAGCTTCAAACTTACTGATTCATTTAGACTTTTTCTTCCAGTATTGTTTGTATGCGATGGAGGACTAACAACAAAAACAATTAACCTGCTAATAAACAATGAATAGTCAACACAGTATGGTCAATAGATTGTTGAGGTTGTTGAGGTGTCTCAATTTGAACTCCATCTCAATCTGATTTCAATCAATGCAATGTGCCTTGAGGCGACTTTTGTGATTTGGTGCTATATAAATCTATATAAATAAAGTTGAATGGAATTGAATCTGAGTGATAACGAGGTATTCCCAGGCCAGGCATGATATGCAGTCCCTTTAGCATATTTTGGTTCAGCTCTGGCAACCCACTTGGGAATGCCTGGGATCCCTTTACAGTGAGGCCAGGAGGCAGATCAGATGTCTTACCCTCCTCAGTTGGCTCCTTTTTCATGCAAAGCAGCATGTATTCTTAATTCCTTTCAGATTCTTACTTCTCACTTCTATCTATCTTATTTTTCCACACAGAATGCACTTCCAGTGGTTTTACATAATCAGTCCAGTAAATCTTTGTGTTCACAAGTTACATTAGTGAGTCAGGGGCTGATTATGCTGGCCCGTAGGTCGATATAGGAAGGAAACTAGCCATGAGTGATGTGCATTTCACAAAGCTTAATTTTTTTGGTCACAATGTGGTTTGTGTTTCTCCCTGGAAGTTAGGACCACTTTAAAAATGTAGAGTCATGTAAAGTACCTTATCAGATTTGAGGGTTTTGGTAATTTACATTTATAGAAATGTGTCGCATAGATGGCCACCAACACCAACAGCTGAAAGGTAACATATATTCACTGTCTGTTCTCCCCCTATTTTGTGTTCAGAAATGTTCTGTAGGCTATGTCTTTCTTTTGAGGCAGAAACATGCTGCAAAACACAAATCATAAAAAACATTTTCCAGTCAAAATGTCTTGACATGAGGTCTTCCAAGGCTACATGTGATAATCTATATAATCCCATTAGAGTGTTCTGGGTCTACAACAGGGTCTCCTGCCAGCTGGTTGTGCCCAGACTTCTTCCATTGGAACCCTCTGCACTGGCTCTTTCCACAGTGAATACATATAGTGAAATATGAATAATAAAACGTGAGGTTATAAAATGACCAAAACGATGCCTATGAAATAACAGAAGGATTATTCTTTTTCCTAAAGATGAGCAGCATAGTAACTAAAAAACATTCTCTGGTATTGAAACCAAGACAGGGTCTCAGGAAATATTCTCTGCCATGATAATTCCCCTTCTTTCTCAGTGGAGGGAGTGAAACTGCCTGTGTCATAAAAGCTTTGTTGAATTTAGGCCTATTGGAAGCCCTGGGCCCCCTGTCAATTCAAGCGAGCTGCTCTCAGCTAGTGAAACCAGAGAAATGGCAATGCTCATGGGAGTGGGGATAGTCATTCAAAGACATCCATTCAGTGGCAAAACATGCTTCCCAGGGGTGTAAGCCAACAAGCAAAACTATACAAAGATCACAGATTCTCTGTTATTACCTAAATGGAGTTATGAATTCATAATTTTAATTGAATGGTTTGGCATGCTTAGTAAATGGTTTACACAGTGTCTGCCACAAGGTTGGACACTGATCAGTGACAATATCAAGAGTTCATACTTTGTTAGTTACAACTCAAGCTACTCTTGAGGGTACATCCCTACTAAATATGCAACAATAATTTTTTTGGGTTTTAATGCTGATTTAAATTTTAATTTAAATGTGTGTTTGTTTTAAATATTTGGTATCTACCAATTCTGGATCCAATCTGATGATTAACTTTACCCACAGTTTTATTAAATATATACTGTATATGTATAATGTTTTTTAATTATCCAAACACAAGGGGCCCTGGTTCAAAAATATTAGATTCTTACCATCATCTACACCATGAAGTCTCATAAGGGTTCTGAAGCCGATGCCATCAGTCACTTGTCAGAAGGTGTGGTACAGTCTGATCAGGTAGCCAGTCTCTCAGGTCTGACATACGTAAATAACAAAACAGCTATGGGAATTTTTTGAGTCACCAGTTAACCATCTTCATGTCTTTTTAGGAAGGAACGAGAGTACCTGGGGAAAACCCACTCAAGTGCAAACTCCACACAGAAAAGTCCCTATCAGCAAGGATTCAGGATACACAAGGCAATCCAAGACTACGTGGATAGGATCAGTTTTTTATTTGGCTTTCTTTGAGCCAAAACCAGATATGGTATATTTCAAATATGCCCAGATTGAGCCCTCTAAAGGGTCTACTGGTTGGCTCGGAACATTGTTAGTAGCATAATCTGAATATAGTCAAAAATATTGCTAGGGTAGTTTGACATTTGATCAAAAAAAGTTAAGTTGTCTTAGAAAACACAAAACACTTTGAAAGTGTTGGCCAGATGAATATAATTTGATGTAAATGTTCTTGATCTTGTGCGGTGATGACGTTATAATCTACATAGTAGTTTTCTTCTAAATAAACACAGTTAAGATTATGTTCACCAAACATCTAACTATGGTATAACATTTATCACTGAGGTTTATTGTTGCTGATTTTCAACAATAGGAGTGGAATGGCTGTGGGGATGGCAGTGTCAATCTGTTGACTCACCAATTCATTAGCTTAACCATAGTGGTTGAAGGATTATTATATACTGACAACTATTGGATAGAATCCCATGAACTTTGTATGCATGGGTGGGTAACTCTGGTCCATGGGGGTTTTAGCCTAGCTATCCTGGCTAACTATCTCTGTCTACCCACTCCTGATTACCTGTATCAGGTGTGTTCAGCCAATCAGAAGCTGGGTGATGCCAATTCACTTTGTCTCCCACCACTCCATCTTCACCTGAGATGGTATCTGTTTGCTTTTGATTAACTGAACACACCTGATCCAAGTAATCAACGGTGGGTAGGGCAGGGATAGTTGGAAAGCAGGGTAGTAGCCCTTGAGGACCAGGTTGCCCACCCCTGTGATGAGGAATTTTAATCACTTTAGTGACTATTTGCTGGATTGCCACCATAACTTTGGATGGTCAAATGTAGTATTGGTATTATTGGTACCCCGAAAATGTATATGCTAACTGACTTTTTCAGGTGAAATGTCTTGATAACTATTGGATAGGTTACCATGAAATTTTATTTTGACATTCATGTTTCCCACTGAATGAATTCTAATGACCTAGTAATTGGATTTAATATAGTAAAATCCTCAAGGATTCTAATGAGGATAAAGTGTTCTGTAAAATTCACCTCAGTCCCCAGTTTTCACACTGTAATCCTATTTCTCGCCTTCTGGATGATAGCTCAACTATTGTTGGAGTTACTGCAAATCATGTAAAAGCCTTAATCTAAAAAGCCATAATCTGGATTTTCACAGTAATCAAGTTGTTTGTGAATGTTCTGTGTGAATATTGCTTTCCAGTATTATATGATTCATTTTTTGACTGAAATAACCCCTCTACCCTGCTGCCAGCCCCCTGCTGCCTTCCCAACAGCACGTCACACACTAATCAATAAGAATATTAATACACACTCTCTCTCTCTCTGTGCGGCTTTCACATCCAACAAGGGCACTGCACATACAGTGCAGTGCGCAGCAGTGGTGGGGGTTATGGTAGAAGCAAATAGGCAGGGTTTAGGGGAAGCTGCGCATAGAGTGATGGAGGAGGAAGAGGGAGGTTAGACAGAGAGAAAACCCAGAAGTGCTGACAATCCATAAGTGTGAATGAAGATGGAGAAGAAAATGTCATAACCGCCAATTAGCTTTAGATTTAGTTTAAAATTTTGAAAAAATTAACTTGGATGAAAAATACTACTCTATTTCTGCCCATTTTGAGGATAATCCAATATCTGACTATTTTGTGACCATTTTACTTATTAATATGCTTTAGTTTTTTGAGTTTTTTTTGTGCGATGTGGATGTCCTTAGAGGTCCCGGTGCCCACCAGCTGCCATGAGTGTCACAGGGTTAGTAGGACCTTGAGCCACACAGATAATCAGCTTTATTAGTGCTGTCGCTAAAACCAATTTAAGTGCAGACTAGAGGGATCAGACGGGCCAGCTGTCCACACCAGCGCCTCGGCAAGCATCCCGGCCCCTGGTCACACAAAACATCAAAACAACAATGAGACAATTGTGTGTGGTGCAAATTAACCCGTGCACAGGCTCGTTTGTGCTCGTTTGTTGGTGCATTTTTTTACATTACTTAATTTTTTGTTCTAGAGGGAGCTTTGACCCATGTACATGTATGTGTGTGTGTGTGTGTGTGTGTGTGTGTGTGTGTGTGTGTGTGTGTGTGTTTATGTATGTGTGTGCTCGTCTGTGTGTGCACAGGCCAGCTATAACTCACCAGTACAGTCAAAACTTCCTCGCCTCATTAACGAGGGCCTGACCCTGACAGTGACCCAACACCGGCCTCATGACCTCATAGCATTTCCTCCCCACGTAGAGTCCTTCTCCCAGGCTGCCTCCACTGCTAATTACAGAGCGGCAAAAGGAGGCTAACTCCATATTAGACAGAGCCAGCATGCGGCTTCAGGCACAACCTTACATCACGTTTCTGTCTGGGACTGTTGCGAGACAGTGGGAGCACCAATAAAGTTAATCTCAGCCACAGCCCTATCCCTCACACACACACTCTTGTCCTCTAGGACAGAGGTTTCCAGACCAGATTAACAAGGAAAGGGCAAGTAAAAAACAGGACACAGTAATAGATTGGCCAGCCACTCAGAGGGCACCAGGACAGTTTGAATCCTGGCGTAATATCAATTTTACCCACAATTACAAACAAATTACAATATACAGTGAGATGAACACTTTTAACAAGTTGTCAAAGATGGAAATAAAAGGTTTGCCTTATGTTGAGGAATACATTTTTCATACAGGATTGGTCATCACGCTGTATGCAGGCAGGAATGGTTCAGAATATACAGCATGTTTTGCACTCTACTTTGGTTTGTTTAGGACCAAGGAGCCAAACCTGAACATTAGACATTTTTAAGTTTGGCATATTACAATCATAAATCTACCCAAAGAGTCTTTTTACACAATGTAGACAATATGTCTGAATATGATCAGCCTCTTGTGACAACTGGAACCTTAGGTACCAGTGTCCTGCAAATGTCTATAGGCTACTAGGATAAAGATTATTAAGAAGCACCACCACACCGTATCACACAAGCTGACTTTAATGTTGCACAAAACTTCTTTGTCTTCATTATTTTTACATGCAAATGCTGGAATCTAAATCTAATCTGATTTCATAAGGCATTTAAAATGATTCAGATTAGACATGTTTTCTTCTTCCTTAACCAAACAGAAACAAGGAACAGCTGTTACCAGCAGTTCACATTTTCATAATGATCAGTCTTACGTATTTCATTATTTGTGTGAACCTCCGTCAGGCATGTTGATACAAGTTTTCACAAATGAGGCCATCACTAGTCCTTATCCTAGACTTTGACTGGGTAAACAGTCTGAAATCTGGGAGAACAGGTGACCTGGACAAATAAATGCATTTTCTTTTTAACTTAACTTTTAATTAAAATTTTTTGATTAACCGTAAAACTTGCTATAGATTATATTTCTCACAAGTAAATGCAGCATGATCATGATCAATCACTACAGCAGGTCTGAATGTAAAATGCCATTTCCCAATATTAACCATAACCCAGTGCTGTGATGCCTTAACACAACCATAAAACAGTATGAACAACACTAGTGCAAATTTCTTCCACATGTGAAAATAAAGAATGAAGATCTCTTTCCTCTTTCTCTGATAGTATGGGATTTAAGGGACATTTTTTTATTGTTTTCCTACTTTACTGAGTCAAGATATGTGATTCTACTTTTAGTCTATGGGATGAAAAAAGCAGCCATAAGACACAAATGAGTGTGGTTCTTAATACTGTATGTGCACACACAAATTATTAGAATGCAGCTATGCCCAAGGGCAGTAGCATAGTTTTTCAGAACTGTGTGTGTGTGTGTGTGTGTGTGTGTGTGTGTGTGTGTGTGTGTGTGAGTGATTTTGTATGATCATTCCGTACATACATAATCACATACACGTGTCTCTGTTGACATGCCTGGTTTCATTCATTTATCTATGTGTGCATGTGCTGGTTTGTATTTTTCTGTGTGCACATTTGAGTGACTGTGTGCATTTGTTCCCGTGCACTCTGATGTCTGTATCCATGTATGTGTGTGTATGCAGGGTATAAACGGCAGATTCTTCGAAGCCAGGAGCGCAGATCTCATTTAATCTGCAGTTAACGGCTGTTTAAACAACCTCAATAAATGTTTAGCAGTGCTGCCTGTGTCCTATTGAATGGAAGGCATTTTCCTTGTGCAAAAACAGGCCGCCAGAGGCCTCAAGGCCCCCCTCCCTCTTTGACTTGCATTTAATGTGTGTAAGAAGGCGACCATTATCAGCCTTACAATGACACAATTCACTCCGCCTGTGTGTCTGTTATACCATTTGGGTTGTATCAGAGCCCCAGTCCTGCTGATGCCTATCTGATTGTTAGATAGAGTTGAGTTAATCTGGAGCTAATTTCTGAAGAATTGATGCATTGATGCGTCTTTGTTTAGTCTTTGTTTTTTCTGGTAATGCTCCATATAATCACGACAACGTAGATTTAGGTAGACGACATTGGTCCTGGTCACAACCAAAATGAAATGTGGTGCTTTAAATTTTATTTGGTCTAAATGTAACTTTATGGAACTTTTACATTAATAATGAAAATAAATGTTATGGTTAGCACTAGAAGCAGCTAGAAGGACCTGGGTTCAAATCCATGGGTCGGCCAGGTGTCATTTTGTGTGGAGTCTGCATGTTCTCCCTGTGTCTGCGTAGGGATTCTCTGGGTACTCTGGCTTCCTCCCACCATCTAAAGACATGCAGTTAGGGTTAGGGGTTAAGGTTAATTGGTGGCTCTAAATTGCCTATAGCTCTGTCTCTATATGTTAGCCCTGTCATAGACTGGCAGCCTGTTCAGGGTGTACCTCGCCTCTTGCCCAATGATAGCTGGGATAGGCATCAGCACCCCCACTACCTTTAAGAGGATAAGTGGTTAGGATAATGGATGATTGGATGGAAATGAAAGTGAAACTGAGGTTTTATTATAATAATGAGTTTTCAATTTAAAATTTTAATTTGAAATAATTTAATATTATATATTAAAATAATATATAAATATTATATTTACATACAATGATATAATAATGTTGTTTAAAGTCACACTATTACTGTCATATGATTTTTCTAGGCTTGTAGAGAATTTCTCAGGACTCTCCTAGCAACACTGCTGAAAGTCATATGTATTTTGTCACCAGTCCATAAATAGTCCTGGCTGTACTTTGTGTATTTAGAAAGAGGAGAGTATGTCACACAAAAAGTAAAATTAACTTTGTTTTCTTTTTCCAAACAAGAAAATGTAAGAAACGGGATATGGTTTGTTTTGTCGGAACAGAAACAGCCATACTTTATAGTGTTTATCATCTGTTCATGGCACTTCACAGACTGTTTTCACAACCTGTTCCAGTATTACATTCCTGACAGAGAGGAGAAAGGTCAGTTACATCAATGGTAAAGTAGCATTACCTTAGTTAAACTTTGTTAGTCAGGTTGTTAGTCTGTCATATTCCAGATCTGATTCCAGCTAAAGAAAGGACAATGAGAGCACATACAGACATCAAATTATAAAGCTATGATTTATTTTTGACGCCTAAAGGATAGAAAGGCGGAACTCAAAGAAAGGTGGCACATTAAAAAATCGGACTAATAAAAATTCAAATTGGATTATAATTATAATGTGTTCACATACACACAGTCACAGTTTCCTGGTTTTCTGCATAGATTGGTCATAAAATGTGATCTGATCTTTACCAAAGTTACAAATATCAGGCTTCTGATGTCACTAAACGTGCTAGCAAACCTGGAGTCCAATCAATAAAATGAGAATGGAGGTGTGGTTTAGAGCTACCCAAACAGTGTTGGTGTACTACTCACAAGCAGCATCAACTGTTTTCATTGTTGTAAATGAACGACGCGCTACTATTATTAACATGAAGCGACGCTGTTTATCAAGGTGCAGGAGACCCGACACTCCTCCGTCTATCACAGTAAGATACGGGAGATGACACAACGCTCCTCTTTCTCTGTACCATCATTCACTACAGCCTGTATGTGTCTGCTCAGCGCCGCTGTGTTGATGTGAGAGGGGCGGTATTTGTACCGGGAGGTTTACTTTTTGATGGAACAGTCGCACTGAAAGTAGAAGAGAGAAACCATCGATACCATCATGTTAGTATTGATCCGATAACGACACCAACTTGGGATCGATACAATCAATACTTTGGATCGATCTGCCCACCACTACTGGGAGATCTAAAAATCCATCCTATCACTTTCTCATGACAGGCTGTTAAAGCTAAAACAACAGTTTTCTAGCATCGGATTTATATTTCACATACAGCCACTAGAGAGGTATTTATGTTTTTATCTAAAAACACAACACAAAAACCCGAAATAATGCTTTCCTTCAAACATGAGGGTTTTGTCACAGCTACTGTACATCCTTCATTGTCAGTATTACTATAAATTATTTTAGCGTGCGTAAGGAAATACTCTACTTTCATAATAACAGTAAGAATAAGGCCACTGCTACTACTATTTAGCACACACAAACGCACCCACACAGTCAGTGTTGTGTGTGCAGAATGGTGATCAGTGCGTTTTAGAGGGCAGGACTCCCTTCAGTCAGTGCTCTAGGGGAGCACAGTGATTTACTGTTCCTCTCAGCAGTGTTTTAAACGCTGCTCTGGTCCTTAATGAGCCCCTGACATGCTGCATGTTTCCAGCTTGTTTTCCTTTTGGCTCAGTGGCTATGGCTGCCTGATTGCTGTCCCCATTAAGAGGGCATTCCCACTGACACCAGCATGCGCCTTCAGCCTTATGCACTCAGGCATTACAAGCAATCAACTAAGGCTAGGTAATAAGAGGGTAAACACAGCACCTGCTGTGCCACTGGTTGAAAACAAACATCATTCCAAAACCAAGTAGATGTTAACAATTATGCCTACTGAAACTTTATATTTAGATAGTTCTCAATGTGTCTTCCAGTCACAAATGACCAGAAAGCATATATTTCCTGTACTGTACAACTATCTGGCCTTTCACTCCTGAGTGCAACATACTGCAATACTAAAACCTATGAATTTGTGATATATCAGCAAACTATTAGACTGGCAATCTACTGCGATGCACAGACTCAACAGTCTAGACATTATCAAGTATAGTGTACTCACCACAGGTATGTGCTGCACATGTACAAGCTGGTGCTCAAAGGAATCTCTTTATCCATGGAAGTAAAAAAATATATCAAAAAATATCTTTGTGAAATCCTGCAACACAGTTGTCCCAGAAGCCGAATTCAGCACAAAGCAAAAGCCGTGACTTACTGACAGCTGCCAGCACAACAGCTGATATGCCATATCTGCACACTGCCAGTTGCAGCTGGACCAATGGGACATGGCAGCCACCCATTGCCGTGTCTGTCCCAACTCATTCAGTAAAACCCAGGACTTCATTCTGAGCACCACAGATCCCAGTATGCCCCACTTTCCCACTCCTGCGTGACCAAATCCCCTCTCTAGGTCTGTCTGGACCTGCCGCGCAGAGCTGCCAGTCCCAAACGTGCTGTCCAGACGCCATACGATGCTCGCACTCTCTCTCCTCACAGGGCTGGATTATTCTTAAACCTCCAGCACTTCAAAACGAAGTACAGTCAACAAGCTTGGAAACAGTTCACCATAAATGTAATGTATATATGAAATTAACTTTGGCCTCGAAACTTCAGAAGGTTTTGTGTGTTGGTTTAAGGTTATGTCAGTGAAGATTCTCAGTCATCCACTTATCTCAAATTACAGATTTTAGTGTTATGGTTACAATCAGGTTTAGGTTATAAAATGGTTTCAGATTAAGCATTTAGTTGTGATGGTTAGGGGTAGGTAAAGGCACAAGGGAATACATTATGTCAATGAGTGTGCACACAGTGATAGTGAGACATGAATGTGTGTGTGTGTGCATGTGTTACAAAGACGAGTTAACTACATGCAGGGACTGCTTAATAAGCATTAAAACACTGATAGTAAAGGGTTCTTTGCCTTAGCTCGCACAGCATGCAAACTAATCCCTCATTCTGCAGACTGGATGCAGCTTTGGCTAATTTGACTTCAGGTTTTAGGAGGCAAACAAGCTGCACAGGTTGAGCTACACTCCTCTATCTTCTATGTTAATAGGTCCTTGTGTATATGCATATCTGTCTTTTTTCCCAGTCTTCGTGGTGGTTGTAGCTCAGGTCCTATCTGTTATACATGAAAGTTGCTCAACAGGATCATCTTGATTCTAGGAGAAACCGAAGAAGGACTAGTTGCTGGACTGGTGGCTTTCCAGTCACAAGCTTGCTTCTCTTAACTGTAGGCTACCACTTCCCTATAAATGTTTCTTGTCTCTGTATAATCTTGTCATCTTGATTTTTTCAGCTGTTATGTGTTCTGCACACATAACAAGTGTTTATTGCATGTCCATCCATCCATTCAGCTTTTTTCTCATCTGAATCGAGGTTTTAAGAAGAGAGAGTGTTGTATGCTGTACAGATTCTAAAATGTGTGATATTTGGCTAAATTAAAGGATACATGATTGCTAAGTCCACAAAAACTTTAAAGGTCTTCATGGAAACTACATTTGTATTTCTTCAATAGAAAACTATTTCAGTAGCAACTGTTTCGAGCATGTGGGACACTGTCCCTGGGACCACATGCTGCTGCTGCTGAACTTTATCAATGAAGAAAACTTTTTTTAGTATTTAGCATAATTGAACATGTAGTGTCTCTGCTCAACAGCTGTGAGGTTGACTTCACCCCCAGCTCCTGCTCCAGAAGATTCGTCATGACTGATGTGGTGAGAGAAGGCTTTTCTCAGGACAAACAAGCCAACAGCTAGATGTTCTGTAATGTCAGTGAAAGCTGCAGTTTTGGGGAAACACCTACTCACATATGTATTTTACTATGCTTTATTATTCAAAAACAAATGAAATAAAAACCTTAAAAAATAAACAACCAAGTAACCAACTTGAGGATTCCACAGGGTTTATAAACCTGCAACTCCTACAAGTCCAGTTGTCACTGAAAAACCTTTTTCGAGATAACCGTGACCTGGATGACTGATAATCTTCACAGAAATCTTACTGTTGACTGTATGACTGTCAATAGCAGATCTGATATTTCTGATTACAGAGGTCAAATCTGCATGTCAGAGAGACAGAGGAGATTTAGTCAGCAAAGATGATTTCTGGCAGACCTTATAAGGATTTAAGGTTAGAGAGACTAAGTTGAAGCTCTCTTTCTCTGATCCCTGCAGAGGTGTCATGCAGTGAAGCAGGAAGAAATGTGTGATAGAGCCAGTAGAATCATCTGGTGGAAAGAACTGTGTGTCTGGAAAGATACCTTCACCCAGATACTGTAGGTAGGACCTGAGCCAACCAAAAGATGATCAGAGACGATTACTGCTACAGTTACAGCTACGCTTGTACCTTACTGCAGTATTTCCATTTGATGTCACTGTTACTTTTACTCCACAGCTTTAAACATCATTACTTACTGGTTCTGTTGCAGGATTTCAATAAAACACTGCATTGTTTGAACCACAGTTTTTTAATGAAGTACTTTCACTTTTGTTTTCACTTCTGAATAAATCTCACCCATACTTACTTCCAACAGAATCATCTTCTCTGGAATGATGTTTGCAATCAAATATAGATTTAAAATAATTTGCAAATCATTGCACGTAGTGTTTATTTCGATTTTTCACAGCATATGTAACATGTACATTTCAGGAGGTAAAAGAGGCCTCATCACTCATCATCACCCTTTTCTTCTGTTTACAGATTAAGTCAGCTTGAACTGCTTGTGACAGCCCACAGTTCAGCAGGAATACAGGTAGAATGTCAGTTCTTATCCGTTTCTTTAGATAACGTCTTTTAAGCGTCTCCCACAAAATGTTTATATATAATCAAAATAAATTATTGTTTTCTGCTTATTGTGTTTCATTTTTTTTGTTGGTTTTGTCTTCTGTTGAAAAAATGGCATGACTCAGAAACACAGGATAAATGAAAATATTTAAAATATTACAGTTCAGACAGTATGTACACAAAGCTAAACTAGAGCCAGAGTTAGCAGACTTAGAGTATACTGTATAGAATATACTGTATATACAGATATGTAAATAGATCCAGAGCCACGTTTCTGCACATGCATGTGGGTGGAGTTGGGAGGAGAGTTGTCACTGTACGGTTAGTGATTTTGACTCCTTGTTGCAGCTCCTGGTCCTGTGCGACACACAGGAGAAACATTTATTTATGTATGTGCAGCTGTGTTCCCACAGGAATTAATACATTTGTCATTATGCTGTGCACTGACAGAGAAGCAGGATAGAATATGTCCTTTGTTGGTTCAATTTTATTTAACAAAGTGAGTCAGAGAAATTGGTCACTAATGGCTGTTTAAAAAAAAAAAATTCCTGCCAAGAATAGCGAAAAGTAGTACAGTCATCATCACACTCAGGTCTGTTTCATCATCATTAGGGTGGGGGCCAAAGGATTTGGCTGCACTAAAATTTAAAATCCAAACTGACAAAAAACAAATCAACACTATGAAGATCATAAGTCAACAAACGTATAAAGTGTAAAGTATGTAAAAAAGAGTAATGCAGGTTGTAATACCCCTTTAAACAAACAGTCTAAGGCTGTTTTTCTCTCACTTGATGGTAATAATAATAATAATAATAATAATAATTGATACTTTATTGATCCCCTTGGGGAAATTGTATGTATACTTTGATCTCATAATTTATAACATAGCCATGAAAAGTTTTCCTTGTGACCTGAAACAAGAAGACTGGGTCTTCATAGAGTCAGTACTGACAGTCTACAGCCTACAGACTAGTTCACGCACTGGATTATAGTGCCACTGTTTCTACTGGCTCTCAACATGGACAAAGCTGCAACAACAATGTGAGTAGTTAAGATGCTTCATACATAACAGAGTCACATTATTTTCAACGTTTCGATTCATCCTTATTCCCTAATGTGAATCTGAAACAAGTTTCACCCAATGCACAGGTGCTGTAGTACTATGAGGTCTTGTGTTTGATCTGTGTCTCCCATCAATACTATGTATGATATATTTTGTACTTGCTAGGTGTAGTTTTTATTTATTATCTACACTATGTGACATGATCAACATTAGAGGGTTGCAGCACCTATGCACGGACGTGTATATTGTGTATACAATGAAAGCATGCATGAGTTTGTGTGTGTGTGTGTAGTGTGTGTGTGTTTGTGTGTGGTGTGTGTCTGTGCACGCTTGTGTGCACGTGTGTGAAAACATATACCTTCCTTTCCTCAGGGGGGTAATACACACTATCATGACACATCTCTCTGAGGAGTTGCTGAATATTGAAATCTGAAATTTGTGTCGCATCGTGACCAAAACACAGAACAATGCCTTTATAATTCTCATGTTATTGATACTGCAGAGGTGCACAAAGGAACAAGAAGCCAAATAATCACATTATCGAAGCTATAAGACAGACACTGTTTCACAACAGAGACCTTTCTGGCCTCTCACACGATTGCAACAAAGACACAGAATGTATAGTTATTGGCTAGAAGTGTTGCACAAATACAAAACCTTTTTTTCATACAGACTGGCATTCTGGTTATAATTTGACCAGAGACCTTTTTTGTCTCTGTGTATTTGTAATGGATAATTGCTGTCACTGGGTTTTTCCATCATGGCGCTGATACCACAAGGTTTAATTAATTTTTAACCATGTCTAAAAAAGGGAAACCAGCCTGGGAGCAAAAAGGAGTGTGGTAGAGAAACAATAATGTATTGCCCCAGTAATGAGCTAATAGATAGCAGGTGAAGGATGAGAAAGAGCAATGTCAACAGTGCAATCAGAGATGCCAGTTGGCAGACCTCCAGTCCCGCTTAGCTTCTGGAATCAAGTGGTACTTCAACATTTCGTAATGCCAGCATGCATGCGGGGAGGGACCACTGAGGGATTTCCAAGGCCATGATCTAGACTCTAGGCAACAGTCTTATGTGGAACAGGCTTCAAAATGTATGAAAATATAGCATAGATATTTGACATCTACGCTGGGTTCTGACCTCGTCACTCCCTGCAAGGATCCACAAATTCAGTTTAACAAAGACTGGGATGTGGCGATAATAAGTAGAGACTATAGGTGGATGTCGGGGTGGGAGTAAAACTAACGCTATATAAACAATAGCATCAAGTGATTGTGGCAGTAGAGTTTTCAGATGAACACAGGAAGCACAGCTCATTAAATGGATGAGCACAGAACAGCAATGCCTTAACTACACTTTTTTTTGCACATTGTGCATTGAGTGTGTGTCGTTTTAGGGTGTAGCAGGGCACCAACGCTGTCTATGTTAACTAACTTTATGTATGTCACAGTTAGCTAACTGCAAAGCTGCAACAACATTGTGAGTAGTTAAGATTAGTAGTTAACTAAATGCAACATACCGTAGGTGCTTGTAAAAGGGTTTTCAATAGGACAACAGGAGGCGTAACTTGGCTCTCCATTTAGGGAAATATTAACTACATCAGATTCAGATTCTGTTTATGAGAAAGTCAGTCAAAACATGCAAGTACAAATATAAACAAGTGTTTAACATGAACAAAAATGTACAATTATTCTGGAATAATGAGAAAAATGAGAAGAACAAGAGAAACAGGAAACTGAACCGATGGTCTGTAGTCTGTCAGGAGAATGTTATTGGATGTCCACAGTGGTGGCACTAGTCAGTCCCTGCTGCTTGCCTTGTTCCCATTGCATCTGAATTAGTGCCAGAATTGTCAGTGAGAGTCCACTCTCATTGGCTGGTCATCTTATGAATATATGAACTATTAAGTCACTACAATACTTACTGATCAAAGTCACTTTACAATAATACCAACTTCTCCACCACCAGCAGGACAATTTATTATCATTTTTATTCATTCTTATTTTGCATTTATTATATCTACAGTATATCCACTTGTCTGAGCCCTGAAATAGATGTGAACTTCTTTCTGAGGACACTGTGGGTACCAGCGTTTTCTCTTGTCCTACATTTTTTGATTGTCTGGGTGCTGATGCCCTCCGTTTAAGGACAGCACCCATCACTGGCGAAAACACATAAGGACATGTGAACTCATGTTCATGGGGACAGTTTTAACTTCAGCGGCAAAGGAAATTTAGAAAATCTGTGCCGGGGTTACAGTGTGTCCCTGTGCTCTCTAATCCACGTGTTTGTCGGGAACATGTCCTGCTTCATAAATTGGACTTTCAAACACAATCAATCCACTTTGCTGAGAAACCAGGGGGCATGGTGATAGGAGCTGAAAAACAAAAGTTGTGTTGGTGAATGAATGCAAAGCATGTGCATGCATAATATAATACATATCAATGAGATGGATTCCTCTCATTCATTTTTTATGCAGATTTTTAGAGACCTTGTAAATCCTCTTTCTGATATGCTTCAGTTTGATTTAGGTGGATTATTGTATGCGTGTGTGAGTGTATGTGGTGGAGGCAACTTCAGGGTTCATGTTTCTGTGTGTGGTAAAAATGTGATGGTATAATATTCACTGATGTCATATGAGTAGAGAGTTTAGAGCACTGCAGAGATCACACTGTCTAGACTATGGTAGTGCTATAATGGGATTCAGACAGATTACTGTGATTACACTTGTTGTAGTAATACAGTGCAACTTTCTGGATTGCCAGCAGGCTTTGGTTTCATTCACTGATGTGCCTGGTTGAATTCCTCAGTTGCTCAGACCCATGCTGCATACAGGGAGGATTAAATATTTTCTACTCCTGAATATAATAATAATAAGTGAATATGATGCATGCAAAGTGACCATGCACCATCTCAACAATCCAGAAGAAGTATGTTCAGTTCATATGAGCACCAAAGACGATCAGAGAGCGGGATGCACTAGGACATTGTCTAAGTGAACTACATCATATATAAAGAGTTAACCTCAAAGTACCTGAAAGGGTTGGGATTAAAAAAAAACTT
Source organism: Ctenopoma multispine (assembly GCA_034779795.1). Classification (NCBI taxonomy): domain Eukaryota; kingdom Metazoa; phylum Chordata; class Actinopteri; order Anabantiformes; family Anabantidae; genus Ctenopoma; species Ctenopoma multispine. The sequence continues at coordinate 18,265,260 of JAUYWH010000013.1, forward strand.
GAACTAGAACAGGGTTCTCAAACTCAATTTACCTGAGGGCTGCTGGAGGCAGAGTATGGGTGAGGCTGAGCCGCATAGGGGATTCCACAAAAAAAATCCTCAAACGTCATTATTAACAGTTTTAATGATTTCTTCTGAACATTAATGGAACATTAAATGAAGATCATGAACGGTTCTTCTGAACATGGCTATCACTTGCCTACTACCCCGACAAGGGGCGGTGGGCGGGAGCTGGCTGAGTGGCCCCGTCGGAGGTCCACTCCCCTCGCGGGCCGCACTAATATTAAACTTTCGTACCAAGCTGGGGGCTACAAAATATCGTCCTGCGGGTTGCAAAGAAAGATATTGGACTCTGAGTCACAGTCTGCTGTTTGTCAGTCTATGCTTCATTCACAATGTTTCACATTAAGTTTTTAATTTAAAAAACAAGTCAGAAATACAGTTTAGAGTACATATTTGAGTCATACTTGTTTCCTGCTTGTGGAACCCATGGTCATAAGGGTTACGCCTGGTCATAAAGCAGATGTACATAAAACTAATAACAAACATGACCTTGGGAAATTAACATAAGAGAATCTTCATAAAGTGAAACATGGGATCTAGAGGAACTGTGTATTTCCAGCTAGGCCCTGAGCATTACATGACATAACTGTTGGTTTGTTTAACATAATATTTCAATACTGTGATCTCCATAAGCCAGATTCACCACTACTGTGTTGATGTTATCAGGTGTGGGATGTATCTGAAAAACAATGTGCAATGGAAACTTCACTGCTGGACGTTGCATCAAGACTTAAGTGAGTAAATAGTCCCTGACCTTTTAAGGCTAGCAGAGCACAACATTGACTGAGCCAAAAGTGGCATCAAGCCACTCAGACACACTCAGTCACAAGACTCAGGTGAGTGATTTAAAATGAATCCTTGCCAAGCAAAGATCTTAGAATTCACAAATGAGGCCATCCCTCCTGCCACTGCAGAGACAAGTTAACGGGTTTAAGTCAGTCGAGACAGTCGCTTAGGGAATAACATGAAGTCCCAGACAGTGCCCCAGTCTGGCTGATGCACCTTAGATATATCTGTGGCCTACATGTCATGTTACTCTCTGCGACCTGTTTACTCTGTTTCAATAGCTGTCCCTACATTATGGCTTCATGTTTTTAGGGGGAATAAAATGTCTTTGCTTTCCAAAGCAGCTGCTTCATGACTATGAAAGACCTTTTGTTCTCAGTTTTTGTCCTTAAAATACCTGTAACACACAACACAGCTTACTGTATGTGGGCTTAGGTAATGTGATAGCAGGCTTGTGTTCGCCTTATGGTAATGTATCAGATACCAATAGGGATTGTTTCAATCACTGTCGGGCTGTCGGTTGATCTCTCTCAACCGTCAATCACAACAAGGCCTTAAGATGTTTTTTCTACCTACACACTTCAAATGTGTAAGTAACATGTCACTACAGGCAGAAAGTCTTGATACACAAGACACTGAGTGACATAAACTTGGTCATCTGGGATTTCGACTTAGGAGGTTTTAAGTGCACTCTTGAAAAGCAAATCCCCTTTGTTACCCCTTCAGAAACAAAAAGGTGTTTTTATAGTGGGTCCAAGACTGTTGACAATGCTAAGGCTGTTGCCTTTCATCATCACTCACCTGTCTGAGAAAGATACAGTACCAACTACCCACCCCCACCCCGTCACTTGCAAGTTCGTCTAATGGTACATCAAAGCACCTTTACTTAATCACCAGCACTGCAGCGAGAGAGACCACAACAAAAGCAAGAAACAGCGGGGAAACTCCACAACCTTTGACCTTTTTCAGTTATGAGACTTCCCATGAGGAATCAAAGAGCTCAGATGTGGCAATGAACCCCTTTATTTCAATCCTCAGCCCCCCTCCTGCCCCATGAGCTTCTGCTGCATTTAACTGTATACACCCCCTGTGATAGACTCTGCAGCAAGAACCAAGGTAGGTCAGTTATGGTAACTGAATCATATCTGAGAGAGAACAAGTGGATCCTCTGGAGACCACAAAATGCAGATTTCAGAGAGAGGTAGGATGCAGACAGTCTAAGTCCAATTTCCATGTCTGTCTCAACGTTTGAGGTTCCCAGACGGTGTGGTCATATGGGAAAAGCCTGGTCTTTTAGTTGACAGGAAGCATCAAGCTGGCCAATCATGGTAGTCACTGTGTAATATATCAAAGGCAGAGAATAAAAAAACAGAGGAAGACATGTCAAAAAAGAATGACCTTGATCTTACATGTCTGCATAGCGTTTAGATAACATCATTCACACAGGTGTCTGAAAACTCTCAGATGAAGTTCAGATTGGAAAGTAGACAGTAAAAGGCTTACAATGCTACAAGAATACACCTCTGGTGTCAAAGGTTAACCGTCCTAGTAGCAGCAATGTTGAACTACTAGAACTGAACCAATTTCAACATTGAAATGGTTTTTTACTACTTTACTACTACAGACTTTTACAGTCACAAAAGTAAATGCATGTTAGGGAATGAGGTCCCAAATGTGGCTCAAACTTGCAACATGGAAATTACATGATCAGTGTCCAAGGCACAATTCACGCTTAGCGCACGGGGTGGCAAAAAACCCCACATGCATTCCAGTTTTGTCATTGTAGACAGTGCGGGGCCTGGATTTTCTTCTTGAAAGAGTATGCCAACTTCTCATTCTTGATTGTCTCATTGGTCAAAGGAAACTACAACCCAAACACTTCCTTTTCCACCTCCTCCCAACATGCACCAACAGTAACACAACCAAAATCATCAAATGAAAAAATGTGTTGGAACACAGTTGCTACTTGTGTCAATACATTTGTAAAGACAGAAAAAAATACAAACATACCTGTCATCATATTATTTAGTGATCCAATTTTGGAGCTGTTGGGTGAACTATGGGTCGATATGACAAGTCACAAGAAGGAACTAATAGCTGCCAAGATAAAACTTGTTGTATCTATGCATTTCCTTGTCTGGGTCGCTCCAGTGTACTGTAGCTGTTGCTGCTATACAATCTCCCAAAGTAGGTTGTCATGTGTGTTGTCCTGAAAAGTCCTGAAATCCTTGTTACAGAGACTGGGCCGTTACATAAACTCAGGTTGCACTGAATAAGGCCAAATGCGGCTTCCATGCAGTTGCTGGTTTCCCAAATGTTAGATTTGTAAAATCATTTCAGCATTGAAGAGAGAAGAAGAACTCTAGAACTGAACTTCCATCCATGCTGGAGCCTATCCCAGCTGTCTTCGGGCGAGAGGACAGATCGCCAGTCCATCGCAGGGCCGACATACAGACAAACAACCATGCACACTCACATACACACAATTTCGGAAGGCCCAATCAACCTGACATGCATGTCTTTGGACGGTGGGAGGAAACCGGAGTACCCAGAGGAAACCCACGCAGACACGAGGAGAACATGCAAACTCCACACAGAAAGGCACCCGGCCGACCCCGGGAATCGAACCCAGGTCCTTCTAGTGAGGCGACCGTGCTAACCACTACACTACCCCTAGAACTGAACTTAAATCATAAAAATAAAAATGAACGGACTGATTGAAATCACTTATGTGGTAATGAAAAGAATGATTAGCTGCAGGCCTAAAATAAATATGTTTACACCGAATGGGGCATTTAAAGGATGAGACATTGGGTTGAGCAGTTAAATAAGGCAGAAATGTCACAGGGTAAGCCAACGACTGAAAGAGTTACAAAAAGGAAAAGACTTAAAGCAAGCAACATGGGAGGAAGATGGAGAGATGAGGGAGAGTTTATTCCCTTCCCCTCATTTGCTGTCCTTTTATTCTCTGAGGCTCAGGCCAGTGATGTATATCAAGATCTGACCTGCATAGTTTGGCTTGATCTCTCCCCAGGGTTCCTCAAACTGGCCCTCTGTGTTTGGGCAAGCTTGAAAGAGAGTTGATAGTATTCAAAGTACCATGACAAGAGAGTGACGCACACAGTTACTGGGTTTTATCTCGTCATCGGCAGCTGGGAGCACAGCTTCAGCACATGCCTGTCATTTCATGTTTCGGAAAGGTGCTTCATAGGTCAATGACTACGTGATTTATGAGACAGCGAAGCACCACACACTGACAGTACACTGCATGGTGCATTCTATTGTCGCATGCAGATTCATTAGCTGTATTTCTGTGAAAGCTCACAGAAGCCGCAAATACATAAAATAACTATAAATCACTCATTCTTGCAAAACGCCCTGAGAAGCAGACAGCTGATAAGTTAAATATGTTAATGTGCCAACGTGGTTGGTCTAATTTCAAACAGATTGTTCTAGTTGGAGAACAACAGGATGTATGTTGTAATTTAGACCAACCAAGACGCTGCCCTGCATTACTGTCAGGAAAACTGGCAAACAACCACCACCACAATCGAAATCTAAGAACAGAGCGGATGTTGCTAAAATGGCCTTAGGTGAAAATGTGTGTCTGTCGTTTCCTCTTTCGTATCAGCGCCACAGATCGCTGTGGATTGCTGGGAGGTCTCTCACACACAAGGCGACTCATTGCACTCCCTGATGCGGTTCCGATAAACAATGATTGCATTTGTTTGATATGCTCATTTGCAGCTAAGCTTAATAATAATAAGTCAATTTATCTCTAGATAGATTTCCAGATATGTCGAAGAAAAGTGATTTGAATTTTTTTAAGAAACGTTCTGGCACTATCTGGCGTGATCCCATGTGAAACCAGTCACAGACATGTACTGTACGTGACAACCGTCAGTCACAAAGATGTATTGCTAAGTGACAGAAATGGAAAGCTTTCCCTGGGGCCCCAGATTCTCAGGAGCACCAGGTTTACTGTATGATGGGTGATGTGGGTTAATCATTGATTTAATTAAACGTATGCACCATTTAGCTAATGGAGATCTATGAGACTATGGAGACCTGGGCACAGACAGCATGAAACAAGACGAACATAAACAGGCACAAAATCACAGCATATTTGCATATCTTTGTAGTTATGCTGCATTTTAGGTTATTTTGCATCTCTTTGTCGGTTTTTGGTTTATTTGGAAATGTATAGTGGGAGTCCAACCTTGTCAAAGAATTTCTGAAACATACAGCACATGACATCTTTAAGGCAGTTCTTGTCTGGCTCCACTTAGACTTGACGAAATAGTATTACTGTATTTGAGTGTATGAGTACTGGTTGGTTTCATGGCCTCAAGGCAAAATATAATGATTGACACCCACTGTGTGCACTGTGTGGATGAGTAAACAGGATACACAGACAACTAACAAGGCGATCAGCAGGGGCCATAGCTCATTTTAGCCTCACATCTCCTACCAGGTGAATCCGGCCCTGGTAATTCACATTTTCACACACACTTTCATAGGCAAAGTCTTAGAAGAAGAGCAATTCGTGTCATATTACACAATTTGTACATATAATCTACTCTTACATGATACTGTCTTACATTGCCTATGGTCCAATATGCAATTGAACACCGACGTTGCTGGTTTGAACCCACTTGTTGTGTTTCATCTCTCCTTTCTTTCTTACGTGTGTTGGCTTGAAAAGAAATGTGAGAATATCAAATCCAAAAATGCTGAAAAAGAATTTCAGTTCATGGTTTGAAAAACTGTAAAAATACAGGACCTCTGGCAAAAACAGATCACTGGTACCTTCTGGTGTTCACTGCAGGTAATGCACCTGAGACTCGCACTCAAATCTGAGTGAGGAACTAAAGTGAGCACATGCAGAGAAAGCATATTTATTACTTCTATAAAAAACACTGGCTCCAGCTATAAACCTTTCTCTAATGTGTGACTTTGTTGCTCCTCTTTACGGTAACAGCAGTGAAACTTTTTACTGGATCATTTGCCAACATCACAGAACTCCCTCGCTGATTCCTCCCCCTGAGAGAGACTGTTAACGTGTGATTAGTGGTCGGGGTGTGTGTTGACGTCTGAAGGCCTTCCACAGGCTTCTGCGCCGCACGCTACCATGCCTCTGAGAGCCAGACTGATCCATGAGTCAGAGGAGGCCGCGGACAACTTGCGGCCTGCTGTACTGCCAGCTCACTCAGCCGGCAGTAACTGCTGTGGTGACACCTACCGTATCTGCTACAATCTGCGGTCAATCTGGACCTCAAGTGACCAGAGGGACATTCTCATGGTTCTCAGAGGGGAGGTGGAAGAAAAGTCCCAGACATAGTCATATCCGAGAGGAGCAGCCTTTCGGATATGATAAGTAAAGTTAAGGATCTGACGTCTTTAAACTTGAAATGAGCTGTTCCCACCTGCTCAAAGCCTCAACAAGGACTTTTTGACTACCTCTCCCAGTTAAGCAAACAAAATGTCTGCACCGGATGTTGTAGGCTGGATCCTTTGAGGTTGACCGTGAGTCGCTGAAAGGGGACAACACCCTTCCGGCCCCCCCTCTTTCGGCCCCCTCCCACAGCTTTGAAGTGGTGGCAGATTGTGCACAAACAACATAAACCTCCCTGTGACAAACACTGTGATTTACCACCCAAGGCAAGGAAATTGCCACTAAGAGAGTTCTATTGAGTTTATATGGCTGTTTTGTAGCTTTCGTACCTCCGGATGGATGTTTTTTTGTGATGACCACTTTGAGAATGCTGGAAATGAGGATTCCCAAAGAGAAGCCAGAACAAATGCCTGACAAGGCACCTAACTGAGGCCAGCAGACAGGTTTTATCACAACAAAACTCACATTTGCACTTCTGTGGTCAAGATATTCAGAGGCCAAATGTTGCTGCATTTAAGAATAAAACTGTTTGATTTGTATGATTTTGTCATTATAGTCCACTAGACCTGGAACTGATTTGTCTCCACACACACATTTGATTCCAACCCCATAAACCATATCACAAATATTTACACCCTATTTGAAAGTAAGTATTAAACATAATGAATTATGTCATTAAAAAAGTACTTATGAACAAATGTCCAAAGCACAAAGGTCAAATAAACAGCAAAAACGAAAACTGTATTTGCAGTGACCTTCAAATTTAAAACAGCATCAGTTTCATCAACTCACGTTTCTCTCACTTTTTCAGGTACTTGGCGAGAAGGTGGTTTGTGCATCTTGGAGAACCAATTCTGTAATCAGTTAATTAATTAATAGGTCGAGAAAGAACATTTGCATGCCCAGTGGTCTTCTGTGATACACTTTTCAGATGGAGTCCTTCGTACAGTACATTGCGTTTATTTGACAGCAGAGTTTACAGGCAGAAAGTATGTGATTAAAAAAAAGTAAAAACCAGCTGTAAAAACCTTTAACACGTTAATGTTTAAAATATGACAGCAATGGCAGATCTACAGGGTGGCAAGAGGGGGTAGCTGCCCGCTACTGAAAGCCCCTCCACCCTTTTTTTAGGGTGGGTGAAGATATATGTGATCAATATATAATGGATCGATATATAATGTGCAGAAAAGTGCTGCGGGGACGATCATGGTTTTGTTTCATAAAGACAATGTCTTGAGTGTGATTGACTGTTACCTTTTTATTTATTTAGCCAAGCCAGGATCTTTTCATGGCCGTAGCCCAATGCAATAAGTGAAAACAGCAATAAAAACCTTTAATAATGCTGGAGTCAAAAAACTTACTGGAAGATCAGATATTTAGGCAGAAAAAATGACTGTCTGGGTGAGTTTAACTGATTTCTTCTTATTTGTGACTTGCCATTTAGATTAATAGTGAAATATAGAGAATCAGATTGCAATTTATTTTCTTATTGTGGTGCATGAATCCCGTACATGCAAAGACTGTTTGTGCGACTCCAATGTATCAATGTGTCAAGTATTGAGTATAAGAATGCTGATACATATAAAGCCTTTTAAACAAAGTTTTGAATACAAACATGAAGCTGTTATGTACAGACAACAGGTATGAAAATAGGTAGGTGCTGAAAATATGCAGCAGTTGTTGCCTCTGTGCTTTTGTGCAATACAAGTGAGTCATAGTTCAAACACTGACTACATATAGCAAAAAAACTATATATATATATATATATATGTATATATATATATATATATATACAAACACACACATAATCCATCTGTCTGACAACATAGGAACAAATTATTATTTTTTTATTACATTAAAAAGACAATATGCACATTCAGAATCTGATTCATCATTTGTTTACATGAAATTATTAAATTTGTCTTTTGAATCTGATCCAAATGTAAACCAAAAGGCTGCCTCATCTGAAAGTCATATTTAATTTCAGTTTCCCATTAATCCAAAACTGTCTGGCATTTCTTTTCTATCACTATCACTGCTTTGATGGTCACCAGATGGCAGCATTTTCTAACAAATCTATGCCACTGTTGTCTTTTCAACGGACTGAACGCTTCAATTTCTCCAGTAGGAGAAGGAGTAAATGCAAAGTTATGGAGCCCTGATCCCCAAGAAGTAAACTGAGGTTCTACTAGGTATATCTGTGATACAAACTAATCTTTTCTCTATCATGTTATTTATTTATTTATTTTTTTAAACATTGGATATTTTATATCTGTAAAACCCTCTCAGTAACACAATCTGAGAAACTCACATCACCTGTGATGGGGGGGGTCAGGACTTTACTTTAGGGTCTAATGTCAGAACGATCAAACAGAACTAGACTGTATATTAGTAAAATAGAGTTGTATAAAGCAGTAGTATAAAATGGATTATAATGGACTTTCATTTTACAGTACTTACATTTTTACATTCATATTTATTCCTTCATTTTCCGACTCCAAACTCCTGTCCTGACACTGACCTATAAATGTTTTTACAACCTGCAGCTTTTTTCCTATTTATAAGACCCAGGTGAAGCTTGACCGGGCTGCTGCCCTGAGAAAACGCTGCAAAGCTGTCAGGAGCCCAGACAGCGGGGTTGAAAAGACTGTCAGGAGCTGAGCGATGGAAAGATAAGAGAACAAAGTCACCACTGTACTCCGGGAGAGGACCGCCTCACTTATCTCATCCACGCTATCGGTATCTCAGGGAAGTTAATCTCACTTTATTGAGGGTCTAAAGACAGAGGGGGCTGTGCTTTACACAGACTGTGAAACTCTCTCAGGTAAATTTAGCGCTATTATAAAATCAATTTGGAAAGTGTCACATTTGTGTTTTCATTTACTTTGCATCATTCTGCTTATAAACACATATGAGTTCATAATTAGACAATTCACAATCAGCGCTCTAACATGATGATTAACATCCTCTCAAATTATCCCAAACAGCCGTGAGCTGAAGCTAAGCTTAAGAATATGAATTATTTTATATTTATTTGACAGTGACATTTGACACTGTGCTGCAATAAACTGACTTGGCTAATACACTATATATTCTATACCTGTACAGTAAGTGGAAACAAATTCACTCACTAGATATTGCTTATGAAATATTGTTTTAAGGGAGCAATATTTTGATGATTAAACCTTAATGATGTGTTGTACCATATTATATATAGAAATATAAATAGCTCTTACTATAGCTACTAACAAAAAAAAGTAATTTACCAAAATGAAACAACTTCACATCTGAATTATTTTTTTATTTCTCAGTAGACGATGAGGTTATTTCAACAACACAATATGCACACCATAAACATTTGGCAAATGACGTAGACTATCACAAGCTGCGGTGCTGCAAATGAAATCAGAAAAGAATGGATGAGGTAATTAAAGCATAATCTTAAGATCTCTCCCCTCCATCTCTTCCATCTCTATCCCTTTAGCCCATCTTCTCTGTTTGATTCTCCATCCAGCAGCTTTACTGTCACTATTTAGCGCTACTTATCATCCTTCCATTCTGATCTGAAAAGCCCAACGAGCTCATTAAAATTCCTGCTTGTGAGACTGTAGCAGCATGAGCGGCATGAGAGAGAAGGCCTGACACTGGCATTCAGCCTCTTTTGTGGCTGCGAGCAGGCACCGAGGCGCAGGGAGCTGCAGAGGCCACTCCTGCGCGCCGGATGGTTGCTGCTTGGTCACAGTGCAGCTTCTCTGACAGAGACAATAGGTGGCAGCACCTCGAGCTCTGAAACCAACCAGGCCTGACAATCCTTCAGTGTCTCCGTCTCTTCGTGCTCGCCTTACCTGCAGCTCTTTTGGGCTCATGTCTGACGTTTGAATGAAATCTGGGTTCTCCAGGACAAATCTACCTGGGGAAGTCGTGCTTTATTAATCGCCTGTCCCAGTTCAAGCAATCGAGTTTCTCATTTAAATCAGTCACTTTACAGCATTTAAACATTTCATTTCAGCTTCAGTTGGTAAGTAAATAAATTATTTAGTCTAAACTACTGTACTTGTTTACATTTTCTTCACTTTTTTTAAGTGTTATTTTCCTTTATGCTGCCGTCTCACAACACTTTCAGAGGAAATAGTGAAAAAAAGCATTTACTACATGTATTAAATATGATTCAATGTTAATAAGTCTCACGCTGTACATGAAGCACAGAAGATAAGCTCCACCAGCAAAGTACAAGTACCTACAGTACAAGTACTTGAGTAAATGAATTCAAGCACTGCCTAACAGTGATAATCCAGCAGGATGTGCACTTAGTTGCTGTCTAAGAGCACATGTTGAGGTGATTAATAATTCAAATAACAAACTCCAAACAGACACCACAGTGCAAACAGGCCCTCGGTTCAGTGACAGTGTGTCACGATCCTGCAGTGCTGTGCAGTTCAGAGGGGACGGTCACTCATTGTTCTTCAGCTGATTCTATTTGAAATAAAATAATGGATGCTGCTGTGAAGGGGTTTTATTTTGAGTATAAAGGCTCAAAGGTGTGTTCTAAAATAGTTTTTAATGGGTCACATATAGAATATATTGATTATAGATTAACAGGAAATGTGTTTATATTGCCGTTAGATGTGCATCTGTCATTATGTTGCTACACTGTTGATTATTCTGAATTAGACTTGTGTTCTGATATTTCTGAATATTGTTTTAAACTTCATCGAACTTGCTTTATTTTGATTAATATTAATATTCGCTACGTATGAATGACTGTGTAGGCGAATTTCTATATGTCTGGATGTTTACATTCTAAAAAGTGCTGCATGCAGTGAAGATCTGAGAGAGCCCCGTCTTCAGAGAAGATTCAAAGCGTCCGCCTGCGTCTGCGGGTCGAAGACTTCAGGCAGCTATTGACTCCAGAGGATTTTCTTTGACTTCATGTGGATCCGTCCATTTACCTCTGAAGTGTTGGCACACAACGCTAAAAGAGCAACGTGCACAAAGCTACTCAAAAGAATCGGAAAGAAGAAGCACTTGCTTCCCAATGTTGAATAAAAGGCCTATTTTGTATGTGAAAAAATCTTCACATAATGTCACCCGGAGGAGTTTTTCACTCCAGATTATGTCATCTTGTTGCTCATACTACTGTGATTGTAGACTTGGGTGGACCTGCTCCTCCACAGCTCCACCAGATGACATAAGGTGAAGTAAAATCTCCCCCAGGCAGCGTCCTCTGATGAAATGTTTTAGCAGAGCAATATTTTAATATATAGTAGCAAAGAGAAGTTTATCATATATACATCTTCACATTTACAATTACATGCTCTCCACACTAGAACCATATAGCAAAAAGATAATCTGTGAAGTCACCCTTTAATGTGTGTAATGTGAGTGTGTGTGATGCTCACAGTCTGAACTGAGGTCTATAGTCAGTAGCATGTACTGCTTTAGATAATAATAAACTGACAAGATGTAAAATACAAATACAAAGAAAACATTGTGTGCGTCCAGTGTCTGTTACTTGAATTCATGAGTTTTCTGAAAAACTGGTAACGTCATTTTTTCACGAGCACTATTTGTTGCTCAATGGAACATTTTCATTTTATTTTATTTTTGTTGCACGACAGAGATAACGGACGTACACAAACAAAGTACTCCACTTCAACTAGAAGTACCACTTCACATGTTATACTCAAACAGAAGCATGCTCTAAAATGTCAAATACAAAATACAAGAAACAGCAATGAATTTGATGCACAATCTCCAAATTTATTTGACAAGTTCACAAAATAAAAAAACACTCACCTTTATTCATTGTAGTAATGAATAAAGGATATAGGTGAAAGATATGTGACTTTATGTTGAACAAACAGGTGATGGAGCTGATCCATAGTAAGACCTGATCATTTATTTTTCTAGGAATCTCTATCTGTAACTAGTAACTAAAGCTGTAAAATAAATGAAGTGGAGAAAAAGTAGAAGTAAACAGAAAATGACCTGAGTACACGTTCTGTGTTGGCTGCCACCTCATTCAAAAACGTCAGTGAATAAAACATAATTACAGTTTGTCTTCACCTTGACCTGCAGCAACACTAATCATTAACAGAATGAATATATAATGCATGATTACAATTTAGACTTGATATTTGGAGTATATTTTGGTGATTAATATGTCTAATGCCACTTTTACCTGAGTTTTAAATCCTCTTCAAATGTATGTTGTATTGAAAATTGAACATAGTTTGACAACTGAAGGATGTGAATCCACCACTTTCTTTCTCCTCTTTCATTCCCTTAATAAACTCACTGAACAACCACTGAGCTGGCCCGGCACGGCACGGCACGGCTTACTTTATTTACATGAATCAAATAATAAATGTTACTCTCGCTACCTGCTGCACTGCTGAATAAAAAGGTTCCAGCTAAGATGAAAAAAGCCTGGAACAAACAAAGCGTGAATGATGAGGATCAACGCTTTAACTGCAGGCTTTGGTTTGGGTGTATTTGTTGGTGAATGTGAGTTGGGTTTGTTCAAGATCAGACATCTCCTTGATGAACCTTCCACCCACTTCTCCTCCACAGAAAATATAATTAGAGCTCCAAAAAACGCATTGATATCTCGGACACTGCGTCTGTAAGTGGTTTACATCTTACCAACTGCGATTGCTGCTGTGAACTCTGCAGCGAGACACATTCTTCACCGTAAAGCCAGCGAAAAATCGAACAATAAATGAAACTTTATCTAACTTTTCCCCGTATGCAACTGCTGGATTGAGTTAGCCCGGCCCATCTGGTGCAGCAAATGGCCCAACTCACCAGGGAGCGAGGGGAGTGAGAAAGGAGGAGATGGTAAAGAGAGGGGGGAAGGGGTGGAAAGGGGGCTCGGATTGAAAACAGATCAGCAGCCTGGAGATCTCAACACCACCGCATGTCTCTGCAACAACTGCCGAGTGAAGCCAAAGCCCCGCTCCCGAGCCCCGAGCCTCCAGCAGAAGAGGAGAAAACCAGCCTTTTCTAAATCATGTTAGTTTGCTGAAGGAGCGCGCAAATTACGCAGGCGGAGAGCGCACCACTTGGAGGAGATGGAATGTAAGAAAAAGTTAGATACGACTTGTGCTCCTCCGCTCTGAGGAGGTGGAGGAGGAGGAGGGTGGTGGTGCTGCTGGTGCTGCTGGTGACACCGTGCAAACTTTGCGTGTTTCCAAACTTTTCTTAACTCGCTTCATGGAAGTTTCGCGTCAAGTCCGGAGAGCCTTGTTTGCGCGTTCTGCGTGTTCGGGAGTCCGACTCCAGAATTAAGTTTTCCTCGGACAAAAAAACAAAACAGAAAGAGAGACAGAGAGAGAAAGAGTTCAGCGTGAAGACAGACGCAGCGGAGGTAAGGAAACTGTTGTTTTCTTAAATCCACACTAGTCATGTTAAAAAGCTGTTTTTCCTCCTTTTCTCTTCTCTTTTTCGCGTCAGCGGCAGATGAGGCTTGTAGGGCAGCTTCACATCTCATTTGCACTTTGAACTTATCTGACAGAGGAATCCAAAAAATGTCTTTTTGTCCTGCAACTTGATCCATATGGGAAGAGATGTGATCAGAAAGCTTCTCTCTCTCCATCGTTTTTAAAAGTTGATCACAGGCTGTTATTGTGGTTCCCGCTGAAGTCTGCAAACAGTGAAGCTGACGGTGATTTTCTTTATGGTTAAATCTAAGATGAAAATCCTGTTCAAATATTTAAGACTGAGGGGAAAAAAAGTTTTTCACTCTGGTTCACATTTGTCTGCTTAAAGTAAAACATGTAAAAACAATTAGCCCACAGTGTTTGACTAGTGCCGCCAGCCTCGCACAACTCTTTTCTCACTTTTAGAGCACTTGTAGCATTAAAAGATTAAATAAATGTAAAGGCACCAAACATCAGGCACAAAGTGTGAGGCGTTCAGTAGCAGCATGGACACATTAGTGCCTGTGACAGGCCTGTGGGAGATGTGTACTTATTGTTGAAAGATTCAAAGTTTACTGTTTGTTCTGCAGGCTGAGCAGTCAACAAACACTTGACGCCTTTGTGGGGCCCTTAAGCAGCTATATTTGCTCTTGGCTTTTACCCCTATCTAATAGCCACTGCTAATGATCTCCAAACTCATGCGTGGACACATAAGTCCCACTTTTTTTGCTGGTAAGTTGTTGTGGCCTACATTTGGGATATTTTATTTTCTTGCATGCTGATGAGACATAGACCCAGAAAAGTTGGAGAACCACTCAGAGTTTAGGATCAAGAAGGAAGTCTTTAAGGAATAATGCAAGTAAATGCAAAACACAGAATAAATGTGTGAAAGTATAAAATTATATATCTGTGATCGTTTTGAACCAAGTGCATGTGTGTTTTTTCCGCTCCAGATGATGATAAACCCGGTCAGAGCTGAGGTGATTTGCATGAGAAAAAAACTGAAGAAAAAAAAAAGGTTTTAGTGCATTTGGCTATTGTAAGGAATGAAGAGTTCCAACAGTTAGGGCCTGCGCAGAGTGAAAGGAGTAAAGAATGGATGAGCCTATTCAGCTCATTCAGCTTCAGTTTGGGGGCTCCGCTCTGCAGTGTTCAGAGACCCATAGTGGCCATGTCACTTTCATCTCCACATCCCCAGCCCCTGTGTGCTGTATTACGCTCCTGCAGCCCCCCAGTTTTCACACATCGCCTCTGTGCACAGGCCCCACTTTATTGATCCAGTTTTTGTTTTGTTTTTTTGCCTCTTTTCTGGAAGAAAATTTAATGAACCAAGTATTTGAAAAGGAGTGACTGGATTGTGTGTGTGTGTGTGTGTGTGTGTGTGTGTGTGTTGGAGGGGTACAGGCTAAAGAGGAGGAGGAGGAGGTGGAATAGGCGGAGGAGGAGGGGGGTCAGCATTTTTTTGAAAGCAAATACCGATGAAGTCTAGCGTACAGCGGCAGAGAGGGTGAAGTCTGAGTGACTCTGACGAGGAGAGGGAGGAGAACCCTAAGACCGCCACCACCACCTCCTCCTCCTGCAAGACCACAATCCTGCTGAGTAAACTCCTTCAACCCCAACTCATCCCACTGTGACCCTCATTTCACTGAGCTAAGGCACTGTACTGTGCCAATGAAGCCATTCAGCAGCCTGTCACCTCGTGATGGCAGCCGTAAGAAAAGACAAGCCCGCGCGGGGAGGCGTTAGGTGTGGTGGAGCGGCGGGAGGCTTTTGGGGCCTTGGCGGTTTGGCTGAAAAATGTTTGCACTGGAATTTAGTGGCTGGGGATGAAAGGTTGCTGCTGCTTCACCCTTGCACCCCCTACACCCCCAAGCGCTGTGTAAACCTTTAAGCTGCTGCAGAACAATCTGTAGGTAATAGAACACAGTTTACTACATTATATGACTGATCATATAGATATGAACTCTTCTGTCCACTAATTTAAGTTTAAGTGTTTGCACATTTTTTCTGCCCAAACTCTTGGATTCTTGTGGGTCTCGTCCATTAGACTTATTGGTTTTGGTTCAGGCGTCTTTTACTAGAGAACTTGACCCTGAACAACTAACAATTTAAGTTATAAATATTTTAGTCAGTAAAATAACAATCACAAGTTCAGTAATCTTGTAAATATTTTTAGCTGTTAGCAAATGTAAAAAAATGTGTATCACGGTTTTCCTGAAGCTGAAGCTGCTTAACAGCTGATCTAAATAAGCAACAATTTATGCGATGAATATGATTCTAGCATCAAGTTTCCAAGTTGGACACTCATCCCTGCACAGGCCTGTGAGGCCTGGAGCCCCACAGACGAGGTCGTGTTGTGGACTGAAACGTCCTCGTGTGCAGGCATGAATTGATGAGACTTTAATGGCCATTTAGGGGGCTGTAAAAGGCGATGCCATCACAATCTTTCACAATCGGCCTGCACTTCAGACGGAGGGAAGAGTGGCAGAGCGACAGAGAGGCCGAGAGAGATGTCTGCTCACATTCATGTGTAGAGCCCTTCACTGAGTTTTCTGGCTGGTGAGGACAGCACAGGACAATCCTCTCTTGTTTTAACGCCTGTTGTTTGGCTCCCCTCGAGGCATCCTGTTCATTCTCAGTCAAGTGTATGAGGTTCGATGGGGGAAATAGGGGTGCATTGCACATTTCACTCCATCCCCTCTCCTCCACTCCCTTCCCTCCTTGCTCCCCCCTCTTTACACTAGAGCAGCTACGAGTGGGCACTCCAGTCCCGAGCACAGAGAGTGAGGTCACGCTGGATTGTGGCGCTCCCATCAAAAGAACACATTCACAGCGTATGGCACCTGAGAACACACAGAGCTGGAAAACGGGGTGGTGGCTGATGTGTGTTTAACGAGCCGTTTGAAGGGCTGTAGGGTAAAATAACCGACAAGCTCATTACAAGGCGATTGACCTCATCAATCACTAGAGGCGCTCCTCTTCATCTAAAGTGGGAATGCACAATTGCAATGGAAGAAGGAAAATTGATTTCCAAGACGTACACCATAACAGCTTTTGACAACTCTCTTCCTTTTACTGTGCATGTGTGCTTGTAATGCTGAAACTGTAAAAGATGAAGACACACAAGACAGCCAGCTTTACTATCTCCAAAAAGGGGAGGAAAACCTGAGGAGATTTAGTACTGTATACAGTGAACCCTGTGTGATGTATCATGTGTCATCACCAGCACGGTCCAGAGATCTTCCCATCAGGTCCCGGCCAAACTCTTCACACATTCCTTAACTCACATGCTGAGTCATCGGAAACCCTATTTCCCAAACGCATTTTTAGCAGTAACATCATCATTGTCTATCAGCCTACAAAGGAACAATGGTGGTCGTAGCACTGGGGTCTTCTGGGAAGTCCTTCCCAGGTCACAGGAGGTCACTTAATTTGTAGTAGGGGGGGATGGTGAGACTGATTTCATTATCTCAACACAAGATAAACTCAGTGGACAATGGAAAGTGACAAGACTCACTATCATTGTTTGTAACGTAGAGTTCTAACAAAGAGTCTGCTCCTCATCTTTTTTTGAGGCAAGCATCCAAGGTAATGTATATACCAGGTGTTGACTAGGAAGAATGTGTGGAATAAAAAAATAAAACCCATGTGGCTCCTTGGAGCACGGACAAGAGTCGGGTCTTAGGGAAGTACAAACACAGTCATGTTTACATGCACTTAAGTAACCAGGTTACAATTGGCTTGCTTCCATAATCAGAGCAGGGGATTAGAGAAACCCGATTCCCCAGGTAGATTTCTCCCAGAGTACTCCGCCTACTCTGTCATGGACAAAGGCTGCTGATACTCGCAGCTCTACTGCTTTCAGCAGAGAGGAGCGGCTGGTCGTTACATCTCAATACAGTTCAAATCTGTGAACCGTGCTTCCAGAATAAAGAAAGGAGAAATCAGTTTAGAGGAGAAGTGGATTTCCAATAACCAGGTAAACGCAGTCGCTGTGTGGATCCTGTTTGCCTCCTCACATTTCTCATTGATTGTTGTGGATTGTTGCAGAAGAGCTTGCACACTTCGGAACATGTTCAACCTTTAATATCCCAATGCTAAACTGGTGAAACATTTTAGAACAAGAATTTACTGCTATCTCCCAGAACCTGGATATACCAGTCATTAAGTTCTTAATGGAATTCCTAACGGGAAAAAACGTGGAGAACAAAAAACAAAAAAACATTTATCTGAATAAAACAGAATGATGAGAAAACACTTTGAGTAATTGGTTTCTTTATTCATTTATTTCTTGTTCCTGGTGTAAAAAGATGAGAAGATGCAACCGCCATCAGGCATGTGACCCTACGAAAGGAAAACTTCCTGATTTCCCTTCACATTTCTTCATCAAACAACCAGCAGGACTTTCTATGTGAATGTTAGCTATCGAGATGGTTCAGACAATGGCGTATTGTCTGGTGATGTTTGCCACGGCCCTAATCTGATGCAGAGGCGACAAAATGCAGCCAGCACGCAGAGCAAGAAAGAGTAGGGGGGAAGCGGGGTGTGTTTGTGCTCCTAACTCTGGTGTTTGTGTTGGAAGTTATGATTTACACTAGGCCCTCCCATAGCTACAAAGTCGACGCAGCCTCAAGGGCAGGGCGGTTGGGCTCCTTTTCTTACGTTTCCATATGATGGGAGATATTAGATTCCAAATCGTGCTGATCGAGCGCCAAGCCACAGTCTCCTCTCAGATAGAAGCCGGAGACAAGAGACGGAAAGACAGAGAGAGTCAAGAGTTGAGCTCGGATGTAGAGACATGTGGTTGTCTTTAGCAACGAGCTCCGTAACTCTCTCCCTCACAAGCACGTCTGTTGCTGCCATCGTCTCCTCTCTCTCTGTCTCTCGCTCAGGCTCTGGGCCAAACTGAGGTTTGCTCATGTTTTGTAATCAGCTCATTAGAGAGAAAGTGGGATGAAGACCGTGCTGATTATGTGCGGGGCTGTCTTCGCGTCTGGCTGCTTCACATGCGGAGTTTCGCAATTTCAGGCTGCTCTAAGGGTGTCAGCAGGTGGTCATTGTGCAAGATGTGGATATTAAAAAAGGTGTTGGTTGCATTATGGGAAATGTAGGATACAACGTTTTTATTCTCTTGTCTGAGCTTGATTAACCTGCTCTGTATTCCATTTCTTTCCTTTAGTTATCTAAAAAGTGTTGATACAGTTACACCTTATAAATTGTTTTTATGCACAATAAATAGAAGTTAAGCGATTAAGTTTGATGATACCAATGTTTAAAATGACGCAGAGTAGTTTTAGAGGCAACATAACGTTGCTTGTCAAAGTCTCATACCCCTCCACCTGTCTGAGCAGGCTTATGTCATGGTTTTCCAAAAACGTCATTTTTCCCTAAAACATAATCCTGATGTTTTTATATCCACACTCTGCAGACTGTTTTCCGAAAGCTTGCTTTGTATGTGTGAAAAAGAAACAGGGCTAGAAAATAGTTATAATTAACACTACAAGGTCTCACCTGTTGACATGCTACTGACAGCTGCTACTGACGCGTCTCCAGCCAACGCAAATACGCACGGACACTGACATCCCCCAAACTTCACAGGGAGTCCCCCATGCTGTCTGTCTGTGGAGCTGGACTGAGATCTGACTTTGAAGTAGCAACAGCTGCACACGGGCACTCTTTGGTGTATGGGCCAGGAAAGCGCAACCACACGCATGCACACACACAGGCTGCAAAGTATCATAAGCTTCTACTGGAGTGATGAATTCAGCGCAACAATGTAGAAGCTGCAACACAGTGAAACCTGAATGTAGCAAATAGTTTTTTTTTATTTGGTTAGGTTTGGAAGTCCTTACTCGCTGACTTGTAGGCACTGTTACTCTGCATACACTACACACACACACACACACACAGAAAGCCAGTTTTGCCAAGGTTATTGACAGCTGAAGCAGTTGAGAGTGAGTGCTAACAACACATTTAGGATAAATGACCCAGGCCAAATGCTTTAGAGAGGAAGCTGGCTCGACTCAGCAGTGTGTAATGTGGCACTGGTGACAGCTGTGACACACCTCCACTGAATGCTTACACAGTCACTTGGTGATCATTTAGCTGTGACATGTTACAAGACTAATATGATGATTATTTGTGATCAGTGAATCTGACAGTTTACAGAAACCTCATTCTGAGACAACACCCTCACATTTGGTACTTAGCAGCAGTCACATAGCAGCATGACTCACAGAACAGGGATGCCAGTTACTTGGTCCAGACAAAAGCTTGACCTACGGCGTAGGCATAGTCCCTACAGCATAGGTGTTATCTCATTAGTACTGAATTTGTCTTATCAACATCTATATTTTCTGCATTGCAGTAATTTCAGTAAAAGTAAGAGCTGCTAAAAAGCTGCTGTAGTGTGGCTGCATACTGTAGTTTCAACGCAGAAGCATAAATCAAGCTTAAAATGTAACACCACACAACATTATAAAGACATTTATGATCCATAATTAAAAAAAAAGGAAACCATATGGAGCAATACGTGAGGAGTGTGAATTTACTGGACCTCACTCTTCATCTCAGCTTAAATTAGCTTTAAGAACATCTCCGCTGTCCTGCATTGAGTTTTATCAATTTCTAAGCTGCCCACCGTAAGTCTGACGATGTAACACATGTGCAGTGCTACGCTGGTGGAATGTGAGTTTATTCAGTACCCTTGTGCGTTCATTCACTGTAGTTACTTGTTTTTTTCTGAAGAAAAAGACAAAACCTAAAAATGGATCCGTGTAGATTCCTCCCTGCTGCGGATTCTGTGTAAGGCCATGAGCCCCACATCTGTTTTCTGTTGGTTGAGTTAGACGAGGAGATCATCCACAGGATATTGCCGTTACTAGCAGGAAAGGTCAGGTTCAGGGGTGGGGTAAGGACTCATCCACAGAGCTTTTCTCTGCTGTTTTAGATTCCTTTTATATTAGATCAGTTGTTTGATACTGACTACTCTGTATCTTCTGCAAGTCACTGGATGGTTTTGGTAAGGCATTTCAGCCCCCATGTGCCGATTGTAAAAGTTTGGAACGAAGGATTTATAAAAACTGAAATGTGCTAGAGCAAATAGCTAACTTTTAAAACTCTAATTTACATGACTGCATCATTTAAAAATATATTTGAATGATCTTGTCTTGGGTTAATGTGATACATGATTTTTGAATTGAAATTTGAATCATCCACAGATTAACCCTCTAAACCCTCCACAGAAAACCCGCACCCTGCTTTGACAAAACATATTGTAGACAATACTCTCCTTCCCACTTGAGTGACCTGAATCTATACATATGTGACAGCCTTTAGTGATGTTGTTTCAACCTCTGAATCAGACTAATGGGTTGCTGTCAGACCTTGGACAGTCTACTCCATGGTCTCATTTCCTGCTCCTTCTTTTTGACTCATCTTACTCCAAAGACAGGTGATTCACCAATGGAGAATGTGTCTTAGTCTGAACTTGCCTTCTCCCAGAGGTCTGAGAAACATGTGGTCCACTGGAGTCTATGATTTGTCAACAAAAACATTTTCAGTTTATAAAAATTGTTAGTTTCAAATTCCCAAGTAGGAACTTAAACCAGATAAGAAACAGTCAAATTGAATACAGCAATATACAGTAAAATCAGCTTTTAGTGTCCAATATGGTTGGTGTGCCCAGCTTTCCTTAGACAGAGGCATTGCTCTTTAGAGTTTAGTATTTGTTTTCAGATGTGTTTAAAGCTGCATTAACACATTTTTTGTCCACTTGAGGGCAGCAGAAAGAAACTATAAACATATTTGACATATTATAAACAGATGGTTATCATATAGTTGAGTTGCACATCCAACAGGTACAGAGCAGGGGTGTAGCAGTTCTGAAACCACAACTGCAACACACTTGCTTTATGTGCAGGATTCTTGTTAAGAACGTAAATAGAAGACGTGAGCTCTTTGTCAGCTTCAGCTCTGCTGAGGCATTCAGGGGCAGTAGAGTGCAGTTCACCTGGATTTTAAAAGGTATTATTTCTTCAAAAACTGCTATTTTTGTTAGACAAATTTAAAGACTTAAATAAATAAATACATAATGAACACATTTAGGAAACAAGGTAGGTGAGATTGTATTACATGCAACTCATGGAGGTGAATGGCAACTGGCAACCAGTTTAATCTGATGGTAATGAAGTAAATGGGGGAAATGCACAGATGATCAAGTAGAAGTTGGCAGTTTTGAATGTGGTTAACCATGGGAGAACGTTTTAGAACGTGGTTTTAAAAGTCAATACCATTTGACTGTTAGGTACTGCAGCAACCAGGACTAAAAGTGACCTGTGTTGTCTGAAGAAGGAAGTATTTGTTAAGCTAAAAGAGCTCCCATTGAGAGAACATTTGGTAAGTTAAATTAAAGGCTTCTCATGAAGAGTACCAGAGAAAGTCTGGCCACGGTGGTTAGGCCCTGGCCTTGTGCGGGCAAAGGCAGCTGTTTTTGTCTGATTATGTGACGAGCTCTGTGGATCCAGATATAGTGAAGGTACAGCACAGTGTGCACAGTGGAAGAAGACGCCTTTGTGGACTCCCTCACAAACATTTCTCTTTGCCCCTACACCTGTCTACCTGTAAATTACATCTGATGGTTCCAGCATTCCTTTGCAGTGCATCATGGATAGCCTTTGGCCCACATGAGTTTAACATTTTTAGTACAATTCCATTTCAAAATTTGCTCTTCTGCTACTTTAAATTGACTTCTTACTCTTCATATAAAATTCAGTAGCAATTTAAAGCTGCAGTATGTTAAAGTTTGTTAAAGATTTTCAGTACAAGTACATATCACTAAGACCTGAAGCAATAGGTGGTAAAACCGATGAAATGACTACATAAGTAGCTTAACTCTTAACTCAAAAAAACATATCAACAACACATCTGTGATGAAGACACAAAAATATGTAAAACTAAACTATATTTTGGCTTTTGGTGGTTGTTTTGTTAACCTACATGAGAGTCACTGTCAGAAACCTGAGCACAGAGGTCTGCAGGTGGGATAGGGGCAGGAGACCTCACCTATCCATCTCTCTTATGTTTGCCAAGTGAGCAGAGTGCGGGACAGCAGTTGGTGAGGGTCTCCTTGTGTTACCGCGCGTGTGTGCGAGCGTGCGCAAAGTCACAGTGCAGTGCGTGTGTATGTGTCGGTTTGTATGTCTGTGCTGCCGGGAAAAAAGAGCCTACCAGGATACGGATCGCACTGACTGAAAGATAGGGAGGAAGAAAGTAAGAAGAGCAAAGCCTGGAAATCTTCAAACTGAGAGGGTCTCTTTTGATGTGTGTTTGCATTCCTTTCAGTGTTGGTGAAAGGGGAGCTGTTGAACGGTAGTGCAGGAGAGGGAACACTTGAAACTGAACGAGGCGCTAAGAAAAACACACACTGGGTCCCATAACAAAAAGTTCAGCGAGTCGGAGGTGGAGGGGGGCAGAGAAGGGAGAAGAACAGAGGAGATGGAGACACTGTTGTCTTTAATTGAGAAGAAAGGGACAAATAATGCAACACGTATCACTGACTGACTGAACTGTAAAAACATTATTCGGACTCTATCTGCATTTTTTGCAGAAACAAGTTGAATTATTTGAACTTAGCAAACGAACACATAACAGCAATTCTCCCTGCTACCTCAGTCTTTTTCCTGTGCTTCCTGTGGTTAAGTGGTATGTCTGGATGGTCCATCAGCACGAGGGCTACTGGAGAAAACTCTGCTATAAACTGCACTCTTCTGCTTTTAAACATAACAATCTGATATTCATCCAGGATGTATTCATAGTCTACCCAGTATGGGCTGCTTGGGGAAATTTGTTGAGTTTATCAAATACAAAACATATTTCTTTGCATCTGCGTTCACTTGCAGAACAGCTAAACCAGCAGCTTTGCTTTTGAAAATAATAATTTAAAAAAACATATATGCATAAATATGAACTCTTTACCAAAACCTCACTTTGAATGTTTGCAAGATAATTCACGAAAAGCAAAGACATTTCTCAGTAGAAAAAGAAAAAATCCAGTTTTGTGGTTGTGTGACAGGAAGAAACAAGAACAAAGCACCCGCACTATAAAACCTAGGGTTAAGGCTTCGGATATGGTTACTCCAGCCCTGCCCATGAATAAAAGTATTTGAAATAAAACAAATAAATCATGTAGAGCAGTGATCTGTAAGATGCATGTTTTTGGATTTTGCTAGTTTCCTGTTTTTGAGTGTGGTGTTTTTTCGCTCTGCGCTTCCCAGAAGTCACAAAGTGAAGCCGATACTGGAGCATCTTTTAGTGGAGGTGATCGTTGGGCATCACTTCCTGTGACAGGTTAAGAAACCAGACGCCGTAGAAGTAGTAGATTTCATGACACTAAAGTAACTAAAGAGGAACAACATACAGTGAAGGATGTATTCATGTGTGTGTTTTCCTGCCCCAGTCTCTGAAGTCCTCACTGAAGAATGGGGAGAGGAGGGGGGTCTGTTTGTGATCTGTTCGTGCAGCCAACCAGAAGATGAGAAAAGAAGTGCACCCTTGTTGTTTGTTCGCCTTTGGCCCCCGCCATCTGTCCCGCGGTTCCTGACACCTGTACCAGCCCATCAGAGCTGGGCTTCCCTGTCATCGGGGGCAATGTGGGTCGGGCCTTAAGGGAGACTCCCAGGTAGGGGGTAATATAGCAGCTTCACAGAGTGGAAGGAAAGAAGTGGGATGGTGCCAGGGTGAAGGTTGGGCCACTTTTGGACAAATAAATCCAAATCCAGCAAATTGTACTTAAACACGTTTTCAATGTAACAGTCCTCCAAACTGCACCTGCTGTTTTTTTATTTAAATACTAGGTAATTGAATTTTACAGGTGCTTGTATCCCAAATCTTGGCTTGATGTTCAGAAGCAATTGGAAAGCAAATAGTTGGCACAATGTAAAAGCAGGGAAACGGCTATTAATGCAGTGCCAGATGTTGACGGTGATGTTAGGAGAGGATTCATGGGCATGAAAGGCAGACACTGTTGCTGTGAGCACTGGGCACAACTCCTCTGAGCCAAAAAGGTTCATCCTCCCCACCCACTACCACCAAAAAAAAAAAAACCTGCTTTCTGGCCAACTGTGAATACGATACACTTTTTACCACTAAGTTGTTGTGAAGACGACAGGCGTTCACAGAGACGAGGCGGCTCGCTTGGCTATCTCGAGGTTTTCCTGGCAGCAGAAAAATAAAAGAAACAGATGCAGCCTAAACCTGTTAGTTACTCACCTATAATCGGCTTACACTGGCTCGGTGACAGGCGACTGGGTCACAGACATGGCTGCGAGTATACACACACACACAAACACACACACAAACCTCGCAATAAAGGATGACATGTTGGAAATCCACGTGAAACCAAAAAACAGCACTTCACACATTTGGTTAACCAGATAATCACTGAACAGTTCCATTTCCATTTTAATGGCGATATCATTGTCTGTACCGATACCTACACACTACATCTATTAGTATTTACATTCTTCTATTACAAAGTGTGTGTTTTAATATGTTCCTTTGATCCATTATAAGATTTTTGTGGTCTTTCTTGCAGCCAAAAATCACATTTGTTTCCTCACTTGAGTGAGAACCTATTTCCTGGATTGCTGTTTCATGCTGTTGTTTGTGTCCTTTGGGCACAAGTCAACTCATAAACACTTTTGTTTTATAAGAAAATGCTAAATAGTTTTTCTGAGTTTATTCATATAAAGTCTTAATGAACTGACGGCTGCCAACAGGTGTAAGGGGGGAACTGCAGTGCTTCGTTTGGACATTTGGAAGTGTTCAGATCACAGTTTTCTAAACCTACATGGAAATTTTTCCTTTTTCCTCCCATCTGCAACATCCTAAATTACATGCAGTAGCTTTATCTTGCTGCCAAAGTCACAGACGTTTGTCTGCAAGCAGGTGGAACAGCGATAGCCACATGCTACAGCCAGAGATTGTGAACTGACTTCTCCCTCCCAGGCTGGGAGCAGGTTGTGTTTGCTTTCAGCAGTGGATGATCTTGTAGCTCCCTCCAAGTCAAACAAGGGGCACGTTGCCGAGTCGTTGAGCCTTTAACACAGGCATGAGGAGGTTTTGACATAGTGTGTGTGGCTAAAACCTCAGTGCCACTTGTGTTTACAATTGGTCATTACATCAAACTGAGAAACCTGTGTGCGTGTGTGTTTAGGGCCTGACTTGACATTAGTTACACTGACAGAATAAATACATTACACACATATTTGGAAAAATCTGTGTAAAACACTGGAGCGTTTTTGTTTTCTTTTTGAGAAGGGAATTTGTCATTTTTCTAAGTTTGATTTGACAAATTTTGTGTCAGAAAAGCTCATTAATAATTAATCTTTTTCAGGCTAAAGTTGGTAATTTAAAGTTGGTCAAGATTTTAAAGTCTGTATAACATAAAACACATAAATAAAAGCTGTCATAAAAAACAAATAAAACAAAAAAAAATATATAAACTGTTTTTTAATTGATATATATTTAATTTAAAGTATTCCATTTTAACTTACATAAAAGTACATGAATATTTTTTTTTAAATATAACAAAATAATGTCAAAAATGTAAATAAAAAAATTACAATAAGATTTTTTTTGTAATATGCATTAGTACAAATGCACGTGATGTTAAATGCTCTTTTCTGACCACTGGCACAGATCCACCTTTGCTCTCGTTAGAGCTGCTTTTTCTTCAACCTTCTGCAAAACTAGTGATAAATAAACTGTTTATGGTGCTTGATAATTAAAATGCATGAATTTATTTACTTTGTATGACTTTATTTATTCTTCTTGACTCTCCAGACTGCGACAAAAACTGAAGATCAGCATGGAGACTTCAGCTGCAACAGCCACTGAGAAGAAGGAGTGTAAGGGTTCTGGTCTGGATGGAAGCAGCTTCTCAGAGCTCCCAAAGAAGCCCTCTCCCACCACTCT
Source organism: Ctenopoma multispine (assembly GCA_034779795.1). Taxonomy (NCBI): domain Eukaryota; kingdom Metazoa; phylum Chordata; class Actinopteri; order Anabantiformes; family Anabantidae; genus Ctenopoma; species Ctenopoma multispine. The sequence continues at coordinate 18,291,900 of JAUYWH010000013.1, forward strand.
GACGAGAGGTACAGCTAGTTTCCAATTCCCTTTACTCATTTATCCTTTATAGACATTTCACACAGGGTGGACACATAGTAGACTTTACATACTATAATAGTTATCAAGCTCAATTGGTACTTTGGTAAAAACAGACAACACTAGTGTAATACCGTACTCTTGCATCCTGATGTTTTTCTGTAGGGTCATGCACTCAACAGTGCAGTGAACTTGAAACATGCCTACTCACATAAGTAGCAGGGTGGCACATGAAAAGAGATAGAGATCCAGAGATGGGGGCTGCATGTTTCAGAGATGTCAGAGAATGGGTGATGAAAAAATGTTATAATGAGGTCGAAAGACCTTGTTCTCACCTCCCAAGTGTAAATTTCATGAATTACTAAAAATGGCTGGCATAGCAGTGGACGACACGGTGTACCAGAGGCCTCCAATAAAGGCAGGGAGGAGTGAAGCAACTTTGAAATGCTAACAAGATGTCGTATGACATTGTGGTGGTATTTTTTTTCTTAATGATGGGCTTGGTGGCCTGCCACGATGCGCAGCCATGAGCATTAATTGTTTAGGGATGCGGGGTGAGAAACTAGGACGTTTCAGTGCACCCTCACTGGCACCTCCACAAAGAGCCCACAAGTTTTTCAAACCAGCCAGAAGGAAAAAAAAGAAAGAAATACTGTATTTGCCACAGCATCAATTATTCAGTCATTTACACACTTATGACCATTGTGTGTCATGTAGGCTGCGGGGGTTGAATTTTCATAACCTTGCACCAATCAAGGGTTGTTTGCGCTTGTGCTGCAATGCGAATCGCAGGCTGCAGTGCGTGCGTATAAAGATTCCCTTTATAAGAGAGTCATAATTAAAAGATGAGAGTTCATGTTTTCATTAGGGAATGTGTGATGAAAACTCCTCGTAACGAGGTTGGAGGAACTTGTTCGGACTTCTGAGGTACCCGCATTATAAATTACTAACGCCGGCTGGTGGACACTGAAACCCCTCGGGAAGACGTGCTGGCATCGTCTGAAGGGGGGTAGGGGGGTGGGGGGGCGCTGCAGGAACATATGACCCAAGTAGTGTTACTGTTTAATGAAGGGCCTGGTGGCCTGCCATCACAAAGCTCATTTTGCAACACTGGGGGAACAGTAAAAAAAATAGGACGTTTTTGTGCAGTCGTTTTAAAGCTCTGTGATTTCAAATTGATTGTCCCTTTTTCCCTTTATTTAAACTGGTTCTTAGTTTAGCAAACAACAATATGGGGCAAATTTGAATAAATCAAGTAGTTTGGAAACATTCTTTGTAAGAAATCACTAACCTGAGCTTATTTAAATGCCCTCTTTTGTTCAGCATACTTGTATACTACAGTAAGAAAGTAAAGAACTTCAAACAATAAGGACTACATTAGAACCCTACATTGAGTCTGGACATGAAACCACATTGTAAGATCACGTTGTTCTCTTTCCATCCACTGTGTCAGCTGGCTACGAGTCTCATAACTTGTTTCATGGGAGCTTACTTTGCTAGTGTTTCATAGAGACATGTCTCGCCCTGTTGAACTTGACTGTGTCTCTCAGAGTGAAGACATAATGGAAGTGCATCTGGCCTTTAATACAATGTGTGTGTGTCTGGGTTTTAAAGGAGAGGATAGAGGCCAGGGATGCTGGCACAAAAGTGCAGATCGGGTTCAGCTCATATGATTCTCAAGGTCTTGTTAATGGTTTTAAATGGGCACCCACATTTGTGTGTGACAGCGCACATCTGTCTACACAGGGCGTGCTTCCACAGGCTCGACCCTTGCAACCTGACTCCCTGGCTCCCGGGATTTACGAGTTTGTGTCGGCTTGCACTTCACCATGTCAGAGAAACATGTGTTCAGATTAGGTGCCCGCTTCCAGGACCGTAAAACATCTCACAGTTTCAAAGGAATACCTGTGATTGAAGCACCCCACTCTCTACTTTGCACCCTCTGAGTATTTAGATGCTGCTTTCCTCTGGCTCCAACCGAGGAGGAACCACACTTTCAAACATAGATCTGCCAATTTGTTGTTTTACAGCCCTTATTATATTTCAGGAAAGTTTGCCAAAGAAACATTTTCCGTCATCCTTCACTTTGGTGTTGACTGTACGAGGCCAGTGGAGCAGACAAACTCGGTAGCACTGATTATTTCTGCCTAACCATCTTTCTTGTTTGGTCATAGTCGGTTGGCCAGTGCTTGTGAGTTTCAAGCGAGGATTGATGTTCTCTACATATAAAACTCTTTGTCCACATATGTTTATTCCAAGCTTTGATGTATCTAAGGAGGCTGCCAATGAACACTTTGTCTCTAAATAAGAATACAGCATTAAATCACTGTGCAATCTTTACTGATGATAATGGATCAGCCACAAGTCTTGCCAGTCTACCTCGGAGCAGATATAGTAGCATAGATGGATGAAGTGGAGAGGTGTAGTATAATTAGTCTTGCTGGGAGTAGAGCGTGGCTTTGTGATAAGGAGCTGGGTGTTAATCACAGCCATCATGGGCGAGTCTCAGGTGTAGCTAGAGCCTGAAGGTTTCTGCACTGAAAGGTTCTCTGGAGTGGGTCACGGCACCTCCAAACCTCCACCCCCTACAGCAGAAAAGAAAATAGTACCCCTCTCCTCACTCCGACCTCCCTCTCTTTCTACAAGCCTACTCCAAAGGGCCAGACTCTAATCTTCCTGAGAACGAGATTTCTGCCTTTCTTTCTATGCTCCTAAATGAGGCTCTTACGCTTCTGTGCTTCCACAGACTGGGTTGAGAGGTGGAGGAAGGGGGCAAAGGGAGGGGGGGGCCTCAGTGGCTAGAGTTATGTAGGGGATGACAATATTCATGGCACAGCCCTATGCCCCCTTTAGGTTAAACTCCTTGCCCCCCTCCAACCTTAGTTGAAAGAATCACAGAATGCATCTCATGACTCTTGAAGGATTCTCCTCAGCTAAAAAAGAAAAAAGTAGCTCTTCACAGTCCTTGGTCTTCCATAACACACAGGCGAGTAAATCATTCTTTCACCAATTTGAAGTTTTGTATGCCGCAATGTTGTCTTCCTTGTATAAAGGGATGCTGTGGATCAAGTTACTTAGCTGTGCATACAAGAAACACCTCCCCTGGCTCCTAAAGCCACCGAACAAGTCATGGATTTTACTTTTAACACTACATATTCGTGTCCCCAGTGTTCAGAGAGAATCAGCTCTATCAAGTGTCATCTACAGTAACATTTTGTAACTGCATATCAATAATGCCTTTCCTGATACTTGAGAAGACCTGCAAGCAACAAGCTTACAGTAAGGCCTATTGACCAGCGTTGTTTATTTTCCTGTCAGAGAATATAGCTGCACACTATCAGGAACTCACTGCTATCCACCAAGACTGACTTCAGCAGAGAGCGATACTGTTTCTGTCCCGGAATGACTTTCACTTTAAGGCCTTCTATTTGCAAACTTTTCGTCATGTGCAGTTTCAGTTTACGCCTAGTTTTGTATCTCATGTGTCCAGTATGTTTTTCCCTTACAATTAACTCGGTTACTTTCCGAGTCTTCCATCAACTACCCTCTTTGCCTATATTCCTGCATTTCTCTCTCTGTCTGTCTTATCTAGTATTTCACTTTAGGGCAGGGGTCAGCCAAGACAGAATTTAAAGATTAGATATGCCAAGTGAAAGCAGAAGAGCATGTCTTGTTTTTTTTATTGAATTTCTTTTTCTGGCCTTGCTGATTGCTCTGTTAAAACCCCAAAACACAGGTTTTTGAGCCTTGAGTAGTTGCTGAACTCGTTGCTTTTATCATTGCTCATTACAGAACGTTCTTATCACAGAAGTGCTGGCCTACATACTAAGAAAAGGGAACTGTAGTAGGAGGCAGTGTGGTTCTCCTTCAAAGACTGACAGCAATGCGTCACAAAAGTTTTGCAGCTTAATATACTATCTTTACTATACATGTATTATCATGACTTTTTAACATTTTATTTAAAACTGAATTATAAAAACAACAATGTTTCCTGAATTCTGCTTGACTACATAAGTGAGAACTTGATCCAAACAAGGCTGACTTTCATTTTTTGAAAAAGAATATCACAAGGCCAGTGTTTATTTAAGTGAATCTAATCTTCAATCGGACCTCTACTGCCTAGAGGACTGTGTTAAAGTCTAATATTAAGCAGCGTGCCTTCAAATTGTCTTTTCTGAATCATTTCCTATAGTATGACGCGTAGAGGACTGACAGCCTTCGGCAGTTTTCTAATGTGGTTATGAAACATACATCAGGCTCAAATGAGAGGGCATTTCTGATATTGTTTTTTTTCTTTGGAACACGCTGCCTCTGCTTCAAAGCCTCCAGAGCTAAAAAAGCAACATGGTATGTTTTGGGCAATGTCTGCGAATATAAATCTCCCTGTACCAGAGGCGTCGACACACACGGGGGCCCAAAGACAACATGTTAAATTCCTCACTGTTTACAAGCAGTTGGAGAGGAGGAGGAGGCAATATATGGATGCTTTAGGGGATTAACCAACACCCCGTCTACCAGCTTTCTTTTCCTATCCCTTGAATCTCTCCCTTCTCCCTGGTTTGTACTTCCTTTTCTCTTTTTGTGCTTCATCCTCTCTTAAACTGAAAGCCCTTTCCCCAGCATGCAGAGTGTAATCCACGCCCCTGCCTCTAAGACGCTTCCTGCCTGTTTTGTTTGTTGGACTGATGGGAATCAGCCCAATACGGTGCCTGGCTCTCTCCTCTTCTTGAAGGTGTCGCCCCAGGCAACCACTTTCTTTTGACAGGAAGACACCACATGTTATCAAAGAACTCGTTGAAAGTCCATGCCCGTTCAGTTCTATGCTTTTTCCACTGTATCCTTCGGACTTTAGCCACCAGTTAGCCATTCCTGGCTACGTTCATCTGTTAACGTAGCCCTAACACTCACAGTTCAAGTGAAGCAAAATAAACCGAGTTCAGACTCAGTAAAACAAAAATGTGTTCTGGCTGTAAACACAGGCAGGAGGCGCTTATGTAAACAGGTCTGGTTCTTATGGCTGTGTTGGTCTCGAGGAGGACAGTTTGTGGTCAGGCTCTTCCGGATTGTAACCCCTCAAACACACACCCCCACCCCCCACCCCGCCTACACACACAGTTGTGGTCACCACTCATAAAAACACTGCTGGAGGAAAGTAATCGGTCACGGCACCGCACAGAGCAACAAAAGCTCACTCACCCATGATTCTGCTGCTACTGTTGCTCTGGCATTAGTAATAAAGTTTGTATTAAGCAGCATCTCGGTGCAAACTTTGATTTGAGTACTGAGTTTCCCTGAGACCAAAGACATTAACATGATGTTTATTAGTGACTCCTAAATGCTCTATGATATACCGTCTGATTGTATCTATGTGCACAAATTTCTGGTGCAACTTATACTGCCGAGGTGCATGGAGGAAAGAATACAAACTGAAATGAACCAATCTCCTGCATCACTTGCAGACTATAGAGCAACTTTATTATAAAACCAGCTCATAGCCTTCATCAAGGTCTGGTAAAGATACATAGCCAAGAACATTTAAATAGAATCAGTATTAAACAAAAAAAACAGCTGATCATGTACAAACTCATACATGGTAAAAAGAATTTCCATGATTTCTGACCAGTAAACTTCTAAAATCGACAAGGAGGCATGTCTAGTGTCTAGTGATTGACATGAGTGACACCATATATGGTCAAAAGGTGAAAAGAACGCATATATAATAATAATAACACTGGTAGGTCTCCACAACTCTTTTCCCCCCAAAAGCTTTGTTGTGTCTCCGGATGTTTAGTGTAAGCAAGTGAAGTAGTAGGTCTTTACAATTAATACGTGGCATAAGTGTTGTAGCCACCCCACAGAGCACAGGAGGAAATTGATTTTTGCCATCTGTGAAATTCTTACCGAGGGAAACGCTGCTTCTTATAATTACAGATCTATGGTTTCACTGCTGGTGCTCTCCAGCCTCTGTTAGCATTTAACAATTAGCCTAATCACTAAAACCTCAGAGGCAGAGTCACATGGAACCAGACTTGGTTGTACAGATCACCTGCCAGCTTGTAGGTGAACAACTGAAATGAATTGGTTTCAAACTTTTAAATAAAATGGTCGTGACTTGAAACTATAATCCTGCTTAGTCAGCAGCTGGCTTTGTTGCAGAGGAGGAGGAAGAATTCCATAAACATTTCTGAAGAAATAAACTTTTATATTATATTTTTATGTCTCCTCAAGGTTGACTTCTTCTCCAGACAGAGCATGCGGCCGTAACACCTACTGGCCTTAACCCAAGGACAGGTCACAGACGAGTAAACTGTGCAAAATAACAACCAGCAACCAGCAAAATAAGCAGATGAGGTTGCCTGAGTAAATATAACAAACAAAAGCTGTCCCTGCTTACTGGCTCTTGGATCATGTCCCAAAATGAGAATTAGAGAACAAAGATAGAGAAGTCTCTTTAAAAAAAGTCATATTTAGTTACATTTTTCAGCGTGGCAGTAGCTTAGTTGGTAGAGCAGTTGTCTATGATCCCAGCGGTCCAGGTCAGTGGTTTGATTCCTGATTCCTCCTACATGTTGAGGTGTCCTTGGACAAGACACTAAAACCTTGTAGTAGCATTTTGTCATTGAAATTCTTTAGGAACAGTATGGACTAAGTTATGTCATTTAAAAGTATAAAACACATATTTGAGTATACCCAATGGTACCCACTTTTACATCATATTGGGGTAGGGTTCAGGAGACTGACTATTTGACCTGTAGGCCTTCCTACAAGTCAGAGAGACCACACACCACACAAACAGAATTATATCAGACCTGGGTCGGGACTGTATATTAAATACACTATTCTTGTTGAGTTCAGGTTGGGTTCGACCACTACATTGAATATGTACTCCATTTCTGGCAGAGCCAGTTAACCTGCTTCCCCCTGTCCCTTCATGTTAAGCTAGGCTTAAAACGTCCGTGAGCATGAGTAATTCAAGTTAAGTTTTAATATGTATATGTGACAAAATAATTTCCATTCAGATGTTTACATCCAAAGGTCTACTTCAACAAGCTCAGGGGGCATGACTGGCATTAACATGTTACCAACCGAGTGACGTATCATGCTGAAGGCTCTGAACAAAGCTAGTAAGTGGAACCTGAGCTGAATTTGTTGTGTCAGTCATTATAAATTAAGAATTTAAGAAATAAATTAAAGAATGAATTCCTGTTGGAGGATAGTTTTCCTGCACAGCTGCTCTAGTACCATTCTGGACTTAAGGAAAATAAAACTATTATTTGGAAACACATTCTGCCAGCCATAAGCTTCCATGTGCTGCATTGTCATATTGTTTGAAAGTGCTTTGAGACTGCACTACAATTAGTTACACTGCTTTGTAATCACAGCAAAGCCTGTCATAAGGCCGCTAGTATGGTTTTCAAGGACCTAAGGAAAAAGCAAACAAAATGCTGCCATATGGAAAATTGAATGGTAATGTCATTCATCATACAGCTGCAGAAAAGATGCAGGAATAAAGACGGTCCTTCTGTAACTGCTAGGAAGCAACAGCAGATGATTGAGTGGTATCCGTAGTGGTAGACACAGTAGTTTTTTCATGTATGAAAGAATCTATTTCTAGAAACAGCATGTCTGAGATTGAATTCTTAAACTATTTCCTAAATCTATAATTACATTCACCCCTTGACTGACTCCCAGTGCCACTGCCCAGTGTGGTTTGCCACACTGTAATAAAAATCCACAATTGTTGGAGGTAAATGTTGAACCAAAATATAAAACTAGTCTCTTTAGATAAAAGTGTCAAATGACTACATGTAAATATAAATGTGAAAAAGAAAGAGAGAAAAAGATGCTACGTTCATTTTATAAATGCGGACACAGAGAATATAAACAAGTGTAATACAAAGAGGAAAGAAGAACCCTTTCACAAGGCAACACAAGCCAGCAGTGGGATATTTTGGTCCTGATGCACGTGAACGAAAAAAAAAACGAAAATCACCTCAAAACCTTTTCTGTGAAACAGACATCAGTGACAGCCGCAGTAATGTCTTGACGAGTCTGTCTTGACGAGTTAGGCCTTATCAGGGCTCTTTGTTGCAGGTTGTAGAATTTATGGAAACTGAAATGGTAATTGCTGGTGTCTTCTCCTTTGTAAGTCGCTTTTGATAAAAGCGTCTGCCAAGTAAAGTAACGTAAAGTAATGTCATATGTGAAGAAATTATTGAACTCATCATTTTGTGAGTCTTGCGACAAGGCTAATGGCTTTGCGGTGAACCTTTGTGGTTTTATTGCATAAGCTGAAGGACATTTTTGTAAAAAAAAAGCGTTTGTGGTATGAAAGCCTGCGTGCATCAGTTCAGTGTGTAAAGCCTGTTGTGTTTTGTTTGCTAGGTGATTTCCCCGACAGTGTTAGCTAAGCTTGAGAATTCCTGGCTCTGGCTTCAAAGAGCAGTGGGGTGACCCCCGATAGCGGCGAATCCAGGCATGTCATGGTTTTGACGTGTGCATACTACAAGTGGAACGCTTATCAGCTGCATTGCCATCATCATATAATTTAAGTTTGTCAGTGATATAGTTTTATTTACCATAAGATGGATTTATAGTTGTGCCTTTGAGCCACAGCAGAGTCTACATTTTGACATTTTGTTCACCAGCGTAACCAGCTCGTATTGTTCAAACCTTTTAGTGTGGTTAGAGAGCTTAAAAAACAATTGGGATTAATTTTTGATTAAAGCAGCCTGCCTCCTGATTGTTGCCTTTTCAAAGATTAAGGTTGGCATTAACCGTTATGGTAGAAGATTAGACTGTATACTGTTTGGCTCTTAGTGAAGTAGTTGATAAACTTTTCCCTGAGGTACTTTTTCCAAAGTGTGGACACTTTAGAACAATTGGAAATCCATTAAATAGTCTGCCACTTGGTCAGTTTTGCAATCACACCACTTGATTTTATAAGAAATGCAAATTAAGTGTAGCTGCATCTGTTGCTCACCTAAAACATGCAAAAGACACATTTTACCAGCATGTATACTCACAAGAATGTGTGTGTGTATTTATTCTGTAGTTGAGTGTAGTTGAATTCTACCAGTGTTAGCTTTGGCAAAACAGGAGATGCTAAATGTGATAAAGATGGCGTAAATCCTATTTATTCTGCAGACTTGTAGTCTTAAAGAGAATCTGGCCCATCTGAAATTCCCATGGAACAAAGAGGGAGGTGGTGGGGGGAGGGGACGTGGGGGGGACGGAGAAGAAGAGAAAGAGAGAGAGAGCGAGGGTAGTCAGCTGAAGAGAGGGTATTGTTTACATATCAAGATGCTTCCTCTAACTCCCAGGAAAAGCAGTAATTTGCCTTGCAAGGTTTTACAGTTTTAATTTCTCCATTGTGCGGGGGGATACCCCGTAATTATAGGGAAGGAAGTAGGCCTAAGCCCCGGACAGAGGGTGAGTGCTCACATGGAGCCTCTGTGAATTCTGGACTCCCTTTTCCTTCTCCCTCACTCACATGCAGGAGGATTTCTCACTCTTTCCTTGCTGTTGCTGTTTTACCTGTCCGTTAGTACTCACACAGTTCTGGGCACTTCAGGTTATATATATTTCCATTTTAAGGCGAGACTAGCTTTACTGGTGGAGATTTCTAGGCATCTGGGCCCATACAGAATGTGCTTTAGGGGTGTAGTGAGGTGAAAAAACCACCTTATCCATCACAGCCTGGCAATCACTTCATCAAATCATCCCAGCTTTTGGAATAGTGAATGTTAAAGTCATCTCATGACAAGTTCAGCAATTAACATCCAGACAGGGTACTTGCACAGTAAGCCATAATGACAGACATGAGCAAATATTGACCCAAGTTACTGTATAAATGTTCCAAGAAATATATAGGGTGAAATATATGAATACTGCAAAGCTATCTATCAACAAGTCATTAAGTTATATGTTCAGTAATGTGTCAAAGGTTTTGGTTTTTCACTTCTTTTAAAATGCAGTTTAACTTGAAGTGACAAGTGTTCAAGTTTTTCTTTTGTTTTGTCTCTTGTAATAAGCATGAAAAAAACGTGAAAGTAAGTTGGTTTTTTTAAGGCAGATCTCAAAGAAATTAGAGCTAAACATGCAAAACACTTTCTTTTGCCAGCTTCTTCGATGTGAAGATTCAGATATTTTTCAGTTTAAGCAAAAAGTCTGAGATCATGTATTTAAAGTTGACAATAATCCATGCAAGTAGAGTAAACCTGAGTCAATACCACTTGCGTTTTTCTTGAAGTTAAAGCAGGGCGTTTAAAAAAAACGCCTTCAGGACACATTTTCGCATGTGAAAAAGTGAAAAGAAAGTTTTTGTGAACACTTCCTTTAGCATATTGGGATGTGTCTTGTTGTTAAGTATTGTTTCTGACTAAGTCTTTCAAGTTAAGCCTCAAAAGAGTTGTTTTTGCAGGTGTGCTTTAACTTAACTCAATACCAGACGGCTGGTGATTTTGTGAAAATGGACCTTGTGCGTTTATCTGTGTGACTGTTTGGTTAGTTTACCTTCAGCAGCTTGTCACACCTGTAGAGACAGTGTAATTGCCTCAGTAATGTAATTACTTTTGGGTTTAAGAAGCTGTGACAGTTTACAAAACTTGCTTCGTTTAATATTTATTCATTATTTCTTTCCACGTGTTCTGTCTAACTGTATGATAGAGAGTTTGTGAAATGTTATGTTTGCAGTTCAGCCTGACTGTTGGCTTTGTTGCACGCTGGTAACTCAATACTCTTTACACACTGGTAATTTGTGTTTCCCTTGCCACTCTGAAGAGTCTGCTCTTGGAGAAGGAACAGGAGGGGTTCTGTAGGCTTATGCCTATGAGAACGTCAAGAGAACGAGAAATATTTGCGTTCATAAAATAATTGCTGAAGCAAACACTTCAGATTTTTACTATTCTCCACCACAAGTGTAAAAATCTAATTTAACCTCTGTCATACATTCTCGTTTATTGACCTTTTTTCATTCAAATAAAAAATTTCCAAAAGATTCAATTCTATTAATTCAGCTGCCAATGCAACACTATACCTCCAGTCTTTATTATACAGTTCAGTATTCAGGCAGATGACAGAAACACTGATATACATTCACATTGACCTCAGCCTCCTCTTCCGTTCTCCGCTCTCGTACTTTCCCTTTCCCCTCCTCCTCCCCTCCCTTCCACGTAGTTACTTGCACCATTAGACTGTCATAACACAGCACATATAACCTAAGGGGATCCCAGGACTGACTGAACCCAGCTTCCCTGGGGGCAAGGAGCTGCAGCAGCCAAACAGGATCGCTACCTCCTGGTCTGGGGTGATGGGTACCATATGTAAGCGGAGGCGACCACTGGCCCTAATAAGAGCTGACAAGTGGCGGTCTGACAGGGGGAGATCAGATGGCATGTGCTGGCCTATTACTACAGAAACAGAACTCTGTTTCTCTAGGCCCTATGACAGAGCAGTTTGTTTTAAATGGAGTCTTTGTACAGAGGAAACACTCAACAGGCCTTTGTGACTCTAGAGGGAGCTGTGTTAAATATGATAGACTCAAGTGATGTCACTTGAGTCAGTGTTGATTGCGGCAGTTTGAAAATGAAACAAATCTGCAGGTGTGGGGTTAGAAATGAGTGAGTTTACCAGACCTCTGTAGCCTACTCTGCATCTCTGCTTGACGGTAGTATTTCTGAATAATCTAGAAGATCTGTTGTTTGATGCCTGTCATGCACAATGTGGTGCTGCAACATACAGTATATGTCTGAGGGGCTGTACTACCTAATATTAAGTGTAAAGAATCTGGACACCTGACCTGGATTCTTGGTGTGTGTGTGTTTCCAACACTGATAAGGGATAAAATGGTTTGACAGTGACAGATCCAGCTACAAAGTAATTATTTTAAAAAACAGAGAAAGGCAGTGGTCATAGTTAATTAGTTTAATTACGTTGATAGGAAATGGTCACAAACCAATCTGTCTGTCTGTTTGATCGATCTGTCCATCTCCACCCCCATCATGTTTCTTCTGCTTTTGTCCCAGTTTTAATTCATATGATCTTAAAATGTCCTCAGATACACATGATTGTGCATTTAATCAAACTGCTGCTGTCACTGTGCTTCAACACCATTGGTGTGTGGGTTTATGAATACATTTCATGTGGAGCTGGTGTGTTTTGCCCCGAAGAAGCACAAACTACATTTTGCTACTACATTCTTAGGATGACAGAAAAGATCCCATGGACTGAGGTCTTTAATGTAGGGTGAACCACAGTATTGAGGTGTTGGTGGGTTAGAGGAGATGGGTGGAACTAACGGGTGCATACTGGTAATTTTATCTCTCTTCTGGAAAAACACTAATGCTGCAAACTATCTTTACAACCTTTGCAGGAGTCATGATTTATCCCCCCCCCTGCCCTCTCTCTCTCTCCCTCTCCCTCTCTCTCTCTCTCTCTCTCAAACCTCAGCATAGAGCACAACTTCAGATGTCATTCATAGCGAGCGCTTAATGTGGTGCATTTAGAGAAGATTAAGAATAATACAGTGGCGGCATGTGGCAGCCTTTCCCCACAGAAAGGAGTAGAGTTTGTGGATGAAGATCGCAACTGTGCTACATGTGGATCTCTATCAAAAGCCAGATGGGAATTGTTAAAACTTCAATGCACTCTTAGATTGGGGCTTTGAAGAAAGGCAAAGGGAAAAAAAACTGTCTAATCAAGGCCCTGCAGAAACAAAAGCCACAATTCACAAACTCTAGAAAGACCAACTTCAACATAAGGAGCCAGATGGTTGATGTTTGTTTGTTTCTGTGAAAAGAATGATTTGATAAGTCAGTCTGTAGTCATTGGTTTGCTGAGCTAAAGCTCCCTTTGGGGTTTCCTTAAGAGGTATAAAACACTCTTTTCTAGATTTAACAAATGGAATTCAGCTCTGGAGACAGACTGTAAAGCAAATCTACCATGTTTTTTTTCTTTCTACTTGGATGGAATCATGATAAGCGTACAAGACTTTACCCTGGATTTGGTCTGGAGCCTGGAGTTTGGCACAGGTCCACGCTGTAATTGTTTCACTATGCTGCCGCTCAATTGTGCCGTCACTGAGACTGAGAAAGCATATGGAACTCTCTCTTACATTAGGGCTGTCATATTTTAGCCCTCCTAAAGCATCAAAGTCGGATGACACCGCTGTTATCATTGTTGCTATAATCTGACTAAATAATACTTAACTGACAGTCTGTTCAATTTGTTCCCCACATTTTACATTTTGCATGTTGACGGAAGCTCTCTGGCAGTGGGTCAGTCTAAATGTGGACTCAATGACAGACTACACTTATAGAATACCACTTTCCCTCTGCCCAGCTCTGCAGGTACTAGTCGTATAAAATTACAATAACGATCCTACAAAACCACTATAAATACCAGTCCAGCAGAAATAACTGACCTTTTCTGATTGGTTGAAAGTGCAAGACTCACTTAAAAACCTTGAAAAGGGAATATGTTTTCACTGTTCAGTGAAACAGGGTCATGGAAACTGAGAATACCTATCCACAGTAAGAGGATTAGAATATATTTCTAATATGTTATACTATATAACTTGTATGTACAACTAGTATGAGCTCCAAAAGCATGGCTTCCTACATTTCACATAATACAACTCAAAAACATTTTTACAGAGCCCTCCTGCCCACACTGATGCCTTTTTTTTCAATAATTTCCTATAGTTTTCTGACATAGTTCTTTCAGTTTAGTCACATTCAAGCCCAAGTTGAGATGATCCTGATGACATCACTGTGGCATCATCTGGGAAAGGTTTTCTCACTTGTCAAAGTTTCTCCAGATTCACAGTGGACATTATCCATCACATTATGAGCAGTTCTCACCACTACTAACCGAGTTTAAGACACACAAGACTGATTTCATTGATTGCTTGTCACTATGAGATCAATTTTCAATTATCCATGAATGACAACCCTTCCACAATTGTGCTTTCAACCCTTCTTTTTTTTACAAATGAGGCCTTCATCTCTACAATCACTGACTTCTCCTGCAGTTTCAGGTTACATGGAGACCAGGATATAGAGACTTCTGGCCTCAATCAGAACCTGCATGCTTTAGCTGCATTCTCAATTATGTGATTGTACCCTTGTCGTCACCATCCTCCCTCTCTGCCCCACACACACACACACAGAAAACTCACGGCAGTCTTCACTTTTTGATCATATAACTTCATGTGGATTTGCCTTTTTGACATATTTGATGTAAGGGTATACTGTATCGGTGTCGTTTAGGGCAAACACTTTGCTGACAATACAGTCCAGATGCAAACCACTGGAATCCAGGGAATTAATGTAAAAGTCAGTTCCTTTTACTTGTTCCATATGAACACTAGAAATGATAAAGGTAGATATAACCCTTTTGTTTTACATCCCCAATGACAAAGTCAGAGGAGTAATTTCACTTGTCTGTTTAAGTTAAAGTCTCAGGTATGACAGGTACGTCTTCCGTGATCACGGGCCTTTCTTAGATTAGACACAGCCTATTGTGGTTAATCATGTTCTTTGTGTTTTGACAGCCAAAGAACTGACTATGTGCCAAGAAAACTGGTTCCACTGGCACTAACTTTTAGCTGGTCTAGGACCACTTATATCAGGGGCCAGGGGTGGGATTATAATAATCAACAAGCCAAAACAGACTAAAACATGTCGGAAAAAAAACTTTCTCTCAACATCTACTACTAAAGTGGTTTGAGCAAGGCACTCACTACAGGCCAGCTGCCTCAGCAGGGTTGGTCCTCAGTAGAGCTCTGTGGTTAAACTGCCCAGATTCCCAGTGGAAATGCTTGTAACTATAAACAGAGGACGAGGACGTGTGAAAAACACGGTTGACACATGTCAAACAGGACAAGGGACACAATTAAAATCACAAGATGTGCTGAACTTATATTCATAGTAATAAATGATAAAGGAGATAATGATAACATTACATTTCCTCATGCTTGTTACATTTTGTCATCAGTTATCCGCTCATTTCACCATAATGTGCTAGATGTATTGAAACAGGATCATCATTATCCAGCATGAAGCAATGAATAAAAGTTACATTTCAAAACTGCAGAGCACTTTGACAGGATAGAGAGCCCCCTCCTGACCATGTCTATAAAAAAATGTTTGTCAGATAGAGGAGATTCCCCCACAGGCATACCCCGAGGTGACTCATCTCTCTCAGTGTCACACAGGGGAAGCAGTGTGTTAGCTAATTTTATCACACAATGCATGCTGTTTGTCAGTGCGGCTGCAGTGACAAATGATTCCTTATCTTGAGGGCTGTTGTTTGTTGATGCTGAGTAATGTCCTGGCCACTAACTCTCGTCTCTGGAGCCTTCAGGAGATTCAGTTACTCTGTTGTCAATTGTCAGGAGCCACATTCACACTTCAGTTGTCTGTGTGTGTCTGTGCACGTGCATCTGAGCACACACAAAGATATACACTATTTCAAGCACATCTGTGCAGAAAAAAACTAACTTTCTCTGATTTGTACGCAAACTCGGATGTCATTTATACTCTGAGCTTCCTATTTCCTGCGTTTGCCATTTCCTCTTCAACTTAAGCTTTCAACCACTCTGTTTTAAAATGACTTTTCCATTTGCCTGCATTCACAGTAATCTAATGAAGACAGTCATGTAGACTAACACACTGCAAGCTCCTTTTCCCCTTTCGGCATCCAATTCCCCTCCTTTATAAAATAGTAACATGTGTTACTCGTACGGCCCCTTGTTTATTTGACTTCCATACGTGCATTAGGCCAAGAAAACAACTGCAAAATCTGACTCTTCACATCACATCAGAGATGATCTTTTTAGAAAAGTGATGTGCAAGAAGAAGAATTTAACATTGAGTAAAATTCATTATTCTTATGTAGGATCTTCTTTTTCTCTGGGTCTTTCACAAATCCCAGCCACCCCAAGACCGAGAAGCATTAAAAGCACATGTTCTGTGACCTGGCATATCCCAAAGGTTGCAGCCCTAATAATTCATGCCATTGTTGACTCACTGCCCTCCTCTTCTTCCTTTTTCCTTTCTTGTTGGCTTATCTCTCTTTTCACCTCCTCCCTCATTCTAGCCACAAGCTAAGGAGCCCTCTTTAGTGTTTGTACTGATAACTCAGTGAATGAAAAATGCTATATTAAACTTAAAAAGATAACCATGATATGAATGCTGGAGAACCTTCACAGAGTTTCAGCTATAAAGTACTTCAAGAACTTTGAGCACGTCCAGTTGCCACTGGGCAGCACATTTGGGTTATACTGACACTATATTTATATTGTTGCTTGAAATCAAGAGCTGTTATGGGTCTGTGTAGCTACTAATAGGCCAGTGTTGGCAGCCTTTGGGTTTTTAGGTTTCTCCACAGCTGACCAACACATTGCCTTTATGTCAATCAATCAGCAATTAAGTTGGGCAAAAAAATGATCAGCTGAGTAGCAGTTGACCTGGTTTTCTTTTACTAAAAAATGTATTCAGAAAATAGATTGCAAGCTGGATCTGTGCTGACTCTGTAGTCATACTTCTCTGCTTTGTAAAAGTCAGTCAACCCCAGAGGCCTCTTGAAAAATGGTAAAAATCACATAAGACATCCACTATCAACTGCATCTTTTCCTTGTATAACATGTACCTCAAATGAGGGTCATTTTAGAAAAAAGAGAAAGAGCAGGGCAGTATTATCAGACTGGAAGGGGGGGGGGAAATCACCTGAGAGCCAATCCAGTTGGTCAGAGGCTCTTTGACCTGCTTCACAGCTGTTTCTTGTTAGTGCTTTAAAACAAATTCCCAGAGTGAGATGGTTTCCAATGCTGAATCCTGCCCCGAAGAAAGAGGCCAGACAAGAGGGGGGTTTATAAGACCCCGCTGCTGCTGTGTGTGTGCCTTTGTGCGTGTATATAAACAGCGCAGTCTTAACTCTTTATCTTATCGGGATAGATGACCTGAGAGCGCGGGGGCCTGCACTTAAGATGCTCTGCCCTGTGTTACAAACAGTCAGCTGAGTTGGTCTTGATTTCTTCAAAATCTATTCGTAAAAGCGTCACGTTTCAATAACAGACATTTAGTGAGAGTCGAACCTTTGATTCAACTGTTGCCAAGGATAAACAAGTGTAAGTAAGTCTTATCTTAAATGGTACTGTGTGCAGATGCAGAGAAGCTATTTTGGAAGAAAATGGAATAAAACGGCACTCGCTCCCTCATAGACTCATTTGTGGTCGACCAACTGGTTTTGACAGTTTATTCTGACCTGCCACAAGACTTTTAAAAGAATCTGTGAGTGTTGTAATGCAAACACAGATGAAGGGAAAGTAGAAGGATGTAGCAGTGTCCTACAGTTTAGTCTGAAAGGGTTCACATGGATCTAGAGCTGTTGTAAACTTTGCAGCTATTAATGTCCCACTGGAACTATAAAGATATCAGTTGTTTATTTAATAAACCCCCCATGCTGATGGATGGGGATGTATAAACCTTTTTAGTAACATAAATGATTTTAAATATGATTTCTAAGGTCCTTCAAGAAGACTTTACCTCCATCTGTGTCTTCACTGTACTTTCTAAAAGACCACAGATCTAAGGGATTCAGAGTGGCAGTTTGATGGAGACCGTGTTCTGTCCAGGAGATACTCCCCAGCCTCCCTCTTGAGACTGGAGAGCCGTCTCCCCAGGGTTGGTGCCTCACCTTATGGTGACCCCAGTGGAGACGGCTGTAGATTGATGTGCTTCCTTCTCCTGCACATTGAATGCTTTTTGGGGGGGTATTTCCTCTGCCTTTCCCTTCTTTTCTTTAAAACAAGCCTTGTTTATGGGTTGATGGGAGAGGGCTTTGGGAGGTGGGGTAGGAAGAACGCTGAGATTGTGCTGACGATGCCGTCATAGGGCGCTGAGGACACTCTTTGTGTGAACTGGCAGCTTCTCTATCAGCTGTGTCTGTGAGGTTAAAGGGCTCACAGAAGGAGAGCACTGGGTTCCCGCCATTTGAAGTGACTTGGCTTCATTGGTGCCTTTGCTTTTGCCAGACACTGGCAAGCAAATACTGTTTGGACATAATAGATTGAAAAAGTCACACATAAACTAAATTTAAAATGTGTTACTTTGAGGAATAGCAGAAAATCCATAATAGTGAAAAGTACTATTCAGCGAAGTGTTTGATGCCTTTATAGCATGAGCAAACCTTCTCAAACTGGGACCAAAGCTTGTTTTTTACCTAAATTGGCCACCATTTTATTTTGACCATCACTGCAACAATAACAAACTAATTACCTGAGCAAGCACACACCTGTGTCCTAAAGTGACCAGGCAATAAATCAGACGTCTGCATGGGAAGCTGATTATCCTGACATTCCATCAGTCTTCACAGAAAAGTCCACTGCCTGCTGCAAGGAGAGCTTTCCTAACCCAAGCTTACTTGTATGCTAACATCAGGCAGGCTACACCCAGCTCTGCTCAACACTGTGGGTGACGCATGGGAGTCGTTAGGCAATGATCCCAAAGTGATACCGCTGGACAGTGGTGATTATATCATCACTGTCAGGATGAAAACCTTTTAACTTACTGTTCTCAGTGGGCTGAGGCCACAACATTTTGTTGGGAAGCTTTTTGGAATAACAATGCAGTTTCTAAAATGTTAAGACACACTTGGAACTGAAACATGTAACAAAAGCAGTAGCCCCCTCAAGTCTGCTTAATGTTTCCCTTGGCACCTATTTTACACCGAATAGACTTTAGTACTACTGGCTAATGGCAACCCAGGTGATATAAGGTCTTGGTAAGTAATAAAATTAAGCGAGGCAATCCGGCACCTTGTACCCTCAGGTGATGAATCATACTGGTATGGCGATCGCTGGGGTTGATGCTGAAAAGGAGTGATTGGCTGCAGTGGGCGCGCTGATTTGAGACCGATCACAGAGAAGAGAAGCCAGCTGGAACTGAGTGGGATCTGTAGACACGCTGGAACAGAAACGGAGACAGCGGAGGCAGGAGAGGCCCGGGTGGTTACACACCAGGCAGTCAGAAAGATGATACAACACATCTGGGGGTAGTGGAGCATAAATGATGAGGGTGTCATAGCAACGAGATATAAACACAGGCTCAAGTCCCTGATAGCAGTCCACTTTCTTAGATTTTAATCTCAGACTCACTCCTTGGTTCATCAAAACACAATGTAGAATACAGCATATGACTTGTTTTTTTTGTGGTTATACCATTTGATATTTAAATACTAATACATTTATTCAAATAAAACTGGGTTATGTGAGTATGGCTGGACTTCTAATCATTCTCATACTGATATAGCAATTTAACAGAGCTCTACTTTTAAACTGCGAATGTGCAATTTTTGTCCAAGGCTGACACTAAAGTGTGGTGTAAAGTGGTGTAACAAGCCCTCATGTATGTGATTGAGCTAGACTGTAGTGTGTGAGCTGCAGTTGAACTTAAGCAACTGTGTACGAAATTGCTATTGCATCACTCAGCTTACATACTCTGTATTTCCCCTGAGCTTTATAAAGCTTTTTAGTTTCTTTCAGGTTATTGTTTTGGTTTACTGGCAACTTATTGGTTTTAGTTTTTCTACTCAGTATTGAACTTAATATTGAGAAGTTGCCAGAAACTTGACTCCAAATTAATGCCAAAACCTGATTACTGCTACTTTAATACTTAGGCAGATACAGGACATTCAGTATTTGCAATTTTGATATGATGCAATGTTTTAAATGTTATCTTCCTTTGCTCAAGGAATACAATTTCATAAAAGAACAAATACATGGGAAGCCAAAAAATTACTGAATTTTATAATCAGGAAGTAGCTAATCAAGAAGAAAAGTCAGTGTCAGCACCATGGGCTAGTACTGAGGTTCTGGCTACAATTCCTGACTAGTGGACACTGTTATATTTGAAAATAAACATCTGATTTCCTAATGCACTGTAAAAAAGTTACAGGCTTCAAGTACCATGCACTTTTTATAGTGTTGACTCAAAACCTCTGGAAAATAACTGCTAGTTTTCCCAGGGAGTGCGTGTTTGATGTGTACATCATAACACACAGACTTTGCATGAATTCACAGAAACTAATGAATTTCCGCTCAAACCATCTCATGTCATTATAGAGACCATCGGCCTAATCCACTTACCTTCTGCCCAAAATCCCCCTATCAATAAAAAAGGTATCATTTTACCCTCCCAGAGGGCTGTTAAAAGTAAAGAGTCACACTGTTAAGACTTCCTTTCATAGAAGGCAGTGGTTTCGTGCTCTCCTGTAAGCCTGTAATCCCTCTGTCGCCATTGCTCGCCCATGTACTGCCCTAGAGGAAGCAACGTCTTGAAAACTAAACCTGCAGGTTTCATGTTGTATGTGTACAGCAGGATTCCCGGATTAGGTTAAATACACACTTTTTATGAACCTCGGGCATGACACTTGCTGCAGTGTGACTTTGGGAATATCTCGTGTGCAAATTTGTTTGTATGTGTGTGTTTAAGAAAAGTGGTTCTGTTCAACCTCAGAGATTGTGTTTGTCTCAGTCACTTACGACGGTTTCTTACTGAGAGCAAACTGGAGAACAAATCACTGTCTGTGTGTGTGCGTGTGTGTGTAATTTTGAGTGTGTATGCATGCACATGAACATTTGTGTATAGCCGTTGGCACGGCGCTGTGTAGTTAGGACCCAGGCCAACTTTTTCTGCTGGAATTTCCTGTCTGAATCGAGCACCCCCACCTCTCCTACTTCTCCGCTCTTCACTTCTGGCTTTCTCTCTGTGCTCTCTCTCTCTCTCTCTCCATGTCTGTCTCTCACTGCCCTTTCTTCTCAAAGCACAACAAAGGCTTTTTTCTGAAAATTATTCCTGGCCTGGCCTCTCAGGGCATTATTATTATCGTTGAGTACTTCCTCGAACACATGAGCCCACTCCACTCTCCACTTCAGCATGGTCCTGATCTGGGGCTTCATTTGGGCATAATGAGAGAGTGCTTTTCCTTCTCAGTCTCTCTCTGAGTCATTAGATTCGAAGGGGCCTTTGTTAACATCGAACACCTGGCATTGTCTTTAGCGAGAGATCAAACCAAGGGCTTTAAGATGCAAGTTAAAAAGGAAAAGATGTGGGGATCCTCCTGCTGCTTGACAGGATGTTTGGCAGGTCTGGAGCCTCATTATGGGGGCTAGGGGGCAAAGATATGTTCAGTGTTAAAACAAACACTCCATGAGAGATCAGAGCGGATATGGTGTCTGAAAATGACGACCAGTCAAGTGTTGTTTGTGAGCTGGATTGATTCATGCTATACACAAAGTCCTTCAGTGCGCTGTAAGACATGAAAGTGAGACGTCAAACTTTCCCTCTGTAAATTTGTGTCTGTGCAAGTTAAGCTGGTGTTCAGTTTGGAAATAGCACTATGCTAAAAATATCTTTCTGTTGGTGAGGGCATGTTTTTTCAGGTACCAGTGAGATAATAAAATACACTTCAGGATCTCCAGTTTGAGTAACACACAGGGGTTTGAAGGCTTATTAGATGCCAAAATAAGACAGGACCATAAGACAGGATTTCACAACTCTAACAACGACACTTTTATCCTGAGTCTCATCGTGTTGTTGTAAAAACTCCTTTTTTACAACAACACATGTTGTACTAATGTCAGACTAAGTCCCCTGCATTGTTTTGGATATATGAGGCCCAGGGTGGAGCAACCCCACATGCCAACACACCCAAAGGGGACAGATAGGTGGTAAATCAAGAAAGAGGAGAATGTATCGTTCCAGACATGTACCTGTCGGTAGCTGTCCCTGCAGCCCAGGAAACAATGGAGCTGTCTGAGTGATGGAAGGAGCTGTTTAGGCTTTATCGCCCCCACTTCCAACGGCCCTGAGCTGAGAGAGGACAAGGACAAACAAGTCTCTTGGAGGATTCTGCTTGGCCCTCATTGTGCCAGATAGGCTTAAGGTAAAGGAAAACATAGAGTAATAGGTACTATAGAACTGAATTAAAGAAAAATACAGTAGACCAGGATCTTGCATTTTGACAGTTTATTGACTGAAAAAAATACCTTGTAGCACTACTGTATGTGACATGGTCTAGTCTCCATGTCCCGTCCTCTCCACCAGAAATCTGCCAGACAGCACAAGCAGAGGGCACCTCTCAGACAAAGCCCGGACTCCTGGCTCCACTTGTGAAACAAAGCTCAAACTCCTTTTCCCACCTCGCTCCCTCTTGCCCCTTTTACTCGTTGCCTCTTTTGGCTGCGCAACACTCAAGTTGACTCGGAATTGGCCGCCTGTCTCACACACAAAAGCGATGGAGGGTCACTGGCCAAGATCCAACAGCATAGATCTTGCTAGAAACACAGAGCCCTTGGCCTTCTGAGCAACAACAAGGATTACAGGGCAACAGATGGATTTTTACAACTCACTTTGGGTTCACAGACAGTGTTCTTCATTGTAACTCTGTGTGCAGTGGAACGTTTTGACTTTAAGACTCGCTTTACCTGGAGACATCCACTCATTTGTAAAAATTTCAGGGTACTCATTTGTTTTATTGCTACGCAAATGTGCTACGTCTGTAATTTCCTCTGAGTACAAATTTCCACAGAACCAATTCAAGCAATTTTTTGAAGACGTACTGTAGGTCCTTTGGCAATAATCATCTTCTAATTTGAACTTCAAAAATCAGTGTTTTAATGGCTGGGACCATTCAAACTGAGATTTCAAAGGAAAAACAATCACCGGCTGCTTGCTAAACACATTCCACTCAGTCAAATGTTTCACAGTTCAGAGCCTCTCCCCACCTTGAGGGGAACCCTTCTCTCCTAGTCATGTGTAATCCCATCAGAATTAACTAAGAACAAGATGGTACAACGTCATGATGATTGGCTCAGTCACAATAACAAAAGCCTCAATCAGGCTTAAGAAGCAGTAATGTCAGTCTTTGTAACTGGCATCACCTAAAAACAACATCCAGCATTTTGCCGTAGCCTATAGGCATAGAGTCCTGTTACACCTTGTTTTCACAGTACTGCTCACAGTGAGTTAGGATCCCTAAGGCACATCTCAAACAGGAAGGTATTTTAAAATACAAACTTTGAATAGAAAATCCATGTAATTGCTCTTATTTTAAGCACTTAAAATACACATCCTTCTAACTGAACACTTTAAAAAAACTTTTCATTCAGTAAAACATAAAGGAAACTTGAAAAACAGCTTACCTCAATAACAGAAACAGAAATCTATTACAAGAAATTCTTAAAACCTCATATATTACATTTTGTCAGTTTTTCAGGAATATAACATTTTTTTGCACACACACTGGTGTGAAAAGATACACTTATTTCCTCATGTTCACTCAGTCTCAGCTAACCTAAGTGTCATATACAAATAATGATGTTTGACCTTTAACCTCAGGGGTGTGTGCTCCCAGGTTTACTTAGACACGTACAGCCAAAGAATCCTAATATCAACCCAGGGCAGCTGAATCATTTTATCCCTGCAAACACACACCACCCATTTAGATTTGCTCTCAAGATGACTGAAAAGTAATTTGAGTAGCTGTTTTTGGTTTATTTCCTGCATCAAAAATGTGAAAAATGTGTGAGAGAATTAGTAAAACGTTTGTCTATGATTAGAGCTCCCCTCCCCCTTCAGTCAAGACAACAATGTGCTCTACTCAGCCATTGTAATGACAGCAATTAATGAAGATCAGTTGTGTTTTTGGAATGAGACTTCCCTCAAGCCAGCAGACCATTTATGGCAGGAAATGGTGGATTCATGCATTCTTTGTCTGACACATAAAAACACATTCATTGTTGTGTAAAACCTGCGTAGGTCTTACTGGATACAGAGAGCCATTAATGAACATACAGTTCTCAGGGCAAAAGCCACAGACACTGTAGAAGGTTTCAATTACTGGTGGATTACGGGAACTGTAAAATGGTACAGTTGCATGTCATGCTGCGCTATGGCGCTACTCACGATCTGTATTTCTGATTCTAAACATTTGTCTGTTTAGTTCTACATTATGTGAGTCTGCTTTAAGGCAGCTTCAAGAAATGTGTCATCTTTATAATTCATTATAGTTATTGCAAAAAATTTCATTATGTTTGGTTTATGACCTTTGCTCTCTTCTCTGCGCTCACAGGTTCTCACCACCTCTTCCCCACATTTCACACGCCAATCCCAATCGACATGAGGCACCACGAAGGCCGGTACCATTATGACCCACATCCACTCCACGCTATGCACGGGTAAGCATCACCAGTTATTCTGAAATGAATTATTCATGGTTCCTCACAGTGAACTACCAAAATAGAATAATAGACCAACAGTTTGATATATATGATGGATGCATCATATACTGGCTCGAGCAAAGAGCTGAAAAAGGTTATGTGGAATATAAATATGCTAAATAGAGGAAGATGTAGAAGAGAGAGATGTGGCATCACTTTACTATTACCCTCTAATAAAAGCAAACATCAAACAGCATACAGTTCTGCTGAGAGAAAACCCAGAAAGTGATTGTTAGAAGAAGAATATAGAGTAGATGCAAAGTAAAAATGGCTCTAATTCTAAAATTAAAACCATTTTGAAAAAACTATTATCAGCCATTGAAGTAGAAATATATAAAATTTATACCACTTCTATAAAGCATTTCTCTTGAAAAAACATTAACTTATATTGGTTATCATAAGTGGGTCGGTAGTCCAGTTGTGTGTATCCTATCCTATATTTATTCTCTGACTTTATTAATGTGGCATTACCATAAAACTCTGGCCTTCTTCATGTTGGGCCCAAGCTTATCTAACATATTCGAATCCAGGAAGGGAACCCGGGAGTAAGATCAATAGAGCTTTTGCGAGACCTGCGCTGTTACATTTAAATTCAGCAAGATCAGGTGATACACAGTGCAGGCAGAGCTATTCATCACCTGCAAAGCGAGGGCGGAGGGGGGTGCATATGTGTGGCTGCGAACCCAGTTTGTTTTGATTAATGTGATGTGACTCTGACAGAGTGCTCCCGCTAATTCATCAAGACCTTGATCTAGCTGTCTTGTCTTCGTCGTGCGCCAAATTCACCTAATTACAGTGCGTCGCTGTGGCGAAATGGAGCAAGGTGTCAGTGTAGAGTGCTCGGCGGCACTCGACTGGCCAGTTGCTGCTTGTGAGGGTTGCACTGTTTGAATTGCCATGTCTGTGTGGAACGCTCCGTCATCAGGTCATTCTGTCACAGCTGTCAAAATGTAGATCCTGCAAAACTCAATGCTTTCTTATCCATTATGTGAGGGGTTGGATTTTACAATATATAATTTAGGAAAAGGTTGGACTTTTATTTAGTATTAGTGGTAAGAAACTGATAATTAATTAACTGTGTAGCTTTCTCCAGTATGTAGTAAATGTATGCATATGCTTAAAGGTCTCAGTATGCTTCAAACAAACCAGGTCGCCTTACAATACCTAAAGGTTAAAGTGTTTATATCTATTACTAATGGCCACACCTTATGGGGAAGAGAAAAGATCACCATCATGGCCTCATTCAGTTGCAACACATTACCTTGCTTTTTATTCAGTATTCAGTTTTTTTTCTCTGAATTTGTAGCTTCTTATATGAAATCTGGACAATATCTAGAAAATCAGATATGAATATTTTTACGCATGTAGCACACAACAGGAGATTGTCTCTGTCAGATGCATTTTTACTAGAGCTGGGCAGCGATTGAAAATTTTAATCATGATTAATCGCATGATTTTTCTGCAATTAATCATGATTAATAACGAGCAAAATGTATTTATTATTTAATTTATTAATTCAAAAGTAGTTTTTGTTTAACTTTTTTTTTTAAACTACTGCTATATGAACAAAATTGCATTAATATTTAGCCTGCAAACAAATATTTCGTAGTATTCCCTTTAAACAGTAGCAGGTAAATATTTATTGTAAATCTCAACTTAAATATTAATGTAATCAACTTTAGTTTATTAAAGAAAAACTAGTTTTCTTCAGATGCCTGCAGGTGGTTCTCAGAGTCCAGTCCAAAATATGTCATGTCAACCACCTGAAAAGCATTTTTTAAACACACTTGGATGTCATAATTCCTTCAAGTGTTGGTCTCCGTTGTTTGGGTGATTTGCTGCAATGGTGTGTATTGTATTTAAGTGATATGTCAGACTTGAAGTTCTCTGGTAAAAGGAAAAGTTCTAGAGTTCTATCAACTCAGCCGTGTGGAAGACATTTAAAATTAAAATGTCCTTGTAAGAGTTAAGTAATTCGCATGACGACGCCAGTCTAAAGGCAGTACTGATCAACATCCCGCCCCTGCTATGACCCATTGTTTGTCTGAATCCGTATTCAGAGCCAGTGAGCAATGGACTTTCATCATCATTATAATAATATTAAAACTGTGTAATAATTGTCAGAATGAATTAATTATATATCTGCTCTTTTCTTTGAAGTCCGTTTAAGACCAGCTGCTGGTTCCAGTGCATCTTTGAAAACAGCTTTTGAGGCCTCAGTGAAATACACTGAGCAAATACAATATAGAATTCCTAAGGCAGTTGTGTCTTTTTGTACACACAAAAAGCAACAGTAAAGAATTCAACTTTTTCTTAATCTTTCTGACCTATTGTGTGTCCAATATAATTTTTTTTGGCATATTCATTATTTACCACATTTACAAATGTTCAAGCTAGGATTTAAAAGTAGAAACCTTCTACAGTATGTGGTTCCCCAGATTTTCATGGACTTCACATTCCAGACACAGTAAACATGCCATAGCTTTGCTGCCTCTGGAAAACATTAAGAAGAGCCTCTCGTGAGATGACAGTAGAACTGGGATTTAGATACAGCACTTACACTCTGTTTGCTGCATGCTGTGGAGTCGGGCATCTTCTGCAGGAACCCACAAGCCAGAAAAGACAGCCACAGTGCCAACATGTTTGACCGGGTAATTAGTATCTAAAATCCAGCCTTCCGTTCCCAGAACCTCAATGACAATACAACAGATGAGAAAAACATATCCCCCGCTCATTCCACAGCTTGTATTTGTGCTTTCTGGGAAGCAGTTGTGGGGCAAATTGCAGCACTGAAAAGTTGAAATATGCCCAAGGTTTTTGTGTGGCAGAGCTGTGGCCTACAACACCCCTGTATACAAACATATGTGGTCCCGCCATCAGCCTGTTCAAGGCCCACAGCCCCACTGCACGGAATGTGTTGATTAAATGCAGTTAACCATTTAGATTTTTTTTTTCTTTCATTGTTTTGGTTTGGTTAACATGGAAGGGGGAAGGGTGGGTGTTGTTGTCTTACGTTGTTGCTTGTTGGCTCCAGTTCCAGCTCATCGTCACGGTTAATATTTGAATGTGGATGCTCCCCTGAGTTACAGCCAGGAATGTTCTGCTGAAAAGACGAATAGACCCATCAATCAAAAGACTGTGAAGTTGAAAATCAATGGCCTAAGAATTTCACGGCCTCAACATAATTTCCCTGCACTCAAAAAAAGACTAAATGGTATGTGACAGCAGTGGAACTGAATAATAGATAATTACCCTGTGTATATTCCCATCTCATTTAAGTGTATTATCCCATCGTCTGACATAGTTCTGTTGGCCTCCTCCTTTGTACACAATACTCGCTTCACAGAGAGTACAGTATCAAGTTGTGTCCAAATCCTTAGCATCAGGCCCCAAGAAGAACTGAGGCGGGTTCTCACCAGCATGTCCGCTGTGGGATAGTGTGGTGATTTATCTTAATCGCCTCAACTGTCCAGAAGTACATAAGGGAGTGTGCCACATCATAATTCATCCCACCCTGAGCCAGTAGGGAAAATATCAACCAACTATTTGGTCAGCTATGAGGGCAAAGAAGCCAGGGAGACACATAGAAGTAGAACTTGAAGTAGAAGTGTGACCGTAACACCTCACTTCGAAAACAGGATACTTTGGGCAGCATTTTGTACTGTATGTCTCATTCAAATGGAGATAATGGATTGTGCACATGTAGGATTGCTGGTTTTGGAAAAAAAAGTGCAGGCAGCAATCAGACACTTGAAGGAAGTGTCCAATTGAGGTACACATGGCTCATACCTCATTCTTTTCTATAAACCAGCATATGAAAGATAAATATATTTGCAAATGTGTGTTTGCAAGCTGAATGTAACAATTCACAAAATCAAAACTGAAACTCTTACTAGATTAAAGAAATGCTGGTGCCAACACTGTCAACTTCATATAAAATATTTAAAAAAAAGACTGGAAAGAGTTATTTTTGTGAAATTTCTTCACTAATCATGCTGAAGTCTGCCCCTGCCTAACATGCATGCACTCTGGTATGCACTTACTCACTTGGTTACTCATATGCTCAACAAGCTGTACCATGTACAAATCACTTTTTCTCACAGCAGAGTTTTAACAATGGAGCAACAGACAGCATGTAATCACACAGTACAGAACATAGAGACAAACAGCAATTACCTCTTTGAAAGCATGTCTCACATGGGCTTCCTATCCCTCACATCAGCTTCCTATCCCTCTATCTCTCCTCAGGGGAATAATAATTCTGATTTTCAGCTGCATGCAAGTACTGTTTCCCATTTCTTAGTCTGTTTCCAACAGACCAACCACCCATAGCGTTTAGGCATGATGGAAGTGACTTTAAAACAGCTAGTTGAGTAAGAGACAAGGCTCTCCCAGGGACATGAGGCCCTCAAAAAGCTTCCCATTCGACCTCTGTGACTGAAGCCTCTGGAACAGACTTCAAGTAATATCTTGTCAGAAAGAGGGTGGATCGACAAGGCTTCAAAAAGGGTACCTGCCAAAGACGACTATTATTTTGCAGTCTCTTCACAGGCAAAGGCAGTAAATTTCAACTTATTATCAAAGGCCTCATATACACTCAGGGTTGTTTGAGTGATATACTGCAGCTTGAGTTGTGTGTGCTGACACACTGGTTAGCTGTCAGCCAAGAAACAAATAACTACTGTTGATGGTTGAAGGTTTAAAGTAAAATGTTACAAAATGGTTTTGGGAGGTGTAACACGATGAGTGTAATGGAAATTAAATGATTTTTTTAAGAAATCTCACATTTTTCACACAACATCTTATTGTGTACTTACAACAAATAGTATGAGATTCTAATATTACTATGATTCTACTGAACTCCTTTGTTGTCATAAAACAGCTGAAACTACTTTAGTAAGCCACCCTGTTGCACTAGGTGACACGTTACTTTATTATGATAAACACATAATAAACACATGAACACAAAATTATACAAAAATGCCTTAATAATGCAGCACTGTTATAACTATACAAAATATTACAACTGGACACAATGTGTATGTAGCTTAAATGAAATCTTGCAACCACTGATGCACTGTCTACATCTAGTTTCCAACAGTGTCTGTATTTTGTACTGTTATTGCCTAAGGGACAACTGCACCTCGAGACAAATCATTGGCATGAATGACTAGATGGGGGCTGTGAGGGTTCAGGCAATCTGTGTTATAAAGACTGGTTAGTAATCACCGCACTACACATTGATCCATCAGCCTCAGTCTGACATGGATGTAAAGATCTATTACCTTGACCACTTCCTAAAAGTAAAGATGAAACGTGCTAAATAGACTCCTCTCTCACATTAGACAGATGTTTTGAGAAGTTCACATACAATACAACATCATTTTGTATGATGGCTGAGAAACCTAATGTATGACTACTTGGAAAAGCTTTGAATCACCTAGTCTGATAAGCAGAGAGCCAGCATCAGTGCCAGTTTACCCAGGTAGTCCTTCAGTGCAACACCCAAGCACTAATCTGAGGAGGCGCTGCCAAGCGCCCTGTATGCTGCTTAGAAGCGGATGGAGGGAAGCATGTTTTTGTGTATGGAGCGTCTGTTTCTTCTCACTTCTCCCCTCCCGCCCAGAACAGAGGGCTCTTTATGGTTGTTTGTAGGGGAAGAGTGGGCTTGACGGCAGAAAGTTGGCCCACAGACAAGGCCGGCAGTCTCCGGGCGCTTACTGGAAATGGAGCGAGGGCCGAGGCTCTGGGTTGGTTGGCCCGGTCTGAGCTGGGCAGGGCTGGGCTGGGTGCAGTTTGGCGTCTGCACGGATACAGCGAATAAGAGACTGAGTAAGCAAACTGAAGGAAAGATGGGGAGCAGAGGTCCTGCCAAGCATGCTCGGTAGGTCTTAGGCCCACCTTTCATAGGCACAGCCAATAGCTACAACCTGATTTCTTTCAGAAGCGTACTGAAAACATATTATCATTTTGCTATTTAAGCTTCACCTGAATGTGGATTTGTAGTATTTACAGAACCTAATGCATCTATTTTTTGTATTATTCTTGGTTTGCAGACAGACACAAACTTTAGATGTGAACTGGAAACTCATTGAGTGTTCCATTCCTTACACCCTCATCTTACACACATACTGTGTACCCAGCATGCAGTTTATGCTGCCAAGAATCAAAACCACACATATAAACACTCATTTGTTCACAGCGGCCATTGAGCTGCTAAAGTGTCAGCTCAAACAGAATTTGTTTTCGGGGACTCGTAAAGACAGCTATTCTGGTGTTTTTTATGATATTGCGTTGTTGTTTGCGACTGTCACTGCGGTTGAATTGTCTAGAAAAAGAATTGCTACCACTGACTCTGTGTGAAGCAAACACAGAGAAAAAAAAATAATAGTCTTTCTCAATTTAAAAAACAAAGTAAAGCTTGATATGGGAGCAAAGTGACTCAAAGAATAAAACACTTTCACTAAAAAAAAATCACATTGGATGTTGAACTGACCTCAAATGAATTCCAATATGGAAAGAGGCTTCAATGACTAATATTATAATGTGTCATTGGTCCGGTCATGTGTGCTGAAAGATGTTTGCCTACATAGTGGTCTCAAGGTTTATTATCCTCAACTGCCTCCTTTTATCTCCCTCTGTTCAGTTGTAGGCAGTTATAGTAGCTAATATTTGTGTTTTTGAATCATTCCTTACTTGAAAGCTATTGTCATCCAAGCCTAGTACAGATCTGTATCATGCCAGTCTATCCAACTAATGAACAGTTTTAACATCACATACATACAAATCCCTGCAGCAGTCCTAAGTTTATTAGTTACTGTTATATAATAACATATAGTTATGATATAACTATACTTTCTAATACTCATAAATCTAAGTGCCTTTCTGATGGCTGACTTTCTACCAGGTGTTCTTACCGCACACTGAGGGAACGACTGGCGGCTTATCCGAGCTAAAGTGCACTGGGTCGACATAAATAGTGGTGCCCTCTCAAAGGGTTAGGGTTAGGATTGTGCCATCGCTAGCGGACAAGAGTCGTTTTTATCTTGAGTTCAGCCCCCCAGGGCTGGTGAGAATTACAACACCCACTTGTCTGCGTTCCTACAAGCAGAGCCGCCTGTTACCTCCCAGAGATGACAAATTTATTGTACAGGCTGATATAACTGGCAGGCTTTCTGCAAACTTCAGACAAGCCTTTATTCTAAAGGTGGCCACAGGCAGTGACTTTTGAGCATTCAGTTGCGCTCTCTTATCAGACGCCATGTAATACCTGATGTGAGACCCTGTAGTTTTGCCCACCCAAACAGGCAGAAAGTAAGTCTTCCCGTAGCCACGCAGTTCAAAGCCCTGGGTCTCAACTTGTCTGTATAGCTGTAGGGTTAATAGAAGAAGGCGAGGACAAAAGGGGATTATTATGTATTAGCTGTGGGACTGGGGAGGGGAAAGGGTGTAAGTAGATTGAGACAGCAGACACTTTTGTGAAATAACAGAAGTTAAGGCTTGTCTATGAACATACCAATGAATATCACTCATGATAATAACTGAACACAATACATTTAATCAAATTAACCCGAACTGTCTCCACCCCCTCCATGTTCCACTATCTGTGGAATTCATCTATGGCCCTCACCCCTTCCTTCTTCTGTCTATATGTAGTCTTTAGTTCTCTGCCTTTGTCTTTGTATCACTTGTTTCAGTTTGTAACTCCCTCTCCACAGACCTCCAGGACTTACGGGCAGCCCAGTCATCTCAGATATATCCCTGATCCGTCTGTCACCGCACACGGCGGCCGGGACAGGAGAGTCACCGTTCAGCCCTCCACATCCTTACGTCAGTCCCCACATGGAGCACTACCTGCGAACAGTGCACAGCAGCCCCACCCTCTCCATGATCTCGGCTGCCCGAGGACTGAGCCCCGCTGAAGGTGAGATTTATCCCACACACCATCATCATTGATGCTGTGAAATTAAAAATTATGATTTTATTAATACAGAAGTAAAACAAAAAGAAAACACAGAGATAGCTCAAATAATTCGGTACATAATTCGTCAGCATTTTATTTTGACTCTGCTAACTGCGGTTCCTTATTCACTTAGATTTTTTTACGCAACAAACTTTAACACATTTTGGCTGATGATTGAAGAAATGCAACAAGGCACACATGAAAAGTAAAAAAATAGTCATTTAAGTGTGTTTACACTTAATTTCTGAGGCACACTTTTCATTAAACATATTATATCTGGCATATGTGTGCCTGTTGGTTATTGGTTGGTGTATAAGATCTACAGCCAGCTTTGCAGGTACAGTGGCTTGTGAAAGTATTCGGCCCCCTTAAACTTTTCCACATTTTGTCACACTACAGCCACAAACATGAATCAATTCTATTGGAATTCCACGTGAAAGATCAATACAAAGTGGTGTACACGTGAGAAGT
>JAUYWH010000013.1:18324734-18360327 GCA_034779795.1 Ctenopoma multispine
AATAGAATTGATTCATGTTTGTGGCTGTAATGTGACAAAATGTGGAAAAGTTCAAGGGGGCCGGAAACTTTCGCAAGGCACTGTAACTTCTTGTACATTTGAATGTACAGTATGTTTGGGGCAGGGGAAATCCATGGAAATTAGCACAGACCCAAACACACAGAGCCCCTAAACTTCACAATGTGACAGGCCTATTGTCGCTGCCACTGTTCATACAACAGGTCTGAGATGAAAGGCGGCACCACAAGCCCGCACCCAGCACCAATAAATCACCAAGCACACACTGCTGGCAAAGCAATATCTCCCCTCCTTTCAAGACAAGCAATGCGGAAGAGATGATGTCACTGATAAAGTGGCAGGGAAGTACAGTATGGCACCAAGCAAAGGGCACTACATAAATAAAGGTCTGTGGAACCACAGGGCTCAGTGAAGCATGTGTAAATATCTGATAGGGATACCTGGGTGCCGGAAACGTGTAACAGGTTTTCATGTACAGCTTTATTGTCAGTAAAGTACACAGTTTCTATTAACAAACAGAAATGTATGCATGTTGTAGAAAAAAGACACGGCAACAAACGTCAACATGACATATGATGATTAATTGATGTCTAAAATCTCAATTTTCACTAAACTAAATGATAAACAGCACTCTGTGGCTGCAGTAAAGTCATTTGGCAGCTGTGGAGAAATAAAAGCAATACACCCAGATCTCTGCTGCTGCTGCTGCACAAACACTCTGCCTGTGCACTGTTAACCACAGCTTTGGCCTAATAGGTTCTGATAGATAGTTTTTTTTTTTTGGCGTGTGAGCTTATACACATAAGCACACACAGACACATGTGAATGTGTCTGTGTGCACAGAGGGTGGGGGAGGCCTCCCCCAGCTTCCCACTTGGCCCCCACCCAGTCTTACCAACCCCCATTTCCACACAGTTTCCACCAGCGTGCATATTAATCTGACATCAGTCCACACTCATGGCCCCTCCACACACCCAAAGCCACATGGGCAGAAGGAGGAGAAAGAGCAGGAAATAGAGGAAAAGAGGGACACAGGCACAGTGACACGTCAGAGAGCAGAAAGCAATCCATCTCTCACTCTTATAGTTTTTGACATGTTTAAATGTGGCTTTACTGGGTGCAGGTGTTAACACATTGTACGTCAATATTACCTTTGCACATGCAGAATTTCGACTTCCTCAGAATTATGAGTTTATGTATGTGTGTGCACCTGCACTCTGTATATGACTTCAGCCCGTCAGACTTAATGCACAACACCAGAGAAATGCAGGAATATGGTACTCCTTCACGCTGTAACACCCCCCCCCCCCACCCCCCCACCCCCCTGCTCCTACTCTTCCTCTGCTTCCTTTACTCCCTAGAGATGTAACCCAGGAAACCTCAAAGACATCCGACATCTTTTATCAAAAGCCTCACACGCTGGGGCAGGCACACAAACACAAATCTCAGAATCTGGAAAGCAGTGCACTCGGCCCCGCTGCTGAGCCCATCTCACAACCTTTCTGCTCTGTTTTTTACTTTACTTTCAAGGGCTGTGTCGAACCATGTCCGTGAATATATTTCTTCATTACAGTAATAATAAAATCTCAGCCCCTCTGTCTTGTCAAAATATGTTTAGCGTTACCTCACTGGGTTGTTAACATATCTCCACTGAAGGACTAATTGATTGATCTTAATTTCGCATTATAGGTTATGAACAAAAACTTAAAACCTCTTTTGCACTTTTCTGCTTCAGTGACCCATGAGCACTTGAAGGACCGTGCCCTGCTGAGTCTTCCTCCTCCTCCACCAGGAGCCAACCCCACAGAGTACTACCACCTCATGGCCAACGCCAGCCAGCGAAGCCCCTATGGCGACCTGATGATGCAGAGCAGTGCAGCGGCCGCAGCAGCAGCGGCGGCCGCAGCGGCGGCGGCTGCAGTTCATCTACCTGATTACATCAGCCCCGTGGATGGTGAGGAGAAGAATTTTGTTGACAAAATTACAACTTTTTGTTCAGCCGGTAGCTTAGCAAAAGTATTTTAGAAAATCTGAAATCAGAACCAGAAAAGTACCAAAACAAGTTAATCCAAATTAGAGCTGAGCGGTATGACCAAAATTCTATATCACGGCATTTTTCAGAATTATGACAGTTTCACGGTATTCAACTGTATTTTTTCCCCATGCATGAATTAGTGTTAATTTTCCACTGATTGAGAGAAGATCAGATCACAACAAACATTATTTTAGGTTAGCTTTCCTATATAACAGATCTATAAATTGTCCTTTTATTAAACTAACTTGGCCCTAACAGAATGAAAAGAGAAGAAAAGAAGAAGAAAGTAGAGATTTGAGGGATGTTATGAGAAAATATTTAAAACCAGGTGTTGATAATGATGCTGGAACAAATGGAGCGAGTGGAGTTGTATCATTAAAGTAAAAAAACAGCACGTAAATGTTTATCAGCCTTTAACATGACCTAACTGTCCTGTCCTGCTCTAGTTTAACATGGTTAAATCTTATTATATAAGTATAAAAGACACAACATGGTCTCTCTGACATAAACAGCTTAGCTGTAGTAGCTCCCTCAGAGATGAGAGAGGTCTGACTCCAGCGTCAGAGCAGGAAAACCAGCTAAGGCTTGTTGTTCAGAGAGAGAGAGGAGGAGAACCAGATCCAGTTTTTTTAGATGACACTTATGAGGGAGGGTCTGACTGTCCCAGAGCGAGGAGACAGATTCAGTCTGAGAGAGAAGCGATAGAGTGAGCCGACGACAGTCACAATTACGTGTGAGGGGCTCTGTGCTCCATCGGAATGCAGGAGTGTCATCAGACACTTAATTACAGCGATTAATGACCATTAATGACCCGCATTATGACCATCTAAAATGACCGACTCTGGTAGAGCGAACGTCATACGTAACAAGGCAAAATAACGCTCACATTACATTGTTACTAGTTAAAAACCGGGCTCAGCCAAGACTATCTGCTGGACCTAACTTTTAAAACAAAAGTATCTCCAGGCACCAGACAAACAAAAGTCCTTCTTTGTCATCATGTTCAATTTCATCGTCTGTTACAGCTGCTTCATCTAGGCCCAGCGAGGACTGTCGGCGGGCCTGCCTGTCATCACGAGTAATATCCTACAAAATTATTCCAGCGTGTAGAGAATTTGAATGTATGAGGTGCAGTGAGTGAACCTTGACTGTTAAGTTTAGGGTTAATGTGGGGGGCTGCTTGTACTGTCCACTTACTGGCAGTGATTAATCTGATTAACGCTGAATCACACACACATGCACACAAAAACCTTAACAGCGAGGCAAATAGGCAGGCAAATGCTCACAAACTCGTACATATGTTTGCACACAGACTCACAGAGACCAGCCTGTTCTTTCACGCCAGTTCGAATCTCGGCCCCTCTATCAAAATGATGGTCAGGCACCAGAACAGACGTTTGATTTCGGCAACGAAACACATCCAAGAAACCTTCAGCCCTCATGAATGGGGAATAGAAAGCGCACTGAGTGGAAAACTGTCCATGAAAGTCTGCCTTTCGATGCCTGATAATCAAATACTCCCCTTGGCACTGACGCCCGCTTCGCTCCAGGAGCTCTCGTACTTTTCTTTCATCGCGTCCAACCACCCACCCAGAAAAAAAAAGAAAGAAACTTATTTTACCACAATGTCCAAAGCCCCCTGCGTGACACTAATGCAAGCATCCTCACAAGCAGGTAGCACAACACAACAGAGAGGAACAATCAGATACAGGATCCCTTGGCAATTAATCTTCTAAATTACCTCAATCACTTAGTCAAACTTAGGCAAGGCTGAGGTAGGCTGAGGGGGCCACCTTTCTCTCCTCCCTCCTCCTCTCTCTTTTCCTCAGCGACCGCCACTGTGCTGCCTTGCCCACACTTGTTTGGGTAAGTTTTTTGCTAAAATAGCCGCAACCGCCCCCCCCCCCCCCCCCAAACACACACAGACACACACTTGCTGCCACCGTCCCAGCAGCTTTTATTTCATGTTTTACCATGCTGGGAGTTATGTGGTCAGGTTTGAGCCACTCTGCCAGTCTGGACACTCTTCCACTGCACAGGGGCCCGTATTGACCAAGTTGGCCAGCTAATGGTCATCGCGGGCAACCTCGGCCTGAATCAAAGACTTCATTTACTGCCAGATCTTGGGTGGAGAAGCAGTGGCAGAGGTGGCAAATATGTGCTTCATCTCTTAGTGTTAGTTTTGGATGGCAATGCTGATAAAACCTATAATAAAAATCAATTTATGCACTAATATTCAGAAGACCCACTGCAAGAACTAGAAGCCTTCAGTGTTCCCATAGTATGGCTTCTCACTCACCTCCCTTTTCTGCTCCTGTTTTCCCTTCTGGATAAGAGAGTTGCATGGTTTACAGTTGAACCGTAAAACACTGAGTTCTGCTGTGTGAGGATCACTGGTGGAAAAGTTGAGGACAGATGCGTCAGTAAAGTCTTTTGACAGAGCCACAGGTCTTACCGCTCCACTTAAGAATTTTAGGATGGTTGAGCACACATCAGTCATAGGAATTTATCTCTGATTCAGGAGGAAGACACAATTTTAAAATGCTGTTGCGATGTTGTTTTAAATGATAAAGACTTTTGTTTGGCCTCTTTTCATCTCCGCAGTTAAAAAACAAACCTACACATTAAAGTAATTGTTGAATTGGTCTTGTTTTGCAAGATTCAAATGCTGTTTGCTGGGCTTTTCCTCCCACATTGCCATGCGACAGTGTTATGGCCAGAACTGCTAGATGAGTGTGGTGTTACCAGCAGCTGTAAATGCCTTTTTGAAACACATTCTGCTCCTTTAAATTGTGTTTGTTTCACGTATTAATCTTTGTTAATCCTGGTGGAAGTGGCATGCAAAACGTCCATAGTCTCATGACATGTCTGCAGACATCTCCTGAGGCCTGAACTGAACTGTGGATTTGGAGAATGATTACACCCGTAATAGACACTGTGAGAAGCACACTGGGATAAAAGAATAAAAGGACATGTCATTTCCAAGTCTTCCACAAATGTGGGGACAGGACTCATCTGCATAATATCCATTAAAAAAGATAAAACGATATGGATAGTGTCAGCATGGTAGCATTAGCACTGGTACACCACTGGTACTGGTATTTCAAAAGTATTCAGAAGACAATTTGTCTCAGTTCCTTATGGAAAGCATTAAATCTCCCATTACAAAAGTGGCCAAAGTAAATGTCTGCCATCCTGAGGAAAATAGATGTTAGTGATGATGCACCAGAGAGAAAGATGGAGCTTGACTACTGTAGCGATGTGGTGGTGAGGAGAGCAGGTTAGGTCTCCTCAGAAAGCTTACACAAACACTTAACTATATGTTAGTTCATGAGCATATGGGTGGAAGTGTGTGCATAAACACACTGACAAACACAACGGCTGCTTTGGTATGGATGGTGAGGGCACAAAGGGGATTCAGTGCAAGCTCCCTCGCTAATAAAATTCACAGAGTTTGTATTAGTGAGATTTAGCAGGGAAAATAAACATTTTCCCACTCTGACTGGACCCAGGGGGTGGGGTGGGTGGCAAGGCTGGCTGGAGATGCAGAGGCCTGGGGCCTTGCTGGCACAAATACAAGTTGTGGTGTGGTGGCGTTGGTGGAGTGACCATCATAGAGCAGCCCCACTATACTCTGGAAAAGGTCAAAGTAGACAAGTCAAAGATTATACACAGTCCAACAGAGGCCAGCTGCTCAGTAGATGGAGTTTCAACTGACTGAATTTGTCCCTCAAGTAAATAAACTGACAGTAGATGATTTTGGAATGGATGTTGGAACCCATTTTTTAGAAGCAGATTGAAAATCTAAAAGGCAGTTTCATCCGAAACTCATTTAATTATTTAATGGATTTTTCCTGAGCTGAGAAGTTATGAGAAGTTATTTAGTGAAGAAGTTATGCATACATAGGCTCATTAAGGAACCATTTTGTCTTTGAGAAATAAAATATTATGGTGTAAAAGATATATATTTTTTATATATTTAAAAAATGGTTTATTGACATTTCTTTAAAAATCTAAGAATTTCAATGAACAAGGAATATGATTTACATACATACAGATGTAAAGTCTAGTTTGGGATAACGTGCAATGGCAATATCAGCCAGTAGCTAGAATGTTTTTTATATTTATGTAATCTCCCATCAGTGTCTCAAATAATAATAAAGAACCTTTAAAAAAGAACCACCTACTAAATAAAAAGCTTCTTTGAAGAACCATTTAAGAAACATATTTCTGAAAGTACATACATGTACATGTTTTTTTTTTCTGGATCAGTGTGCTCTGATGTGCCTGTAATTATGACTTATATAAATATCCACAATTACTAACAGTCCACGATACATTCCCACAGGGCAATGGGACACACAGACACACAAACATATACAGTACACTTACCCACACGTGCCGTATTACTACACACTGCCATGCTGCTGTTTTCCGATCTGTTTTTTCACTCCCTGCCGGAACCTACCCAACCTTTTTTCACTTATAACCACCACATATTAAACACTCTACTAAGTGGTGAGCATTGTGTGTGTGTGTGTGTGTGTGCGAGCGTACAAGTGTGTACGTGAAATGTACATCCACTGGACATCCCCTAGAACCAGTGCGATCTAAGCAAAACTGTCCTGTCCACACTGTAGCTTTAGAAGCCTGAACGCTGTAGATGTTTAAGCCTTGTTGCCCGGGGATGAATTCTTCTGAGCTGAGGTAGATGTACAGATTGAAAGGCTGTGTTATGATGGTGAAGAGCAGTGTTCATGGGCACAGTGCCCAGAAGAGTGAAGCAGGCGCCAGGCTACCAGGCCACCAGGTTGCGAGGCCTGTTTCCTGCTTTATAAAGAGGGATATTAATACACTTATCTGCCATTAAATCTGCTGGCAAGGCATCGAGCTTACCTCACTGCAAAAAAAAAAAAAATCCTAGCAGCTGCATGAGAGGCCGGGAACAGCTAATCACAATCAACTTCTATATGACGATCCATGTTCCCATGAAGCGGATTGCCTGCTTCTCCACCGTCTGTTTTTCTGCTTTTCCCTTCTTTACTCTATTCCCACCCCCCTATGTGACTAAGGAAAGATGCACATTTATTTATTAGCTGTAGAGAAGCGCATTCTTGCCAACCATTAGTTGTTTTTGCCAACTTTTTCATACACGTTTCTATCATTCCCACCACTATGTTTTCTTTTTCCTTCAGTCCCCCAACTACTGTTGTCTGCCTTCTGAAGTTCTCGGGGGCCTTTTAACTAAGTGCATATGTCTGTGCTTTACGACTTGCCACCTCCAAACATGATAGTTTTTGAAGTTAAGGCTGCACTTTATGGCTTTAGGTCTGGCGTGGTGATTATGGCAGTGCCTGGATTCATTTGGAGTGAGGGGTTGTGAGTCCTACCAGCAAAGATTCTAGGATTGCCAACATATTGGCAGCAGTGAAGCTGACATGCAGTGCATGAGTGTGAGTTAGGTTACTGTGCATGTGCTTAGGTGAGTTGTGATGGGCCTATTATGAGTTTCCGGTCTCTCGCGCCTCTGATGATGTCTGCTGTTAGACCTAATTACATGTGTGCACTAACACACACCAGCTCTGCTCCTTGTCCCCTCACACAACAAAGCACCTGTTCGTCCCAACGAGTGATCTGCCTTTGTCTTTGTGGGAGTGGGAGCTGCATGCCAGTTGAAGTTTAAAGTGGAATAAATCCACAGGACTATTTGACAATTTGTACATATGGAAATATAAATAGCTTTCTCTTTAAGTTCATGGGAAAGTGGTCTCATGTGCCATTTTCTTTTCCACAAGCATAAGAAAATTAGTGCAACAGCCAGGTCTAGCAGGAGGCCGTGAACCATACCTTTGTGAGTCAGCCTTGTTCTTTTTTAATGGTATTCTGAGATCAATTTGTTAAATTGCCTCCATTTAGCTTGCTGAAGTACGGCGATCTGAAAGAGATTGCTATCATGGTAATTACTGAGAATGATTGGAGGCGATTCATTATGCATAAAAGGATACGAATGTTAAATAGGGGAGCTGTGTTTGTGTGTGTGTGAGAGAGTAAGACAGAGATGCAGGAGATAGAGTGTAGCTTCGCATGGGTATGACCTCCACTAGAATGCTTAAGGCTGAATGTTTGTTCACTGGTTTGTGTTGAGACCATGTAGAGATTTTAATGGAAATCGGAGGAATTTGCACCTCAAGTGTTCTCCAGTCAAGTAACTATAATGTATGAGAGGAGTCTCTCAGACAAATATACAGTACTGTGTAAAAGTCTTAGGCCACTACTGGATTAGTTTTTCAGCAATGCTATGACGTCCATACATATTTATTTCTTAGTTTTTACTGAAAACGGCTGCTCTCCTTTCATAAAGACCATTCCCGATCAGGTTTTTCTCAGGCTATGGAAGGATCAATAG
Source organism: Ctenopoma multispine (assembly GCA_034779795.1). NCBI lineage: Eukaryota > Metazoa > Chordata > Actinopteri > Anabantiformes > Anabantidae > Ctenopoma > Ctenopoma multispine. The sequence continues at coordinate 18,333,194 of JAUYWH010000013.1, forward strand.
ATCCAGATGAAGCTGCCAAATGTGGAGTCAGGTCCTTGCTGGACACCTTCCAATGTCATAAAGACGAAACTCTGGGAAACTTTCATTATATTTTAACAGGTCTATCTCTCCTGTTTTGTCCTCAGCCTATATCTATATCTATATCTATACATGTATATATATATGAAGATAGATTGTATAAGGTCTTAAACCTTACTATGTAAAGTGCCTTAAGGTGACTTTTTTGAGATTTGGTGCTATAAGTTATCTATTGAGGCCAAATTAGATGATGTGCTGTCTCTCTGTTTTCAGTTTCACGTTTTTCCAGCCCCCGGTTAACACCCCGACTGAGCAGGAAAAGGGCACTTTCTATCTCCCCACTGTCAGATGCCAGCATCGACTTGCAGACCATGATCCGCACTTCACCCAACTCGCTAGTGGCCTACATCAACAACTCCCGCTCCAGCTCAGCTGCCAGCAGCTCCTACGGGCACCTTTCTGTCGGAGGAATCAGGTAGGTAGACAGAACCCCAGCATAAATAAAGTATCTTGCAAAAGATTGCACACAAACATTTCCACACAGCTCTAGTCACATTTACCACAAGTTAACTGGTTTCTTTTCCTTGTCGCTTCCCAGCCCCTCATTCAGCTTCCCTCATCCCATAAATCCAGTAGCATACCAGCAGCTGTTGTCTCAGCAGAGGGGTCTCAATGCTTTCGGCCACACGCCTCCTCTCGTTCAGCCGCCGCCATCCTCTTTTTCTGCTCGCCAACACCCCCTCACAGCCTCATCTATGTCCACGTCCCACAACAGCTCCAACTCAGAGGCAAACCAGGTAGGATTGGGATCATTTCAGTACTTGAAAATTGCACTTTTACTCCACTTAGAAACTTTTGTACAATTTATATAAAATCTAAATGATCAGAGATACAGTGTAGACTTTATTATAATGTCCAACTAATTGTTTCTGCACTAATTCAGAACTGAGGGTGAAGCGTTGTGCCGTAAACGTAGTCTAAATTTACGTTATCATGAATGAAGTATTTTTTGTAAATTGTGTCTCAGGTCAGAAATATGCGGGAGGCCACTCTTCCAGTTCCATCTGTCTTACTTCCTACTGTCTTCTCTGTCTCTATGTATCAACCCACTGTATACACCACAGACTCTCGTAATGTAAACTTCCCACTCAGTGAATCACTCTACCTCACACTGCTATCAGCTGCTCTCAGCACTATTTCAGCAGGGCTGATACTGAAGCACACCAGCAGCACTATGCAGGATTAAACTATAATCAGTTTATAAATACAAAAAAAACATTTTCCCATTAATACGCACACAATTTCATCGGTGATCAGAACCATATTTTCCTCTTGATTTCTATCCACTGAATGAATCATCAAGCCCCCCCCCCATCCTGCCAAATGCCACAAAACTGTAGTGTCTGGGTGGGATTAGGTGACCCCCCTCCAATGTTGGACCGAGCCCAGTGAACTTCAGTATACACACACACTTGCTCATTTATATCATTCCTTTCTTTTCATCTCCAATTGCGTTTTAACAGGCCTTCAGAGTCTTTGTCTTTCTGTCGCATTCAGAATCTGTTGGCACATCATAGCCCCACAGCCTCCCCAACCCCTGACCCTGCCTCCTCCTCAGTCTATACTGAGGGTAATAACTCCTCTTCTTTCATATTTCTTTGTGGCTTTGGCGATCATAAAGCAGTCTAAATTGTTTAGTCTCGGTGGCAGGTCCTACTCTGACTTATGGGCTGTGGTGCGCCTGGTGCATGCAGCACTCTCTTTTCAGCCGAACGCAGAGCCAAAAAACGTCTGCACGGTATCTTTGTGACTTGGTTATTGGATCCCTTCAGCTGCTGCTTGCTGTGATGACTGAGTGGAAACCAGTAGTGTCTGACTGAGTGGAATCTGGCAGTTTAATAAACCGAATGAATGGCTAAATTAATAACTGAAGGAGTGGAAGGGCTGATGGGTGTACAGTTAGATGAATGAGTAGGCTAGTGTGTGTGCCGGATTCACGGAATGATTTACTGATGGCTCATGAATGAGTGGTTTGGCACAAAATGGATGAATGGAAAAAGAAGCATGGTTAAGGACCATGTTATTCTGCCTCCTTTTAAAAAAATCATATCAGATACAGGACAAAACATGTGTCTCTTCAGCCCTGCCTCTGTTCTTATCTATTTTCAGAATGCCAGTGGAGATCCAGCAGTGAGCAGCACAGTCAACCCACTGACAACCAAAAGATCAAAGGTTAAGACGGAAGCTGAAGGTCCGCTGCCCATCTCACCAATATCTCAGGTTAGTACATTTTCAATCAGTGTGGTGACACTAGAACAAATGTCAGTTCAATACATTATTATTATTTTCTGAACTCTTTTTCTGGCAGCTTAGCAAGAAAACACACCTTCATCGCAGCGTCAGATTCCTACATACATGGTGCCTGCTTTAACTGCACTTCCTAATTTGGATTTAATTGATTACTGGCAGTGAATTAAGATGCAGCTTTAATTAATGAAAAGAGATGTTGTCACACATTCAGATCAAGCAACAGCTGGTTAGAATGAAGAAACAGATCAGAGATATGCAAAACTGTCCAGAATGCTTCTCTAACATATTGACCACAACTTCTGTATTTGCTGCTTTAGTGGATTATTTGTTTGATAGCACTCTTCTGACACAGTGCTGTCCTCTTTTCCAGGATCACGGTGGGGGGATATTAGACTTAAGTGAGGATCTGGATAAAGATGAATGCAAACAGGAGCCTGAGGCCGTATATGAGACCAACTGCCATTGGGAGGGCTGCACCAAGGAGTATGACACCCAGGACCAACTTGTCCACGTATGTGTATCTATTGTGGAAACTTACTGAGGGACAGAAGCTGTTGCTAATATTGTGTATGTAGTGTATGTGTATGCAGATCAGTAAATCTAGCAACAATCAGTTAATGCATTAATTGACAAAAACAACATTCACTAGTTCCAGCCTCCCAAATGTCACAGTGAATATATTTGTTGTTTGGAGTGTTGGTTGCGCAGAACAAGACATTTGAAGACCAGGGACCCATTAGGTCCGGGACCACAGCTTGTATAACCTATATCTTATTGCATTAGCAATCCATAGATTTGGTTACAGCTTAAGTTGCAAAACAATCTTATGCATATGGAACAAGTAAACATACAAAAGAGACACCAATCTAAAAAAAAAGGTTAAATAGATATATACTGACTCAAGACAAAAAAAAACATGAATGACCACAAAGGGTCTCCTGTGTAGGAGAGAAGGGGAAGGGTTTACAGGTCCATGTCCAGGAGCCCATTGTCTCATAAACTGTTCATGGTGAAAACACAACTTGTTCAATCTCCAGTCTTTCACAGACATGTTTGCACTTCTGAATAATTCATGTTATTAATAAAATGCGTTTCTTTTTCTTTAGCGATAGAAAGTGTCAGACTATGAAATCAGAAGTGTTGCATTTTGTTGTGTAAGAAATGGAAAGTTAAAACTGCTGTGCTGCTCATTAAATCCATGCTGATTGAGTCCTGTCAGAAAACCGTCCAGTAACGGATCCTTTCCTGTTGGGTTAACACATGCAATGTTAATGAGCCTGCTGGCTCTCGCCAAAGTCAAGCCCAAGCCCGCAGCTGTGCCCCACCAACCCATCAGCTCCGTGGCCCCTAACCCCTAACCTCTCACTCCCAGCAACACCCCCAACCCCTGAAGCCCAGAGTGCTGGCCATAAATCCATCGTCATGCAAGCAGCTCTGGAGTTATGGGACCTAATTTTTTGGGCAAGCTTCTCTTCTTGCTTTCCACCTCTGACTGGATGTCACTCACACCACAGGAGTGACACATCCACAGTTCCACAGACTGATGGGAACTTGTGGACAGGTCACCATGGGCTACTATAAGTCATGACCAGAGTTACCTTTAAGAACTTTTGCCCCAGCTCAAGTTCACTAGCCACAATCTCTGTAAATGCTTGCCAGGATTAGTGAGTCAACCAGCAGTGGAGCAGTGGTTTGATCTTGTGTGTGGATGGATAATGTGAAGCCAACATAGTCTCCCCTCCCTCCATCCACACCTGACCACAGGGTTTTGGAAAGCGCTCTGTAATGACCATTCTTTCAACAAAACCCATTGAGAATTTCACCAACAGTTCTCACATTATCAGCAAAAAAACAGACACCTGCAGGCTTTTCAGCTTCTGCTTAACCAAAGTAATCCTGCTTCAAGAGCCCCAAATTATGGATAGTGTGTAACCTGAAAATAGAGGCCTGTGCTTGGGCCACACACTTGTTTCCATTCCTCCTCCTTCACTCAAAATAGATCTCAGCAGAATCAACTAAGCTTTTTCTCTGCTGAAGTAGTGGCCACATAAGCAGCGCACTGTGGGCCTGGATGTCCTCAGGAAATGAAGCGGTTCCTCTGGGTGTGTGGATATTTTCATGTGGTCCGTGGGATGAAAAGTTTGAAATGTGTGTCTTTTTAGAAACATTGTGTACACACAGCAATAGTGTGTTTGTCTGCAATATAGATTTGAGAAAAAAAATGTCGTGTCTGATGACATAACTGTCATGGTAATATGCCATTCTGTCTTATGTCTACAGTAGTAGTAGTAACTAAATGCCTCTTGAATCATGAATCCCTTAAGGTAGAATACATGCTGGATTTACATTGAGAATTATAACTCTGCAGTGTAGACACACCATTTCAAAGTGAATTCTCTGAGGTTTTCAATTCAAGTGTAAGTTTAGCTGAGAAAACCTTTACTGACTTCCTGATGCATTCAAACTAAGAAGAATGGAAGAGAAATGCAAGGAAGTTCTAGTCACTCCTACTGAGATCTGAGGAAGTTCCCTGAGAAACTGATACACACGGACACAAATACACACAGCCTGAACAAACAGACAGGGCTTTTAAAGTGTTTGTCTCCTGTTGACAGATGCATAAAAGCTGTCAGCCACAATGGATGGCACCATCAGTCACAATGTGTTTGTGTGTGTGTGTGTGTTGTTTTCATGCACCTTTGCATGGACACAAAAAAGTGTGGATCTCCTGGTGGGAAACAGACAAGAACTGCTGACTCACACACAAACACACACATGCTCAAACACATTTGGTCTCAAGTCACTGTTTTAACATCCATGTCCCATATATTGCCCAGTAAATACTCTATGCTGAAGAAATATTCTGATAGTTGAATTGGATTTCCTGTCTCCTTAGCACATCAACAACGATCACATCCATGGTGAGAAGAAGGAGTTTGTGTGTCGCTGGGAGGAGTGCTCACGGGAGCAGAAGCCCTTCAAGGCTCAGTACATGCTGGTGGTCCACATGAGGCGACACACAGGGGAGAAACCACATAAGTGCACAGTAAGAACCTCACATCACTGTGAAACACTATAGAACTAAAGGCCCATTTCTACAGCAGGAACTTTCCCCAGGGACCAGGAACCTATTGAGGATCTTAGTTGATCTACCTGTGTCTCCACTGAAGGAACCAGGGTCTAAAAGTAGTTCCAGGGCAACTATTTTTAAATACCTGCTGCATACGTAAAACCTGTCATGCTTTTGATACATTAACAGGCTACTTTTGTTAATCTTTGGCTCACAGACTTTTTACACCTGGGAAAGTTCCTAGATTTGGACCTGGTAAGGAAATATACAAGGAACTCTCTACAAACAGGACTTTAAACTGATTACAGGACTGTTTTTAAAGGGGCACATTTTAAACTGGCACAGTGTCAGCTCTTGTCATGAGCAAACTAGGTGGAGGGGCCACAGCTTCAAGCCTTCTAAAAAATAAAAAATAAAATAAAAAAGTTGCTTGCACATATCATCAGTCATGGGTTTTTGAGCATGTTTTGTGAACCCCTCACAATTTTCTCCACAATAAAGTGGAACACAAAAGCCGACTCTATATATACAGTATATTATATAAATCAATTTTATTTATTAAATTAAATTTAATATTATAAATTATAAAAATTTTATTATATGTCTTGTCTGTTTTTTTGAAGGAACAGCAACACAAATCAATAACTATAATTATCCAGCACCGGGTCCTACATTTCTTGTTTTGACTCTTCCTAATTACTCAGCTCCACACCTCCAGTTTGTAACACACTTAAAACAGGCCTTTTGTTCTCAATTTAAAGTTTTAAACTGATATATACAGATGGTATTATAATTACAGCAGTATGGTTACTGACCCCTCACTGGTTAACTTGTTAACTAGAAATGTAACATGAATGTAACATAGCCACATCAGCAGCCATGCAGTGCCTCCTCCCTCCAGAGCCTCTCCCTGTTCCTCAAAGTTAAAAACTTAAGGTCATATGATTTTCTTTGTGCTTAGAAGCAGTGATATTTTCCATGTTGATAAATTGTGGTACAGGGGAGTGTGAGGGAGTTACTGAAGCCTTCATTTTCTCTGTGAAGATAAAATTGAGTGTGTGTTTGCTTGGCTTCAAAGCCATCTCACAGGCTCTTGAATGCATTAAAACAGAGGACTTGTGAAGGAGAGAGTTAAGAAAGCTGACTGACAGTGTGTGTGTGTGTGTGTGTGTGTGTGTGTGTGTGTGTGTGTGTGTGTGTGTGTGTGTGTGTGTGTGTGTGTGTGTGTAATTAAAATTTGCAGACAAGCAGGGAGCCATAGGTCCTTATGAGAAGATGCACGTGGGAATTTGTGTAGAGAATATACGGCATGGTTCTAATAACACTCTAACTCCCCTAGACTCATCTTTTAAGGAGGAATTCTCTGACTTGTATACCCCATTTTTGAGCTGGTCTAATTTAATTCTCTTTTAATTTCAAAGTCAATTACGCTCACAATGATTGCTCAGAAGGAATAGCAAATTATAGCTTGTACAGTACAAGTGAATACAAAGGCAAAACACAGACTTCTCTTTGTCTCAGCAAAGCACACCAGACAAAGAGTCCTACCACACCTCACACTTAGTTTAGATATTTCACATAATAGCCCTTTTTACCAAAGCATAGCAGGGCTTTGCTTTTGTGTGGCACACCACAGTAGGTGGGCAAGAGTCCAAGAGTAGATTACATTTGAAAACTGAAACACACAGAGCTTTTTTTGCTGCTCTTGTTTTAACCAGCTGCAGACGAAATAACACAGCACTTTCAGCATTCCAGTCTGATTTTCTATCTGTCTGACTGCCTGCAGTTTGAGGGCTGCTCCAAAGCTTACTCTCGCCTGGAGAACCTCAAGACCCACCTCAGATCCCACACCGGAGAGAAGCCGTATGTGTGTGAACACGAAGGCTGCAACAAGGCCTTCTCCAACGCTTCAGACCGGGCCAAGCACCAGAACCGCACACACTCAAATGAGGTATGTCGACATATCAATTGACTTTGATCAATTGACTTTGGTATTTCACATTAAACATACTATATATCAGGTACTTTGTGAAAGTTTTGGATTTGACTTCAACGTTTAATCGACTGCCTTTAAAGGTGTAACTGATAAGTGTGTACTGTAAGGCACTCTGGTCACCAGACAGGGGAAAATCAGGGCAAAACCTATGACCATTAAGATTTGAGCTTTGCTTTGAGTCAAATCTTCTCTAATCTGGACTGTGATGCCAGGATATTAGGAGGTTGTTCAAAGGCATTAATGACTGGTGACTAGTAGGAAAATCAACATGTAACCTAAAAAGTAAGATGTTTTATAGTTAAATCTGCAGAAGAGTCACTATCCCTTTCTTCCACAATAAGAATTGCGTTATATCCTTCTTGGCAGAAACCGTACGTGTGTAAAATCCCAGGCTGTACCAAGCGTTACACGGACCCCAGTTCTCTCAGGAAGCATGTTAAGACAGTCCACGGACCAGAAGCCCACGTCACCAAGAAACAACGAAGTGATGTTCCTCCGAGACTGCAGCCCCCTAAAGGCAATGGGGAGAATGAGACAAATTCCAAACACAGTTTGAGAGGCCTGGACAGCAAGATTGATGCCAACAGTACCTCTAGAGGAGTGGAAGACTGCCTGCAAGTCCAATCTATCAAGACAGAGAATTCTATGGTGAGTTTCAGTCACGTAAGAAAAAGTCGTGAGTTCATTAAAATTTTGAGGTTCTGCACAAAACTGCATTTTTCAGAACTTATTTGAGTAATTTATATCATGTGATTGCATGTCTTTGTATCTTTAGGAACTGACAAAAAGAAACACTGATTAAATTTTCCATTTTACTAACATTTTTCTGAGGTTAAATTTTAATTGCCAGTACTGACTGCATCCTTCCTAACTCCCTTCTCTGGTCTTTGCCTGAACTTGCATCTCTCTTTCTCTTATAACCTTCCTTTTGGACAGACTTCACTGAGGTGAGCACGCAAATTGTCTCTTTGTGTTGTTGCAACTTAGCTGGGAGATGTGTGAAAATGTCCTCATGTTTTAAGCTACATTACTGCATTCTTGTATGATGATTGTAAGATGCACACTTTAGCTCATCTGGAGACACGTGCACCACCACACGCTGCAATTAAACTGGGTTTTCTGTCCATGAGATCACTGGCAGTAGCCTCTGCTGTTGGCCAATGATAAAAGTCATGGTCACATTAATATTCAAAGGCTGGGACTGGTTTAGCGTGTACACTGAACAAATAGTGCTAGAATCAAGCTGTGATCAAGACTTTATTTCATTTTGGGTCAGTTTGAATTACTGTCACCACTGGATTGTTGCTCACAGAACTCATCTATTATCCACTTGTTTTTTTGTTGTAAATAAATCAAACTTTTCCATAATTAAAGAGATTATGGAACTATAGACCTACATTAGTTATTACAACACCATTACTATCAGAATTTTTTAAATGTGGTAATTATTAATATTGAAGAATACATAATGGACTTTGAAATTAGTTTGAGATTGTAGCTTTCATTGTCTTATTTCATTCATTTTCTATATTTAATTTTCACTTGTTTTTTTACCATTTCTCTGTTTTCACTGTTAATAAAGTTTGGCAGAATATGTATTTACTTACCAATATTACTTACAATAAAGCGTTCATTGTTTGAGTTATTATATTTACATCACATTCCACCTCACTGTCCTCCTCCAGATGTATCAGTCCAGTCCTGGTGGCCACTCATCATGTAGCAGTGAGCCGTCGCCTCTCGGCAGTGCCACCAACAACGACAGTGGGGTAGAGATGGCCATGCACAGTGGGGGCAGCTTTGGGGACCTTAGCGCACAGGATGAGTGCCCCATGGTTGACTCCACTGTTCACGCTGGGGGACAGCAGGCTGGGGTGGGGCTTCAGTTAAGGAAAGCCATGTGTCATGCTGGTGGGGTTACCATCAAGCTAGAGAACATCAAGAAGGAAAGGTTGAAGGCAGTAAGAGATTCCTGCCCCTGGGTCAACTCTGCACCACATCCACCACAGGGCCAACGTAACAGCATGAAGCTGCCTCCGATACCTGCTGTTGGTAAGTGTTGAAGGTTAAGGGAAAGCATTTAACAGTGTAATTAAGGTGTAAGATTGCTTATATCTTTATGTATTAGACTAGACATTAGTTATTGTTATTATGTACTAAAAGCCTTTTGTTTCTTCTAGGTTCCCTGCTGGAGAGCTCCAACATGATGAATACCTTAAGTGATTCATACCCCAGCCAACGCATTGGTGATCTGTCGTCATGTGAAGTGACACTGCTGAACCAGTTGAATGAACGGCGTGACAGCACCACCAGCACTATCAGCTCAGGCTATACCTTGAGTCGGCGCTCCTCTGGAATTTCACCCTGTTACTCCAGCCGCCGCTCCAGTGAGGCATCCCACTTTGGTGCCAACCGACACAACAACATCAGTTCGGCTGACTCATATGACCCAATCTCCACCGATCTGTCTCGCCGCTCCAGTGAGGCCAGCCAGTGTGGAGGTGGAGGTGTCAGTGGGGTAGGTGGAGGAGGTCTCCCCAGCCTCCTTAGTCTAACACCAGCTCAGCATTACAGGCTAAAGGCAAAGTATGCTGCTGCCATTGGTGGAGCTCCACCTACGCCTCTCCCCAATATGGATCGAATGAGCCTCAGGACACGCATGGCATTGTACAGTGACTCCCAGGAAGGTTCACATCTGTTCCATCAGCCACCCTCTGGAACTCAGCCACGGCGGTGCAGTGACATTGGATATGGCACCCAGAGCTTGATGCCCCATGAGGTACCCACCAACCTTCCACGGCGTGCCAGCGATCCAGTGCGTCGTCCTACGCTTGAGCCTCTCTCCTATCCAAGGGTTCAGCGCTATAGCAGCATGAACAGCATGAACCCTATGAATGGTCCAGCAGCTACAGAATACCACCAGGCACTGACTATGCATGGCTATACTCGTTCTGATGGCAGCCTGCAACGTTATCCATTTGCTCCCAGACCACCTAGCATTTCTGAGAATGTAGCCATGGAGAACATGGCAGTAGATGGGATGATGACTGGCAGTGAGCAGAGTGGGGAGGATGATATGGTGCTTCCAGATGATGTGGTGCAGTACCTCAGGTCCCAAAATTCCGGCGCCTCAGGTCACAGCTTGGGGCAAGTGGACTATCAATCCAACGGTCACACTCAGGGCTACCAGTCAAGCATGACCCCACCAGCATCATTTTATGCACAGCGTAGGATGGCCATGGTAGATGCCACCATGGGTCAGTCTGGTCAGGAAAAGCAATCCTGCGAAATGAGTCCCAGCGACTCCCAGCAGCCCTTCTCAGACAATATAAACAAGAATAAGATGCCGGTGCAGTGGAACGAAGTGAGCTCAGGGACTGTGGACACTACAACCAAGCTTTCCAAACAACAGCAGCCTCTTCTAAAGGGCAACTTAGCTGTTGTTCAGCAGAGGCACAATTTTAGTTCATTTCAGGCACATGGTCAGGACCTAGGCAGAAACCAGCAGGTAGTGTCTATGAGTCAAAATATGTCCATGCACGGGTATGTGAACCACAACAACCAGAGGCTTACAAACACCCATCAGCAGCATCAGCAACAGAGGCAATGCACCAGTGTGAACTTCAGTGAGCAAATGAGTCCTCAGCAAGGTTTCAGTCAAGAGGCAATCACAAATTCTGTCTCTGGAAGCACTAGCATGAGATCTACCCACAACAGTGTGACAGATCCAGAAGTGCAAAGTTACAGAGCAAAGACACAGGCTGATGGATATTCTCATGTGAACCCAGTGGATCAGCAGCAAAATTACAACATTCTCTCTCAACAACTCAATGTCCATACTGGAAGCAGGGGAATGTTACAACCCCGGCCTCCCTCAGAGCCTAGGTCAACCAGACAACCGAAAGGGTCTAGCATGATGCAATCAAACCGGTTACCCAAATCAACTGATTTGAGCCCCATTCATGGTAATGAGACCTCAGAAGCTAGCCCAAAGAGGCCCACTGGGTCAGTTGCCCACAACAGCCACTCTGAGAATCCAAACTCTGCTGTGTTCTACACAGGTCAGATTCATATGTTTGAGCCACCTTCTGTCAACTTTGATACCCACATGTCCCCTTGTGCTAGCCAAGCTCCTACCAGCAATGCTGCAGCAGCCAGTTTGGCCTCACCGGGGGTCAACCAGGTCTCCAGCAGTACAGTGGATTCATCCACTGGCAGCTCTGGTAGCACAGAGCATGCCCAGATTGACTTTGATACCATGCTAGATGATGGAGACCACTCCAGCCTAATGTCAGGGACATTGAGTCCTGGCCTTCTGCAGAGCCTTTCCCAGAGTTCCTCCCGTCTGACTACCCCTCGCAACTCTGTCACCCTTGCATCTGTACCAACAGGGATTGGCAACATGGCAATCGGTGACATGAACTCCATGCTCACAGCCTTGGCTGAAGAAAGCAAGTTTCTCAACATGATAAGCTGAGAGCAAACACCTCATCATCCATCCATTCTTATCATTTCTACATCAGGAATATATAGACTAGACAAGAAAGCACTGATTGAACAATGCAAAACTGACAATTTCATAAAATATTTCTTCATTGTCCATTGTAATATGCTTATCTTGTAATAATGGCTTCACGTTATAATATGTAACCTTAAAATGTAATAGTAAGTATAGCTAAGGTTAAGGACCATGTTCTATTATCATTTCTTAAAAGCCATACTTTTTAGCTACAAATGTATGATAGCCAAGGGCATATAAATGCATCTACAAACAACTGCCATTCAGTATTTGCTGATGTAAATGCCCTTTACAAAGTGGTGCGCTGAAAGCAGTTCACATAGTGCCTTGGTTGAGCATCTGGGTGTAACGTTAAAACAGAGTTACCAGGAAATGGACATGATATGTAAATATCAAACACTATTTTCTCATGACAACCTTTATGTATATATTATACTGTATGGTACTTGCTTTAAGTTATGCTACAGACTTTTGTTCTTTAAACTAGGGCTGTCAAAGGTGCAGGAACACACAGTATAGACACATAATATTAATTTTATTTTTTCAATAACATAATTTTTATACTACAGTTTACTGGACCTTCTATGTGAACAATTCATTCATGTGAGATTAGGGACTGCATCACACCCAGCAAAAATGATATGAAATATGAATATGTGATTTTTTGTTTATTTACCTGTAGCTTTATAAAATATTGTATAAAGCATGTATGACAGTATGACACAACTACAATATCTTAAGCACTGAGGTTAATGATTATGGTTGGAATTCAACAACAAACCATGCATGCAGAAAGAAATACATGCAAGGTTTATTGTTGAGCATACATTTTATGTAAAGAAAACTGCAAACATGAAGTTCTATTTTAGTTTATACTGTATATGCACTTAATTCCGATTTTTACAAACTAAGCAAAAGAGTGTTATTGTAGCAACCTGTGTTGTGCGAATAGAATTTAATGACAAAATGAAGCATTTGACAGCCCTAGTTTAAACGCGATTGTACAAAATTATGGCCCAAGTGCTTTTTGATCATGATCCGAGCTCTTGGGGATGGCACTGTAGAATCAGATTTCCTTCTGGATCAGAGGCACCCTCCATGGCCCCATCTCACAAGGGTAAATGATTGAAAAGGACAAGGATACGCCTCTGTGTTAGTCTATCAGGGCACATGAACCCCTGTGTCTGATGAGGAGCCTTCTCTAAAAGAATATACAAGTACCTCTGTGTGTTCTCAGTTGAGATCCAAGCCTAATTAACACATTCATACCATCCCCCTTTTGCTGCGCCCCATACCTCCCCTGGGTTCTGGTTGAACTGCAAAGAGTCAAGGAAGGGACTTCGACTTTGATAATGAAATCCTGTTTCAGACAGGACTGGTGAGCTAGCCCTCCTAATTCCTCAGTTATATTATGTTGTTATGCTGAATTTCTAAGTAGCCTTTCAATGTATTTGTGTATGCTACCATTCATTTTTACTATGCTCAGAGTGTGTGGGTTGTATGAGTGTGTATATAGATTTTGTACATTTCAAATAAACTATGTCCTTTTTTTCTGTTTAAATCCCGTCGTAGTGTCTTGTGTCTTGAACTGTGGCCCTCAGAGCCCACATGAAAGTACGACTGGTATTCTACAAGTGAAATCATGCTGCTATGTACTGTTCTAACTAACTAAAACTCCAGTGGCACTATGCACGAAACATGCATACAAATACAGACCTCGTAAACAAGGTTTCTGCAAAAATTTAAATAACTATACACAATCAAATTCAAGCAACTTAAATAATCACTTTACACAAGCAGGACTTATAAAGCATTAATAGCATTCATTTTGGAGTTGTGTTTCTGGCCACTTGATGAAAGCAAGTGTGTACTTCTTTTTTAATTCTTTCTTTGGTCTCTAGCCTGCTTCACATTGTCCCATGGTTTTTACAGTTATTTGACATAGTATTATTGTAATTACTTTAAAGAATTTTTAAAAAGTACAATTACAGTACAGTGCCATTCATTCCTCTAACTGTCGTTAGTTACCTGTTACTTTTTGCAAAGTTAGGGCGGGACTTCACTGTTCTCTTAACTTAGAGTCAGACCTCTTTAAATAGCTATATGATAATGGGAGCAGCATATGCATCAATAACAGAGGAGCAACATTTGGTTTGCTTTGAGGCCCCATCTTTCAGCTGTTGTGTTTTTTTTATCTATGGTTCTTCACCCTACATGATTAAGCAGGGGGAGAAAAAAAACCCTTCAGTCTGAAAAGCTAGGTGAAAAAGAATACTCTACAAGCACAAAATGCACACAGTGCAGTTTCTAAAGATAGATGGTATGATGTCCAAAATTAACAGTGGCAAGCCAGCTCTGAAGAAATGGGTCTGAGAACTACGTAAAAACAGGAGAGGAGAGAGGAGGGATGGTGGTGCATAGAAAAGGCAAGCAGAAAGAAAAAGCAGCAGAGAAATAGCCACTGTAGGAAAAAGGAGAGATGGTAGGCCGTGAAGAGAAAACGTGTACATTAGTGAAAGGGGATGGGGGTATAAGAAAACATGCAGAGTAGTAAAAAGAGAACAAATCACTTTTAATTTGACAGCATATTCAGCAGGGGACTGGTTAGAGGTGAATCCCACTGATTGTTTTTGCCATCGGAATTCCTTATTCTCTTAGAGAGACGATGGAAGCATAAATAGCCCCGGGGTAACTTCTCATCAGAGAAGAGAGAGGTTAGCGAGGCAGAAATGGATGATTGGACAGAGTGCACAGCTAAGGAGAAACTGTGTAACTAACAGACAATCACTACAATACGGTGCATCCATATGTGAAATAGTAAAGAGAGGTTTGGAGCTAAATTTAGGATTTTAAAGTAAAAAATGAGGCAAATTTTAACAGTTTGAGACACCTGCAGTTGCAGGTTTTTAAAAATAGCTAAAAATCACTAATTTGACAAATTCCTTTATAAAGCTGATAGATTACAGCTAAAATGTTAGCAAATCACTACCTATTTGTGCAAATTTGTTTTTGTGGCAGCCTGATGAATATCGGTCCAATATTCTCTCTTCTATTAGCTCCTGTTATCTGGCTGCTACCAGAATGTTAACATACACATTAATTACAGTACTTTGAACAAAGAACGTTAGGAGAAAAATCCTTAAATCACCACCAGCGTTGCATAGCATCGTTATGAGGATATGGTCTCTGCTCTACATAATTTCCCAACAGTACACTGATCAGGGGTTAGCATGGGAAACATCTAGTGTTGGCCATGAAGACGTGACAGGTGTTAGAACACATAACAGTTTTCTGCAAATAAGGCTGCATACCTGCAGACCACTCAAAGTGCCCAAACTGACCCCTCGTCCAACATAACACTAAACCCTCCAGGTGTTGATAGGTGTTGTGTATGTATCTTCAGTCTTATTGCATTGTGAACAGGAACTGTCCCAGCAGCAAAATCAGTCTTACTGGTATCTAAGATGTCTAATATGTCGAGGCGAGGACAAAGGAAAACATCTTATGTCGATCGGTGGAATCCCCTTCCACTCTGCCCAGCTGTCCCTATAAATTGGCCAACGTGCGGCTCTGAAGCACCCGTTAAGTTGAAGGCATTCAGAGGGAGTCAGCTGTCATGCGCGCCCTGCATCATGGCTACTACCAGACAAAACAACATGCGTCAGAGGGGCAGAGGGTAAAGTGGATGAAAGATTGCTATCCTCTGCTGACCCAGGTGGAGCAAACACATTCTGGAAAGCATGAAAAAGCTCCTCAGGAAGGTACAGTAAAGTGCTCATAGATTTAAAGTACACATAGAAGTATTCTCAAAGGACCTTAACAAGTGAGATCCTAAGTTAGTCTGAAACAATTATGCCAGAAAGCAGTGGTGGAAGAATACTCATCATTTAGTAGTAAAAGTAACAATACCACAGTGTAGAAAATCTCTGTTATGTTACTTGAAACACCAAAAGTGAAAGTACTCTTTATGCAGAATGACCCAATTCATGTCAGTGTTTATTAAACTGTTGGACTGAATATAGGATGAATTTCTGTTAAATCTGATACAGATTTTCTAGAATGAATCTCAATTTCTTTGGTGGTCCCTACAACACTGGGATATTTCGACATCTACTGGATAAATTAACATATCATTCAGTAGTAGTGTTTTCTTGCCCAGTCTTTTAATATACCACCACCAGCACAATGACATTTTTAGTAGAGGGAAGCGTCTCCACATCTGTTGGACAGATGAACATAAAATTAAGCACAGACATTCCTGTTTGCCTACATACTTAGATGCACTCAAGTAACCGGGTTACGGAAATCAGTTTTCTCAAATAAGCTGATTTTTTAACTGAGATGTAAACGTGAAACCTGGGAAATCCCGTTACTCACGTGTTGTACTCACATGGATTTCACGTTTTCTGGACTCCAGGTTTCTCTGTGTGGAGTAACCTTGTTACATTAGTGTATGTAAACGCAGTCCTTATGATATACTGCAAGTATAGTTAATCTTCCGCTTTTTGTTCCATCATTTGATCCCCTATTTCCAGATCCATGAGATCGCCTCCTGTAAGTCCCGTTTTCCATTTGAGGAAGATCTTTTACACTTTAACTGTGTATCACCATGTAGGTATTAATTATATTTGCTGCTGATTTGACTGAATCTCAGTAATTAGTTTGAAACTGTAATAAAATATGCCAATGTTTGATTTACTGTATCATAGACAATGATATAGTTATTTAGTATATATTATAGTATCAGAGAAGAAGTGGAGTGTGTCACACTTTGCTCTTTGACCTTTGAGGGCAGGTCATCATAATAAAGCAATTCACTAGCTCGAGCTGTTGTGCCTTTCTCTCCAGGCTTGGCTCAGTTCTTCATCAAAGGTTTTCCGCATTGAGCTCTGTGCCTACTGAGATCAGAGAGACGTGACCCATGTCTGAGTCGGGGTTACCTACTGCTCCAGTAGAGCTTTGGCCCATCCTGCTGTTGCTGCTGCTGCTGGCCTGGAGGCAGAACGTGCCCTGCTAAATTCTGGAAGTGAAAGAATTACGATCAGCTCACACAGAGCCTAGGGGATGTCTGTGATGAAGGCCAGCATTGTGGCCTTCATCGGGGGTGTAAGAGTTTAGGGTCAGAGCCTAACCCGGATCATGACCTCTTCTAGGTTATCCTCTATTGCCAGCCTCTATTGGAGGTCAGATGCTCGGAGAGCTCCATCATGAGTAGGCCGTTGTGGAATGCAATTGTTTGATTGAAGTCAGGGGGGATCTTCTGATTAAAGAGTTATGTGAGCAAGAGTGAGAGCAGGGAGTGTATGACCTTGTCTTAGCTTGTGGTCAGCAACATTTTGAGCACCTCTTTTATGCTTTTTAGACTTTTTCTGTTGTAACTGGCACAAAAAGTGTACACCCACTCATCGCTCTCACCCACTGCACTTTCCCTTTGAAGCCACAAGTCTTTGTGATAACTAAAGCACAATAGTGCTTTAAGTTTTCTTTTGAATATAATATTTACTGGAATTAAACAGGTTTGGAGATTATTTAATATTCCTGTATGCATATAAAAGTTTAAGATAGATCTGTTATTGTGGCAAAGAAAAATGTACCGGGTAAAGACCACAGGGAAAATGGGCAATTCCGTTTTTGCTAATGTTCCTGTGGTTTGGCTTGCTCACAATTTCTCTGGGCCACACTGACCTGAGCTCCTCCCCAACACTGTGAAAACCCTCTCATTGCAGCATATTTGCTTCTTCTCAACACATTAATAGTCCAAAGGCATTTTCACACCCTAAACCTGAACCTTTGACCTCGTTTCGGGGTTGTGCGATCAGAGTTCTGGCTAATGTTGATGGACTAGTATTTTCATGTTCACAGCGCTGTAATTTAGTAGTAGAACTAGGACTGCAGTTTGAATAGCTATGCATAGCTGAGAGACAGTAGAATGACTGCAAACAGATATTTTAACATGTTTGTTTGCCATAATCACACAGGTCTGGAATCCCTTAAAAGAGTTAAGCACTGACATAATCTTCACATCATCATAACTCAGTGGAACAAAGAGGATGTTGGTGACAATCCTATATTATGGAGAAACCAAACACAGCACGAGGCTCTGCCATTTAGTCCTAACTGCTGACTTCAGTTTAATGTGACCATCTTAGAAGTATCATGTATTCACCCTTTCTTTACTCCAGGGTGGGGGAAGGAAAAAACAAAAAAGAATCAATTCAGACAAAACACAGATTGTTTCCTTCCATATAATGCACAGTACACAAGGTCCTCTTTTTAGCACAAAGGCAAATATGCTGCATATGTCCTGGACACGGTGCCATCACATGAGGTGCTGATTTTAATTTATTTTATTGCATTTGTCAGTGCAGGAAGATTAACATCGGGTGTTCTCAACATGTTTATTACCTTGGACATGCACAGTTTACTCTGTTTCAGTCCCACCTACACCATCCTGCTGCCAGAAATATTCACTGCAGCAAGAAATATGTATTAAATCTCATCTTAAATTGATCCACAACAACTGCAGTATTTACTCCTATTTTAGTCCTATTTTTAAAAACCTGCCATGCCAAGCTGTTTCAGGAAAGTACTACCTTTTTTTTGGCTGCTAGATTCATACAGGTGGTGATTATCCAGAAGGTGCTGTTCAGTGGCAGCTGGACTGGCTTGAAGTTCTGGAAGATGTTTCACCTCTCACCAGTTCAAACTGATGAAGCCTTTCAGTAAGACTATTAAAGTCCTCTGGCTGAAAGATGAAATGTCTTGTGAATTTTTTTGATCGCCCAGTTGCCGCTGAACAGCATCTTTGGGTTTACTCTGGGTCTGGTGTCCACAGACATGTTAGTAAGTCAGGAAAAAGTCTCAAACTAAGAGTTTAGTTTTAGTCTTTGTCAGACTTTGCATTTTTAAACAAATGAATACTACCTCAGCAATGCTTGGAGGACAGTGGAGGTTCCCTCCTTAGGACAGTAGGTTGGTGTGTATGTGACAGTGTGACAGCTCAGCCTATTTGTCTCATGTTGCAATGTGATTAAAATGGTATCATGAATGATAAGTTATCTTTCTGTGAAAGATGAAACCAGGAGATAAGTGCTACTGGGATTTGCTCTTACTGCATTTCAAATGTCAAGTAAATTTCAACAATCTGCTAATTAGCTGCATGCAAATGAATAGAAAGCAATGGCAAATTTAGAATATTTATCTGCATGCCATAATTAGGTTCAAAAGTGCAAAGAACCATTTGAAACATTACACTGTAATTTTGTCCATCACCTGTCTTTTGGAATCTTAAATATTCACTCATTCATTTAGGAGATGAACAGGGGATCAAATTCTCCATTGATGTCTGGACCCCATTTTCTTCATAGCTGCATCTTTACTTTACAACTTGGCTTTTAGTGAAACTCAGGCACTGTGCCAACGTCCTCACTGATATCACAGCTTTTAGCACCCTGAAGTGTCAAAACGTCCCATTTTAGGTGACAAAGCATTATCACACATCTAATCTCTGGCTACATGGGTGGGGGGCGGCTAAGAGCATCATTTTGACTGTCAACAGGATACTCCTGCTAAATGCTAAAATACCCAACAAATCCCACACAGCTGCCCAGCCAGCCAAGAGCCAACCGTGACAGACTTAAATAAGAGAATATCAATCTACATATCACTGATTCAGAAGAACTGAGTTGAGCTAGCATGTTCAGGATCGTAGGGAGGTGCTCTCAACTGCACAAGATGTCTTCATAATTGTAGGCAAACAAGCAAATCAATCAAGACGCAGGAGCAGATTTTACGGATCCTTGTGTCTTCAGTGCCTC
This sequence comes from Ctenopoma multispine, assembly GCA_034779795.1. Lineage (NCBI taxonomy): Eukaryota > Metazoa > Chordata > Actinopteri > Anabantiformes > Anabantidae > Ctenopoma > Ctenopoma multispine. Next base: position 18,352,924 of record JAUYWH010000013.1, read on the forward strand.
CAATTCATAACAACTTGTTTGTTGGATTTTCAGCAACAGTCTTTTGCCTTACTGTTCTGACAGCCACATAGCGAGAAGCGGCATTGTTATGATGTGTCATTATTATCAATATTATTTAACCTGGTATGTTTGACACACACAGAATGTTAGCATTACAATCGTGAGCTTCTAAGTACAGTATGTTGATGAGAGAAGAACCTTCTTGATGGTTTTTTTTATCATTAAATGTGACATTGAGTCTGTTCAAACAGCCAAGAAGCAGCTTTCTCAATGACTAACAGGCAGATCTTGGTGTGACCTTTGCCTGTTTGAACTAAGTCTCAGAGGAAGGAAGGGTTTTTCATGTTAAGGCAGTTATCCAAGAGAAAAATGAGCAGGGGCTCAGTGGGGATGAGAGTCTTTTAAATGCATAACACTGTTTGTAGTGTTGTGCACACACAACAAACATTATCTTTGTAAGAACATGGTTTTCTACAATATTGTATGTAAATAAAGTTATTAATCTTATTCATCAGCTCTTTAAACATGTAAACCAAATCAAACCACTAATCATAAGAATAAGTGTGTTTTCTTTTATCAGATTATTCCTGTATGTAAATCCATGCTGCCACCAGTGTGGAAAAACCACTGACTGACAGTCTTGATGGAGACATCATGTGAGCTGGCAGCAGTACAGGGCCCCTGAGTGTGAAAGCTGTTCCCTGTGTTCAGAGTGAAAAACCTGCTTTGTGCTGAATCAAAAAGCCCAAGCAGTTTTTCCTATTCTCCTCTGGCTGTATCTCTGTGACAGCGGTTCCAGGAGCCAGGCCCTCGCCACCGCCACCACACTTCCCATCCACAAAACCTTCCCCACTACCCCCTCTCATTTCTGTCCATTAGCAATCCAGAGGGGGAGGTTTTGCTGAAAACAAACAACAACAAACAAAAGACCAAAGTGGGGCGAGGGGTGCTAAAGGGGGAGGTGGGGGGTGCAGAGGGAGAACTTCTGTGTGCAATAATTGCGAGGAACAATTTCAAACAGATGTCTGTTTGGACTTGGCCCTGGGCTCGTGTCCCCGTTAAATATAGTGATTTGATTGGAAAACAAGCAGTGTGAGATGGGCTGGCTGCCAGCCGGACCATTCGGGGGCTCTCTAATGACCCCCAAGGGTCGAGGGGTCATTGGAGTAAAAGCAGATCAGAGAGGATGTGGGGCCGGCGGCCAGGACAGGGCCCATAAATCTAGCCCATTCTCAGAGGAAGCTATCTTTTTTCACTTCGCCCATCAGAATTAAAATACAATCACAATCGTCACATTGTGCTCTCGCCTGTGTGCAAAGGTTATAATTCAAAGCTTGCAGGCAGAGTTGGGAGGTTGGGTCGGGTGGTGGTGGACTTTTGGGAGGAAGGTCAACAGGGTCGGGTATTTTAGGCTTGATGGGAACTGCTGCTTAGGGGGTTGTTGGAAACTGTCGTACAGATCCATTTATTAAAACCTGTGATTACTATGACTGAAAATACTTTGCATTTTGTTTTACGGCCAATTGCGACAGTTGCATGCTATGCTTGTCTGCTATTCTGAAATTCACGTAGTTTATTCTAATACTCTAAATCCACTTTATGATCACTGCAGTAATGTATCATGAATGAGTTATGCTATTGCAGTGGGAAGAGCATTTGTGAAGGCAGAATCTTTAATGGTATAACTGACCATGAGTTTTTCTTCCAATTTTCAGCCGGCTCAGCTTTTCACAGATGTGTTAATGTAGGATGGACAGCTGCATTTTATGGTGGAACAGTGCAAGATGATCGGGATCATTTTCACCACCGCTGACCACTGAAGGAACACACATGCTTTGCAGTTTATGAAAAATAAAAACTTCATCAGGTTTCCAAAGAAAAAAGAGAGAGTGAAGAGGTTTTTTTCATGCAACAACGAATATGGACTGGACTGAGCTGAGATAGTTTTTTACACAGTTCTGATACGCTCTCTACAGGGGAGAAACTAAAGTGTCACAATCCCTCTGACACACACATAAAAATGTATGTTACAGATTGACAAAATATTTTTCCCACACATTTAAACTTCTCCTTATGATGAATAACAAGGTATGGTGGGGTTTGTAAATTCTTTTAGAAATGGAAGAAACTGTACCAAACAGATAAACGTGTAAATACAGGAGTACTGTTTTATACTGTTCTGTACTGTAGGACACATCTCCACATTTAGATATGTTTGGGAGCACAGTTCTCACTGAAAGTATTAGGAAGCATTTACTGTAGCTGTTTGGAAAAGTTAGATGCACTGGAACAGTCATCAAACTCTGCTAAAGTTTAAGGACTGTTACTGGAAGTGTAAAACAAAAGTTCATTTGGGTCTTCGGAAGTGATGTCACCGGAGATGTAGTAGTTTCTTTTTCTGACAGGTATAAGTGGGTAAATATTACATTACTTCTAGCATAAAAAAAGAGAACTGTTAGTAATCAATCAAAGACACTTACACCAGAATGACCTGTTGACCTCTTCTGGAGATTGCTTTCAGCCATGTGTTGCAGTGCCACATACACAAACCTACAGCTAACATCTGACCCAGTCCATCATGACTGGTGAGGTTGAATGACAGCATGCTTATGACCAAATTAGGTTTTTACTGCCATTTAGTGAAATCTACCAAAATAATACATACTGGAGCCTTGACAGAATCTAGATCTAATTTTCTGTTCTCTTAAAGATAGAGGTCTAATATTAAACAGGTGCATATGTGTTTCTTTGCAAGCCTGCACATGGTGGGAATGTTTAAATAAGGAAGATATACGGCATTGTCACCCTGTTGACCCAAATAGCTAAACCCTAAATAGATGAAGTAAGTCAGAAATTCAAAAAAATCAAATCACCCAGGTAGGTGAACCAACAACTGTCTCTTACCTGGCACAGCAATGCACCATCCTCTACCACCTGCAAGCTTACTTCTTATTATTGGTATTGCAACTTAAATGAAATGAGGGTATGAGAGTATGTGTAACCTATGAATTCAGTAGGTCAGAAAATGTATCCTTAGGCTAATATCTAGTAGCATGAAATCTAAAGTACATTCATAAGGTTTCATGACTATAATGAACCATCCTCACTTTGATTATTGGTCTTTATTGAGGCAGAACCCCAAATATTGCACCTCTTAAATTCTGACCCATCACATCAGTTAAACACCTAACCCAGATGTTTTTTTCATTTTTGAGCTTGTGCTGCCCTCTTGTGTGTGATACAGGTATTGTAGCTATCGCCAGTATGCATCAACTTTATGAGTAAGTATTAGCGATTACAGTATGTAAACAAAATTAAACAGATGAATGTTTCAACTAGTAACAAGTTAATGATGCCAAACATAATTTGTAACAGATTTTTTTTTTTACACAAAGACATTACAGTACATTTTATAGAAAGTAATTGCAACGGCATCACTGTTTTTAATGGAATGCAAAATAAAGTTAACAACAAAGTTACTAAATAAATGTAATACGTGATAAATAAACAAAAAGTAAAAGCTACAGTATTTGAAATAGGTAAGTTTGTGAATAACAACAAAAAACAAACTACTATACAGTATATTACAATATATTGGTTATGTTCAAAGGAAATTATTTATTGAAGTTACATCATCATCTAAGATTAATGAAAACATCTATATAGAATCATATGAATAATGGAACAAGCTAGAACATAGACAGCAAAATGTAAAAACGTGGCAAATATATCACAATTCAAATCAGAGCAATACATTTTAAAGTGTGTGATGCAGATTATTTAACTTAATGCAACCATTCCATTATATTTCTGAAACACAGTTAATGCAGAACATAACCAATATCTTTTCAGATGTTATGTATACACCATTTGAGTTTTCATTTTTCAAAAGTGAGTTCTGTTAATAATGGCTTGTGATGTACAGAACAAATGTGCAGTAATTTGACCTTTAAGGCTCACTTGATGGATGGTTCCCTTAACAATAAAGAATGCATCAGTAATGTAATGCACAGAACACATAAAAAATACAACACAACAACCCAATTAAACAGCAACTCAGTTACTTAGGGTATGCAAAGCGGAATAGAACACCTGGATCTACAATGGTTAACGCAAACTACATTATGTTTGAAAAGGCTGATAATGAGGTTTAGCTAATGTCAAAAGCAAGAGGGCCGTTCATTGAAAAACCAACAAAGAATGACACTTTTGACCCATCAGCATAGCCACTAAGCTGACTTCTAAACATTGCAGTGACTTCGATCTTCAGATCTGGGATACAAGTGTCTGCCAGTATGAAATTGTACTTCACCTCACCTCTGGCCCTGAAAAGAAGCTCCTCCACTTTCTTCTCTTTCCATATTTTGTCAGTTTCCCACACTGAAGCAACCTGCTCCTGCCCAATGCACCTTTTAATTCCCTCAACGGGTACCACACATTGATAGCCCTGCTTCTTCCCCAAGAAGAAATGGACAATGGGCCTCTTTCCATTGTACATTTCCTTCATCAGTGTGTGATAAGAGGTCTTCATCTGTGAGATGTATTTCCCCAGACTTCTACACTCTGGACGATACTGCTGTGGCCACAGCAGCATAACTGCAATGAATCGCAGTGGCAAATTTTCACTCAGTGGAACTGGCTCACGTAGAACTTGGCAAAGGAGCTCGAGCAGTTTCTGATATGGCACAATGTGAGGCGATTCCAGTTTGATACAACTCAACACAACATTAATGTAGATAAAGTTGATTTTCTCCTTCACTGTTGGGTCTTTTGAACAAATGAAATTATAGTTCCTGACAATCTTTTCTGTTATTTCAGATGAGATATTATTTGAGAGAACATTCAAAATCCCAGAGAACGTGTCAACTTTCTGCTTCTCTAGAAACTGTCGTGATTGGTGGAGTTTCAGCATCACGTTGATCGTTTTATTCTTCAGAAGAGCTGTAGAGTCTGTCTTGCAGAAAAGCTCTGCATACTTTCTGTAACATCTGAAAAGCTCCTTTTGAGCTACCCGCTCACGACTGTCTTTCATTCCAAATCTGGAGCCCAGGTTCACAAAATAATTGTCAAGGTAGTCAAAGTTCAGTTTCATCCTATATCTGAGGTTGTAAAGTACATCCTCAAACTGTCTGAGAATGACATAGTAGGGTTTGTGTTTGTGACGAGGGTCCTGAATCTCTACATCATATAGTTTTACATTTCCGGAGAGGACCTCACTCATTATGTCATGGCGGACATTGTCTGAAGAAAATATAGGGGTCCTTGTCAGCACTTCAATGAAAAGTACTCCAACTTGAATTTCTCCCAGGCACCCTGATATGTTGAAAGGGCAGTTGTCTGTTTTGATTTGTAATCGTTGTATTGACTCCTTCTTTGCCAGACTCTGTGTTTCCTTGAATGCATCTATTGCTAAGTGAGCCATTTTGAGAAACTCTCTCAATGTATCAGGGCTGATAGGCTCATCCTTGCACTTTGCAATGGCATTCTTCAGCTCATGCTTGATAACTTGTGCTGATGTATCTGCCATGTATGAGCTGTCTTTGGAAAGATCTCTCGCCTTGCATGACCAAAGTTTAGCCTCTAAGAAATCTTTCTTCTTTAGGTAATAATACCGGGCAAGCAACTGTGCAATGACAGCATCTTTCTCAAATCTTTTTGATGCACTTTCTAGTACCATCTCTTCAAGTCCTGGAGTGTCTTTTGCGATGTCTTGAATTAGTGGAGAGAAATTAGATTCCTCGTCAGATGAATGACATCTCTTCACCATAATGTGGTGAATGTCCTCCAAGAGTTTGTCCTTGCCTTGTGTGCTCTCATATAGCTCATTTGTGGTCAGTATTAGGTTGGTAATATCAGCTTTGTTCACACTGTGTGTTGTTGTAAGCTCCTCCAAACACTGCTTTGCAATACTGGAATGGATCATTTTCACAGCTGTGAACACCACCTTTCCCTCAACTGAACATCTGGCAATTAAAGTGGAAAATTTCCCAAATCCCTCTTCAACTTTCACATTTCCACAAACTGGTTTTGGATGAAGACCAAGAAAATCCTCACACAGAGATATGGAGAGAGAGGCAGCCTTGCAGTATACATTCAATAGAACTAAAACAGCCAAAAGTTTTGCAGGTTTCTGATTCATATTGAAGCTCTTCAGTGTGTTGCGAACCACACCCTGAACATATTCTGGCTTAAAGTTCTTCTTCATGATCATGAATCCATAAAATGTCTCAGCATTCTTGTGTGTTTTCTCGATTTCTACCAGTTTTTCCTCAAACAGTTTCTGCTCTTTCTCAGAGAGATTGTTTCCAATGAATACTGTATCTGGAGTTGGTTCGGTCAGTTCAGAGGCCTCTGATCTCATGCAGTTCAGGAGAATTACCTGTGCAGACTTAGACAGAATGTCTTTCTCTGTACATTGTTTCTCAATGAGCTGCTGTAAGTCAAAAACTTTCTCCATATCATCGAAGTCATCGATCATCAGCAAAACTGGCACCCGTGGTAACTGCTCCTTGTGATCATACCTTAAAAGTTTGACCACCTGATCAGCTACTTGAGAAAATTCTGCATTTCTGTCTTTAAGGACAGCACAACGGAATCTGACTCGAAGAGCCCATAAAGTATGCATGGCCAAAGTTGTCCCACCACATCCAGGTACGTGCATGAGGTTGAACAACACACATGCTTTTCTCAGGGACTGCAAATCTGGTATGACTGTGGTCATGATAAAGTCACTCGTTGGATGAATGGTGTAGATCCAGGTTGCTCTGAGAAGTAGAAATTCCACCATGACACTTTACCTCCTTTGTAAAAGTTTTCCTCTATAGCAATTTGGTCCTCATTTCCTCCTTCACACTGGTTCACACACAGGATATCTAAAGTATTCAGGCTACGCTCCACTTTTTTCTCAAGAAGCACTTTGCTTCCTCCACCACAGGGTAGGAAACGACTAGCCCTTCGGTTTTTTGAGAAAAGACTAAGTATAGTACCATTCACCTCAGCAAAACTGAGCTCATATATGCATCTAGTAGAGATGTTGATTCCACACCGAGCCTCTATTAGATCTTTCCAGGAGGTAAAAGCATTTTCACTTTCACATATACAAAGGATTTGATCTGTGCCTCTGAGTTCCTGCCAAAAAGTGCTAAATGTTTCAACAAGTGGGTCCATCTTCTCATTGACTGTTGACAAAAGTAAGAAAATGACAAGGAATCTCTTGTTTGGAAGCACATCTTTCCGACACAAGAAAGAAATCACATCGCGCACAGATGATCCCTTGTCCATCAACCACTGGTTTATGTCTGAAGGAGCCTCATTCTCCATGCCTCCATTGCAGAAAACCCAACTGGTGTTTCGAGTTAATTTCAACTTATTTGCAATTTCTTCAACTCCTTCTGTGATTTTATA
>JAUYWH010000013.1:18368322-18387087 GCA_034779795.1 Ctenopoma multispine
CACCTTTTTTTGTTAAGTACATAACTCCACATGTGTTCATTCATAGTTTGGATGCCTTCAGTGAGAATCTACCAATGGAAATGCTCATGAAAATAAAGAAAACAACATTCAATGAATTGAATGTGTCCAAACATTTGGCCTGTACTGTATGTATACATACACACATATATACACACACATATGTGTAGATATGTAAAGCATTTTAACTTGGTCATTAAAAAGTACCCCTGTTCTACACTGGGAAGAAATCTCTGAATCTTAATGATGACTGTACATACCTTAAGGAGACATTTCTTTTATAGAATGGTTGGTGAATGAGACCCGTTGTTAAGAAAAAACCCAGACGGCAAAAAACGTTTACACTGTAACATTACAACATCAACATCACTGTAAATGACTGTCCAGTAATTAATTATCTAAACTCTGTTAAACTGTAGAAAGATCGTCTCTAAAGTTTGGCGGGGAAAAAACGGGAGCGCAGCTCTAGCTCTGCTCTGCAAATTTCCCACTTGTGGGACTAATAAAGGATTATCTTATCTTAGACCTACATCGTTAACAAGACGAAATATAAAGTTTTGTCTTACCTTAACTCTTTTTTCAGGCTTCAGTCGTTTTATTCATTTATTATATGTCGAATACGGTTTATTTGATTAAACGTGTGGACGATAAAATACTCCTCACGTACCAAATCGTACTTGGGATTTGGTAAGTGAATCTCAGACACACAGGAAGTGCTCTCCCTGAGCGGGATCCTGCTGCTGCTGCTGCTGCTGCTGCTGCGGCGGTCACTGTCCGGCTCCAGTGTCTGAAAACTCAGGGTGCTCATGCAGGGTCTGGCCATGGCTCAGTACATTCCCTCAATTACAGTACGTAAGTACAGTTTTACAGGTTGTATTTTAATTTTATAGTACTGCAATTATTTTACAGCTTCAGTGTATTTAAGTTGTCACTTTTTTGCCTTGCCACAATTTTCACCTATGAGAGTGTAATAAATGTGGACTAGAGTTTTTTAATGGAGTACTTTTGCACTTGCACTTTTCTGCGCTTTCACACCACAGTTCGTTTGGTTTGGTCCGAATCAGCTGGTGAGTTTGGAGCATTGTATAATGTCCCTCTTGGTTCGGTTTCCTTTCACATTGTGAAAATTCCAAGCGAACCAAAACGCGTCTCTTCTGTCACGCGACAACTTTCTCTCTGCTTATTGGTCAGACGTGTCTGGCGCGGGAACTACAAAAGTAGATACAGGAAGTAGATCCTGTGTCACCGCGTTCTCACCAGGCGGACCGCACCAGAGTTCAGCATTTGGTGCGGAGTCAAGCGAACCGAGACCACCTCTTTATGGAGGTCTCCGTTCACTTGATTTATTGTGCAACCGAGTGCGATTGATGCTTTTCACACCAACGAAAACGAACCGAACTAAGGGCTTTTAGTCGGAATGAGTCGTTTGGTGCGCAGCAACTGCTGTTGGTGTGAAAGCGCCCTACATTTCTAATCTGGGTATGTGGGTGCTTGCATAATGCTACAGGGCTCTCTATGAAACAGAAAAGCTTAAAAACTAAAATGTCCTATTATGAGTATTTACTTTTAAGGGATAATTAGGGATGTGTTTTGCATGCTTTAAAATATCTAATCATTACGTAATGGAAAAGCTTTTCTTTACATTAAAACTCCAGTAAACCATGCAAAACAATCAACAGTATTTACATATAATTACATTTTTTACATTTTTAGATGACAGCCTTCCCTTCAGAAGATGAAGCCCTAAAACATTCCTCATTAATGCTGTGCAGCTTTTCAGACTAGGTCCAACATCTCCATGTACAGACAAATATGAGGAGACACGACTCATTTCAGATGCGATTTCTTTTTTCTTTTTGCACTAAAACCGAGAACTGTAGCCACACCTGTGTTCCTGGCCCCTTCCATCCTGTTTCTGAAACGACGCCACTCAGTCTCCTGTGAAGCTACCGTCAGCTCGTAGCTTAAAGTTTTTGTTACTGTTGTACAGCAGCATTGCAGTGACATAATGTGAACCCTGAACACACTTTTCCCAGGTAAGCCGCTGTGTCATGTCACTCCATGTCACACAGGCGCTGGCACTCCTCACTGAAATCATGTGGAGCTTCTCTCAGTGAGAACACGTCTGATTTTGGCAAAGTCCTGCTGTTTTCTACCTGTGTGAAACCACACCTGATTCTGTCGGCACTCGCTGCAGTTTGTGTGTATAACAGCTATAATGTCAAGTGACAGGTTGAGGGTTTAGTGATCTGTAATTCAGATTTCAGAACAGTGCGTGTACTGCGTCTGTATTGGTCAGACAGGACCAGGTGAACGCCAGTCTCCTTGCTCCCAGTCAACATAGGAAATCAGTGTGTGAAAGATTCCAATGTATATTCTTAAGAAGCACTTGCTGCTGAAGTCGTAGCTGGTCTTCAGGTGCGTCCCACCTTGAGTTTGGGTTGCACTTCCCTCCATGGGGTGTGTGGCTGCAGCAGCAGGCACAATAACAACAAGGCCCATAACCATTGAAGGCCTGTGTGTAATGCAGAAACATGAATTGAGCTAGAACAATTAAGAGACAACACGTCTTGTTCCATTTTGACTAAATTTCTTAGAAAATGTGTAAACTATTAGTTACAGGACCTTTAAGAACATCCAGAGGTACTGTAATATGAATTCATCTGAGTAGAGTGTGGGCAGATGTTTCTTTATGAAAAACTTTCATAAAACTTTTAAACTTTCAACTACAGCTACGATGTGCAACTTAAGCTGGAGCCTGTTCTTATCCACGCTCTGCTCAGAGCTTCAGGACATTACTCAAAAACGTGAGTCACCGTATCTTTAGTTACAACTACAGTAACTCCAGCTGTAAATAAATGCAGTGCAGTAAAATTACAATACTTCCCTCTAAGTGTAGTTAAGTAGATGTATAAAATAGTCGAAAGTAAAAGAATCAATCAAAATCACTTTTTTCATCCAGTATAATATGACTTCTATTACATTGTATAATCTGTGCACTTGCTGTCTCCATTCCTGAGCTTGATGGGAGGTGGATTTCTGGTCTGCTGATGGAGCTGTATGCTCCTTATAAATAGGAGGAGGTGTTTAGTGAGGACATGCAAATACATCTCCCTGTGCCCATTCCTGTGCAACAGTGAACTCTTACATGTGTATTTTAATGCCTCCTCTTTAAAGAGACTGACTATGTCCGATGAGATCCTCCCTGCTCGTCCTCATCAGGGGAGGGGAGCAGGATCAGCACCTGTAAGAGCAGCATAAAATCTGGTTGTGTTTTCCATCCTGCTGTGTTCATATGAACTGATTCGATGCTTCCAGTGATGAACACGTGTTGAGGAACTTGTGTTACTGTACCTGAGAAGCTGGAGAACCTGTGAAAGTGAAGCCACTGCTGAGCATCCTGCTGTGAGGACAGTGGCAGGATTAGCTGTGCAGGAGCAGCTCCTCTCGCTGGTGTGGAGAACCGTTGCTACAGATGAATTACTACTGTAGATCAATCTATTGTTTCTTCTCTGATAGAACTATGAGTTTATACATTCCTGAAAACACCAATAGAGGGAGCTACTGCACTGCTGAAACAGTGATTAACCACATGCTGCAAAGCTTCTGAGTCTCTGTCATTCTACTCTTTACTAACCACGAAAACTAATGAAACGTTTATTAGTTTTTACTTAGTTACAGAGATCATCTGAAGAATAAAACTAAAGGTGGTGCTAAACCAAAGGAAGCTGGAAGCTTAATTCTAATTATTCAGTCTGGCAAAATAAATATGTCTCAGCAGAAAAACTGTACATGAAGAAAGATGTTCAGAATCATATTCAAATCTTTTTTATACATTAACAGTATAAACTACTATGTGTAATGTGTACTGGCTGTAACAACAAATCTCTGTAACCTTTATTATAATAAAATAAAATAAAAGTTGATAGATTCATATTTTACATTTAATCAACTTGTAAAATATGATGTACTGTACAGTGACTAAAATTAGTTTAAAATGCTGCTTCTACTGCAGGTTAATGTCTCCATAATACATCACTGTAGTACTGTCAGTACTTTAGCTCAGGTCTTCATGAACAAGTTCCAGAAAACTAGACAAAAGCAAACTTTAATTGAACCACATTCGTGTGTGTTTGCTGGAAATGTTAACGTGACACAAATTAGAATGATCAGAAAAGATGAGCAATATAAAATGAATCAGATTAAAGCCACAGTCCCAGCAACTAGAAAACTATATGTCTATCCTGGTGTAATTTCATATGTCAAGTGTTAATATTACTATTTTATTTTTACTGTGTGCATGTTTCTGCAAGCTCATACTTTATTGTATTAACAGCCATGCACAGCCACCTCTGTGAAAACATAAGGTGTTCTGTGATTATTGTGAATGCGGTTATTTCCAAAATCCAAAATGTGGAGAAAGGTAGATGTTCTGATGTTGTCCTGTGTGCAGATAAAGCTTGACTAGATTTATATTTTTATGAAGGAGGCTTTGAGGCTTCCTCTTATTTGGTGTGACATGTTAATAATAAGGTCAGATTGTAGAAATATGTTATTTAATGCTGGAAATGATGGAACACTGGTAAAAAAGTAAATGTACTAGTGGCATATAAATACATGGTTTCATTTACTTAATCAGATTGTAAAACATCTGTAGAGTGGGAATATTACAAAAACAGGCCAGATTTGAGTTTTATTAGCAAGTAATTGTATAATAATTGTATAATTTAACAAAATATTTACATTTAATGTATTATCGCTTTAATGGCAACTCTCCACAATAAGATAAGTTTTAGAACATATTTGTTCTCAAAAAATATTCCAGTTGCATACTTAAGCTTTAAGCACCATATAATTATCAATGGTAAAAATTTAGAAACTATATAAATTTGGATTTATGTAGTTTGTGTTGTTAATTTTGAACTTGCTAACTTAAAAACTGGGTTTCAGGTTGTTTCAGCCCTGTGCAAAAATTAAGTTGCTTTAAATGAAATTCACATATCACTGCTAACTTGACGAAGCAGCAGCAGAGTCTGAATGAATCCTTTCTTAGGTGAAAGCAAAATATTTATTTTCCAATATTCTCCAGAGATGCCTGAGGACTGATGTTTTAACGGCAGCTTGACTTCAACACACATGGACACTGACAACAGAGTCGAAGGCCCTTAAAGTAAAGTCACTGAAAATGATGTTTGGATGTGCATTTTGGGAAAGAAACTTAGTGAGGACTGAGGACAAATCCTTTCAGCTGCCGCCAGAGCTTCACAGGCAGATGACTCTGCCCTGAGCAGCTAAGAGCTCAGATATGTGCTGCGTGACTGGGCAACACAGCTGCCAGCCACTGTTTTACAATGATCAGGCCACTGATTTTTTTTAGCATAACAAATATAACAACTAATAATAATCATTATTATTTATTGAATTATTATTCTCTCAGTCCTAGATATTTGTTGAGGCTCTCATGTTCCTTCTTCCTGATGTTGCCATTACTCCAGAAGGAAGAGAGTTTTCCTCCAGAATCACTTCAACCTGCGAGAGGAAGACAATTAGAAAACACTTGAACTTTGACTAAAATGTTCTCAGTGTGATGAACAAGCAGAAAACATCCCGACTGGTTCTTAGTCTGTTTATTTCTACAGCAAACTATTTTTTACATTGTTGCAAATCTACCACAGGTGGGTGTTAACAAAAAAAAACATTATGTACAGTTATTATGCGAGAACTAAATAAAGATCAAATAAAATATATAAATACATGACCCACTGAGACAAACGTAAGAACATGCAGCAGTTTGCGAGGAGTAATCATCGTGTCTGTTTCTACAAGCAGTGACGTGAGAACAGACGCTGTAGGATCCTTAAACTACAAAAAACATGAAGCAGATTCATGTCTGAAAGTGATGCAGGAGCAAGAAAAGGAAGGTACGGTAGAGTACCGACAGGCGTGTAACAGCGTGTACTCAAACTCATTCTCAGTACCAGTAATTCAAACACAGGTCAAGTCTGTACATTCATTTACTTAAATAGTCTCAATTGGCCCAAATCTCAGTGGATTTCCTAAATGAAAACACCACTCGACAACAAAAAAGTCCATCAAGCGAAGTCAGTAATACTTACAACTCCTTGTTATAACAGCAATAAGTGTGATGCCTTAACTGTACTGTACCATAACAAATCAACATCTTTAAAGCTTCTCGATACCTCACACGGTGTCCAGAGGTAAAATGATGTCTCACTTCTGCCTCCTCTACTGAAACATGAAGAAATCAGAGATGAACAACTGCGTGCTGTTAACAAGTGCACTGTAACAGCCTAACAAACCCTCGAGCCCTGCAGAAGCAGCACTGAGCTGACGCCTGCTGCAGATTTCATGCAAGCTATACGCTAACGTGCAAAAAAAAAAAAAGAAGAAGTGAGAGTTCGCCACGTTGTTTGTTTTGTTATGTTAAACTTTCCAAAGCAGTGGTCTAAAAGTGTGTGTGTACAAAATGTGTTTGTCTGTGAGTGTGCGCTTATTGTCGAAGCTGTGGTTACGTGAAGGGATCCAAGGAACGGACTAATACTGGATCTGCATCATCAGCGCTCACGGCTCCGTTTTCCTGCAGATTCACATTTTCTTTGCTTTTTGTTTTTTTGAGAGGCAACAGTTACAGTGCTGCACATCACATCCACCCACCACCCCCCACCCCCCACAGACTCATCCAACAAACATCAGAGTGTGTAAAGTGAATAAGGCCAGGTGAAGTCTTTTCTAACGTCTCTCTCCACGCGGGGGAAATGTTTTCAGTATTTACAAAGGACGTCCGTCCTCTTCAGATGAGAGACAGCAGCAGCCTCACAGGTACAACGCCGCACACGAGCGCCACCTTCTGTTTGTGGGAGCACATCCAAAAAAAAGAAAACCTATCCACTGTTGTCATTGCTGAAAAAGATTCTGAAATTTAGCAGTTGCACAGTTTTAAGGAGGATTGTCAATTGTGCAGCTGAGTGGGTTTGTTTGTGTTTTCATGAACAGGGGAAACTCATAAGACTACAATTAATGCACACGCTTCTATGCCCATGGTCAATAACATTAAAATATGTACTAAAAATGCTCATATGTTCCCTAACACTTTGATTTTTTCCTTACAATATTTGGTCTTTCTGCTTGTTTCCATCACTGGACCAGCCAAATGACAAATTGACACAGTTACATGATGACGACTTCACAGCATCATGCATGAACGTGACATGATTCAATCTCGGGGCTTAAGCAGAATCAGGCTTCCGCTGACAAAAGGTGACGCGGGAGTCGATGGCAGAATGTGCAGATTCTCAAACCAGTCCGCAGTTACATTCCAGCGTTTCTGGAGGGAGGATTAAAATGATGGGACAAGCTGAGAGGATCCTCTTCAGGACAGGAGGGAAAAGCGCAGTGCAGGCCGAGTAGCGACGCAGAGGCAGAGGAGGGGGGAGCTCGGAGGCGCCTCCACGTCGTGGAAATCCCCCGCAGACACCGCTCTGTCTACGGGGTTCCCTAACGACAGCTCTCTGCATTAACTGTGAGAGGAGACGTCAGAGGAACTGCTGCTGTTGCTGTTGGTTGTCTGAGCACGTTTGATGTAGAGGTTCAGCAGCTTCATCTGCAAACAGGCAAAGACACGACGTGTTAATGCTGAGCGCAGCAGCGTGTACCGATGCTGACTTCCAGGTCAGCTTATGTTCTCTGTGATCATGTTATGTCACAGTACATGATGGGAGGTCAAAAATAGACTTCATCATGAACATCAGCACCTCAACACATTCATATGTAGTGAAAACAGGGCAGATTTCAGCCTCTGCTAGCTGAAACCAGCAACATTGAAGATGATGCTGATGTTGTTGAAGAGGTTGTGTGTGTGTGTGTGTGTGTTTATGCACAGAAGTCGGTACCTTGCTGCCCGTGAGCTGTGCCAGGTGAGGTTTGAGCTCCTCGCCGATCACGGAGTAGATAGCCACCAGACAGAACACGCTGGCCTTGCGAACGCTGCTCTCAGTGTTGTCATAGCCCTGCAGAGACACAACGAATCAGGCACCACAGACACACACACACACTAATTCATTTTTCTTGACTTGTTTTTCGCTGACCTGCAGGAGTCCTGGGATGATGTCCGGCAGCAGCTGCAGCAGTGACTCCTTGGCGATGCGTTCAATGACTTTAGTTTGCATCTTGATGCCAGCCAGGTTGATGGGGTAGTCGGCTGTCTGCACAATGGGGCACAGCACCTTGATGCACTGCTCGGGGTGGATGGAGCCAGCCAGGGTGGATGCTGCCTCCTCAGCTGCGCGCACTACCTGGAAGCACAGGAACACATGAACACGAACAAACTGAAAACAATTCAGTTCAGTTCTGTTTATTTGTAAAGCGCTGGTGAGCACGATAGAGCATTTAGCTCGTTATATAAAGACACTGATACACTCTGATGTCACACTGATGTCCATCATGTCTCCATATTTTTCGTGTGTACCTCCTTGTGAGAGTCTTTGTGAGCCTCCAGGGTCTTCATGATGGTAAGCTCTGCGTAGTTTTTGAAGCGGGACGGCTGGTTCCTCAGGATTTCTTTCAGTACGCGTAGAGCCAGAGCTCGGATTGTGTGCTACAGAGAAACAAGGGAAACTAGTTAGAAGGAGAAATATCCTTTTTCACACACACACACACACACACACACACACACACACACACACACACACACACACACACAGAGTCATTAGAAAACTTACATCTTTGTCACCAAGTGTCTCCAGCAGCAGGAGGAGAATGGTTTTGAAGTGTTCATCCCACACGGCCATGCTGTCTTCTCGCGTGATCTTCAGCAGCTCCACCAGGGCACCTTTACGCTCCTCAGAACGCTCGTTGTGATTGGACAGTTCCTTAAGCAGGTCAGCTACCAGGTCTGAGTGGTCCTGACTGACTGCTTGTCAAGGGAAGCAGGAGAGGAGGAAGTTATACACATGCAGATCAACTAAAGACAACCTCAAAAAATCTAATCTTAGTGATTTAATATTTGCCAATTATTTTTTAAGATGTTAATATAATTGAATTAATATATCTCTGAATCTGTAGTAGATTAACTAAGAGGTCATTACAGAGACTACAACAACTATTAGGAAAAGAATGAAGCAGGACAGACTGGACTGAGTGAGGAGCTGTAACATCAGTGAGTGAATAAGACACATGAAGGGTGAGTGGAGTGAGTTGAACAGTTAAGACAGTTGGTGAGACATTCACCAGGGGAGGTGAAGGAGGATTTTTTTACCAGGAGCAAAGACTTTAGGCAGCATCATCTTGTTTTCACCACTTTCCTGACGTCGGCCTGGAGAGGAAGAGGGGAGTGGGCGGAGGATGAACATGGAGGTGGGAGACAGGAGCAGAGGATGTGATGACGACAACAACAACTGCAACAACTGATGCACAGACTGGTTCCTTTGTTCTACAACCTGCATAAACAGGTGTCTACTTGGATCAGCGCGTTTAGTGTACTGACCCAGCACTGCAATTATGTTTCACCACATTTGTGTTTGTAATTTCTTGTTTCAAGTCTCCACAGCAGTAGCCTTGAAGGGTTTCAAGTTCATATAGTAAGTAGCATGTTAATACTACTTTTTGTTCAATTCAATGATGACTACAACAACACGTTTATATCAGCTCTGCTGGGACATGAACTCACAGTCGCGGAACTGCTCCACGTCGTCGTCAAACACGGCCTCCTTCAGGGCGCTCTTATCGTACGAGCAGATGGATTCGCCGTATCCGTACGGGGCGAACTCGCGACCGCGCGGCCCGGCGAAGGAGCGGGGCGACGGCGTGTTGAGCAGCGAGGTCTTGTTGTCCAAGGCAGTTCGACCACCTTCCACCACGTCTAAGCCCAAGCGGGCGTCACAGCCGGGGGACGATGCTACGCCTTCTCTTCCAGCCTGGAAAACAGCAAGAGTGTCATCCTACTCCATTGATGTTTGAAACCTTAAAAACTCTAATAGATGAAAAGGTTCGGACTCACTGTGTCATCCCTCTTGCCCTCCCGTCTGATTGGCTCGTTCAGGTCCTCCTGGCTCCGGTAGCTGAAGCTCTGGATGGCCTCAGTGACACCGCGGAGCGAGCTATAAATCTCTTCTGAGTTCATGTTCTCAGTGTCATACTCCATCATGCTGACAGACACACAAACACAGAGACGCACACCAGACTGATGTGAAATACGTATGTGGAAAAAACATACTTAGACTTCATTGTCAGTTTATTCTGGATTCTCACAGAGACGTTAATCTCACCAGTGAAGCAACTGTTAGACAATGTTAATACACATCCAAAAACAAAGTGAGAATATAGTCAGTGGTTTGGGAAAAGGGAAAAGAATAGGGGCTGGCGTGGTGGAGGGAATGATCTCCTGTGTGTCTACGTCCGCCTCATTACCTGGGTGAATACGCTCTGCGCAGGACCCTTAAGGAGGGGGCAGCAGGGCTGGTGTGAGGTGGTGGAGGAGGAGGAGGTGGGGCAGGGGGGTGCTTTGATAGTCCGTCGACACCCCAACCCCATAACCGACTGTTGTCACAGCGCGGCCGGGAGGGAAGGATGGACAGACGGGAGTGAGAGAGGGGGTGGGGAGTGGGGGGTTAAAGTGGATGGAAACAGACAACACGAGGAGAGCACAAGACAAGAGGAGGAGGAGGAGGAGAAAAACAACACGTGTGCAGAAAGAGAAAAGACAAAAAGAAAGCAGTCTGAGCTTAAAGGTTAAGGGGAAGTGTTACGTTAGAGGAGAACATCCAGAGGAAGCAGAATCCCACAAACCTGGCTTCACAGAAAACACTGTCCCCCCTCCCTCACATCACAAAGTCATCACAAAGTGTCTTTAAGGTTCAGCTACAGTAATCACAACATGTCCATTATGGGTTTGTGGGTTTCTGCTTGCACACAGGATGCTACAGTGTCTCAGATATATGAGCTGCTCAGTCATCGCTGCTACAGGAGCAAAGAAAAAGCCACAACTGCAGCGCTGCTTCCTTCTTATTTATTTTATCCACCGGTGCTTGTTTGTGAACCCTTTACAATTAGAAACTAAGTTACTTTGTGTGTAAAAAAAGTTTCTTTTTTTTGGTAAAATTCATCCATTTTGATTTTCAAGTTTTGTTCAGTCAAAGAGACGTGTCTTTAGGGTCTCTTACTTATGTGGTGACAACAGCTATACTGTGGCTACAGCTGTCAGGGAAGCTGTGGCAGCACAGATTTGGTAGTGAGCTGATTTTAAAAAAGCCAGCAGTCACTCATGTCCTTCTTAGGAAGGGTAACAATGTTCAGTGGTCTCCATGTCTGCTTGATACTAGATGAATGGAGTCTGTAGAAATTCTGGTGTAACCCTTTCCAGGCTGGTGGGCATCAACAGCTTTTTTAAGGTCTCTAAAGTCTTTAGAAATCTTCTTTGGGTCATGACACACTTGTGCACCTGACTGATGTCCTTCCCCGTATTAATTAATAATCCTCGAGGTTCATACACTTTAGCCACACAAATATTTGATTCTCAGATTGGATCATTTTCCATAATAAACAAATTCCCTTTTTGTAGTGCTAGGATGTGAAACTGTGATCACGTTTTAGGTTATACTTCTGAAGAAACACACACTCTAAAGGGTTCACAAACGTTCAAGCTCCACTGTATATCTTAACTGTTTTCTTTAAGTAGAATTCATTTCTGGTAAAACTCTCTCTGAGCAGCTCAGCCCATATTTTAAACTGTGTTTAAGTCTGACTACAAATGACTGGTTGAACCTCGTTCCATGCATTAGGAAAGAACGTATGCTCTACAGCGACTGACCTTGGAGACAATCCTCCATGGGAACAGTTTGTTGGAGACGTAAGGGGGCTGGTTCTACTGGGGGTGTGGCGTGTTGGTGTCCTGCCAATGGTGTTGCTCGGAGACCCCTGGAAGGTAAGGAAACGATGATGAAATGTGAATCTGCTGGTTGTGCCAGTCTATGGCAGCCTGGCTTGGTGTTTACTTCTCTGCTGTCATAGTCAATAATTCATCTGAGTAGAGCTTCAGTTTGAACGACAGCAAAAACAACAGTGTTTGATCTGACATACCACACTGCTGCTGGTATTGCTGGAATTCTTCAAGTGGTTGTGCAGCAGTTTGGTGGCTCCGTCCTGGAAGGTTTTGGGCAGAGCTCCCAGCAGCATGGTGAACTCTGGGGTGTTGAGCTCAAACAGAGCGATTAGCACCACCTGGGCCGCCTGAAGGCAGTGTAGTACAACAAGTTAGGATGGCCAAAACAAACAAAAGCAGGTTGGAAAAGTCAGATAGTGTCCTTGGTTCCAGAAACTGACCATGTGAGCAGTTCTAACACAGTCGCTAAGGTACTGTACTGCTATTTTCAAAATATAGGAACAGCACAGATACTAATTGTATCAGCTTTTCTGCAGGGTCAAAAGGTCAAACTATTCTGAAACCATGGCAACAGCTCTCCAGCACAGTTTGTGGTAGAGTAACAAACATATCAGCCTGTGAAGAGAAACTATTAAAAGGTGAGTTTTGCATTCAGTGGAAAATTAATGACGTATACAACTATTCAAGGACATTTCCGCAACACTGATGCTGCAACATGCAAGTGAGTACAGATATAGATCAAAGTTGAAGGGGCTGAAGAAAGTCCTAGTTTACAATGACTGGGGAAATAGAAGAGCTAGATGACACGTAAAACTAACCAACCAACTAAAATTGGTGTAGGCCAATAATCAGAAATGTGTGATCTAATCTACAGTGACTTTCTATCCCTGAGGATGATGTTCTTGATTATAAAATTGAATATTTAAATTATACAGACTAGTTGTTTTTTAACTGCTATTAGCTTTTAAATAGTTTTACCCAGCACTGAACACACAGATATAAAAATATGGTTAGTATAAGCTCATAACATGATAGACTTATGAATTTATGACTGGACAAAAATAAAATGGTAACAACATGCAGGTGGAGGACAGAAAAACAGACAAAATGTGTTAGGTACACAGTAGTAACAAAACTGTTTTCCAATTTTAACATTTAGCAACAAAATCAGTGTAAAAGTCCATCCATACAAAGCAACAAGCCTTTCCTGGAATTAGAAAAAAAAAACGCATTTGTGGTTGCACAACAAGCTTGGTTTAGTTGTGAGTGGTCACTTTGCAAGGCACAGACTATTTCTAGGTAGTTACAGCAAAACAGCGGGAGCCTAAATGGTAGAGGTGAGTGAGAGATGCCACACTAAAGTTTTCACAGTCTTGAAGGCTGGTGGTTAGGCACTGGGCAGGCGGGGCATTGCGTGCTTGTTGTGTTGTGATCGGTTTCTGAAAGCGGGTTCTACCTGCTTACACCTGTCTTCCTGGTTACCCTCAGTGGACAGTAAGGCTGCAGTGCTGGACCTGCCAGCTAGCTCCTCGCTCACCCAGTTATGAAGGGTCTGAGGCACAGTGGTAAGGTAGAATGGGCGTTACGGCATGATACAGGTCGTCCACCATATGGCATATGGATGAATGAATCATTCACTAAACCTTTTTCATAACAATCTCACACAGACTAACATAGTGCTGTTTTCTTTCGTACTCATGCTAACAAATGCAAGTGAAGATTGCCTGGAGCAATCGTGAAAGATTTATTTTCAGCTTTCCTGCGAGGTGACGTTCCAATTTCAAACTACGTAATAGCAAGGCACACACAGGGAGAACATGTGACGCAGATCAGACAAGGAGAAGATAATGAGCCAACCACATGGATTACATTTATAACTGCTGATAAACATACAGGCTGAAAAAAATGTGTTGGGGTTTAGAACATGCCACTGGCTGTGGAGCGTGTTCTGTGACTGTCAGCCAAAATGTAGTCCAAATGGTCCTCTGTAGATAATTATTCTAAAACCAATTTACAGATACATCACTGTGAAATGTACTCATGTAGATTACATGCCTATACTAAAAAATAAAAGTGTTGTATCCTTATTAAACTAAGAATAATAAGAATTGATTTGTGACACCTTTCTGCACAACAGTGGTTTAAGGCCACAGTGAAGAACACAGTTAATGTAAACAACAAGTTGAAGCAAAGGTATTTCGACTGTTCGCTAAACCAAACATGCTATGAGATCTTTGTCCTACTAGTAGATCAGATTTGACACAGAGAGCTGATTACCTTTCTGACATCGGAGCTTTTGGGTTCGGTTGTCCAGGTTATGATGCGAGATACAGCCAAGCGTGTCTCGCTGGAGTTGATGAAGTCCGTTGGGTCCATCTGTCGTGCCAGGGACTCAATGTACTTTAAAATGGCCACCTTTACCTAAAGAGTTACCAAGCATCCAATCCTGTATTAATAAAAGTGCATCCCACTGACCAGTGTCATCATCTTAGAGTGTTTCTCACTTTACCTTGAGGTTTGGAGTCTGAGTCTGATCAACAATAAACCTCATCAGAATGTTGAACTGTTGGTCAAATGGGAAGGACTCCCTAGCATAGATAAAGAAAACAGAAGTTAGGCTCTTCTTTGACATTAGACCGTGGACTGATTCTAAAAAACTACTGCACAAGCTGAAGTTTATGAGATTGTCCCATCTGGCCACCCTCAAACTACAGTAACACTGGGCAGTGTTTCTCCCGGTTACTGATAATTTTCATTCCATACTGCAGCAATACATCAACTAATTTCCACTAATGTAAACTATCCCTCAACCACAGCTGGTTGTGGCTCACATTCAGGCCATGCTTGTGTTTCAGACCTTGTGATATCCAGGGCTTTCTGCACTTTAGCCTGGACAGAGCCCAGCAGGTCTGCCCCCATCTTCTTGAGCAGCTGGGTGAGCAGGACAAAAAGCCAGTCCTGCAGGTCCTCCCTGTGTACCGTGACAAAGTCCACGAGAGTCTCCAGGAACATGCTGAAGACCTGTAAATGTGTGGGCAGTGTGACTTATTTTAAATAAAACGTACTAGAAGTGTTTAAAGCTAAAGTAAAGTGTTTATCTTAGTCACATTTGTATTCATGCCTGTGTGTATAATGATATGGATTGAAAACAAACTTACTCTCTGTTGTTAAAGCCACAGCAATGCAGGCCATGCAACAAGAGACACTCCATTAGTAACAAGTCAGTCACAGCATACACATAC
Organism: Ctenopoma multispine; assembly: GCA_034779795.1. Taxonomy (NCBI): domain Eukaryota; kingdom Metazoa; phylum Chordata; class Actinopteri; order Anabantiformes; family Anabantidae; genus Ctenopoma; species Ctenopoma multispine. The sequence goes on from JAUYWH010000013.1 coordinate 18,383,479, forward strand.
TGTATATATTTCTACATGAAAACCATTCCTGTGGTAAGTAACTGCTTGAGTTACTAAAATGTATCTTCTGTACCTTGCTGTGTGGATCTGCAAACATCCTTGTAAAGATTTCACAAAGTCTCTTGAGCTCCACTCGGCTGTAGTGAACAAAGAGCACCAAATACAAATCAGGCCTCCAAAGTAGGAGTAGTAGTTGACATTTACATTTACCTTAAGATATTCACATTATTTCATTGTCTAAGAAGCTTGATAACGTTCATTTCTATTAAAGCTTTGGTAATAATAAAAGCCACAGTGGTTTAGCCCCTGTAGTTCTTTCACAGCCTCATTCCCACCTTAGTATTCTTTGGCTCTTGAGGAGATTCTGCAGGCCCAGCAGACCTTCCTTTCTTTCTGACCAGTTGGAGCTGGCACAGTGGTTCAGGACCTCCGCCACATCCTCTGTCTGGCGCAGGTAATGGGGGATGCCTCCATTCCGTGAGCCATATGAGCGCTCCGAGCAGGCACTGGACGCGTCGCTGTTGGCGTCGTCATCAGAGTACATCCCAGGTGATTCGTACCTCCGTCTCAAAGGCTTCCTCTGTAGAGAGAGAGAATAACATGAAAGACTCGTAAGATGCTCAGTATAATTCCAAACTCTGCAGACAAATTAATTCATCAATGTTGGAAGGGTGGTATCAAGTATGCATGCAGTTTTCTGTACTGTTTGATAAAACGTAAGACATTTTGTTCTGTGGATGTATTTTTAAGTTTTGAATCCTTAGGTGTAAAATGTAATAAATATGTTTTCATTTAACATTGAAAGCCAGTCAGTCAAGCAGTGCCACGTGTAAGCAAAGATCCTGACAATGGATGCAGAGACGGGCACTTCAAACAGTACGTCATAATAAATGCCATGGAAACCCATATGAATATTGGCACATTGAGGTTCAACACATTAATACCACAATGTGAATAAAGGTGTTTACTTGCATCTTTTGACATGTGATGGACATAAACATTCAGGGTAAAACTAAATTAAAATGAATAAAAAGGGATGGGGACCGAGGGGTGTCATGAGCCAATATAATGAGCCAAGCTGCTTTGTTGCTTTCTGAACTTGATTAGTGTGACAGCATGAATGTACAAACAGTATGTAAAATGGCCAACTACCTTATTCCTGGAGTCTCCTAATAGCTGAAAGAGTAACAAACAACCAAGAGGGAAAAAGGAGAGAGGGGAGGTTTAAAGGAGGAGCAAGGACCAAGTACAGTTCTTATGGCTATGCAAGTAAAAAAAAGACTGAACATTTTAAATTTTAACTGCTTCAGATACCGTTCATCATAAAGGAAAACATGAACATTGAAATGAGGCTTGATAATACTGAAGGTAGTGTAATCGAAGAATATATTTTTTATTTTATTCTTTACCTATTTTTGCTCTTTTCATTTAATTGAAATATATATTTGTGAATACTGATAAAATCCTGAAGTGAAAGGTTTGAGACTGTTACGTTACAAAGCTAGATTCTGTGCACTTCATTTCCAAAATTTAAATTGAAAAATCATCCACTCAAACCCGCCTGACCCATGGAAAAAGGTTAGGTTTTATTATATTACATCGGTATAGGTTTCATTTAGCAGGGACAGGGCACTTGTCCTACTACCCAACTCAGAGAGTGTAGTTTACTCATTTAGAACATTTACACACACTATGTTTGCTGCTTCGTGCTCGCTTTAACACAACCTTCTCATACACAGCAGACCTTTTTATGTGTGTCTTATTAACAACTTACCAAAGCATCGGCAACTGCTGCCTCCACCTCGGTGCCAGTGTTAAGAACCCTCATGGCATTGACTGATGCTGAGATTCTCGCTTGGTGAATTAAACCGTATCGGTCTAGACAAGAAGCAGGAAAAGGAAAAAGGTTAAAGAAGACATGAAGGATGATGGTGGCAAATGTAATTTACCTGAATATACAATGTGACATAAAGAGAAAGTGACACACTTGATTATGAAGCAATTTATGAGGTGGATATGGATAACCAACAACCAAAATTATAAGCATGTTGCAGAAGAGAAACCCAAATAGAAGATGGTCAGGCTGCTCTGGCAGAAAGCACAGGCATACAGTAGGCTACATTGTTTCCTTGGGTGATACCATCAATAATGCACTAAAGAGGAAAGAACACAAATACTGAATGAATTTATGAATAAAATTTGAAAGGTTGACTAAACCAGATGACAGCATATATAGCAAAGTGTAATGACACAGGCTCTTTCTGAGCAAACTGCAAACAAACTGCCGGCCACTGATGAGACATGAAAAAGCAATGGAAAAAACAGATATATTGTAGCTAGGATGAGACACCAGAGGCCAAAGAAAAGAATTTCACTTCAGTGAAAAACATTACAGCTAAAATAATAAAATCACAGCTAAAATAAAAAAAATCACAGCAACAAATATAAAGTCAGAGCTAAAATTATAAAATCACAGCTAATATAAATAAATGACCACTAAAATGAAAAACAGAGCTTATATGATAAAATCACAGCTACAATAATAAAAATCACTGCTAAAATGGAAAAAGTATCGAAACTGAAATGCAAATTGGGGATTAATTGACAGATTAAACCATGATATTTGCATGCTAAATGAATACTCCTCCTCTGATCTTAGCTTTTCTTTACCAAAATATTCAGGAGAGAAAATAAAGTAATGGGATGATGGATGCTGTCTACAGTCACATCAATGAACACAATCACAGCAGCATGCTGATAAGGTACAATACAGCCTCTAAGATAGGACACTTGAAGGGCGACTGAGAGAGGCCTGAGAGCTCGGGAGGTCTGAGCATGCAGGTCACCTGACTGGCCGTGGGGGTCGGCTGTGGAGAGAGCGCTGGTTGAACGGGAGTGACGTCGGGAAGCTGTACAGGAGAGGTGGGCAACATCCAGACTGTGGGGTTAGTGACACACGCAACCTTTAATGGTTCACCATCAAACTCTAATCTAATCTGACCCAGAACCTGTTTTCACACTGCTGCACTGACAAAGCATTTTGTTAAAGAAAATCTTAATGATTGGGTTGACGTTCTCTTTTCAACAACAGGAGTGTTTTTGAAAACTGATGAGAAAGATGAATAAAAACCAGATCATTACACATTTGAATCAATAAAACTCTGCATTTACAGAGCCTCTCTCTCTGCAGTGTGAAAAGGTTGTACCTACACAGTAGACAAATTACATTTAGATATGCAGCATAGTACTACAGGGGAGGCCAATTATTCATGACCTGTACCCTTGCACAGTATATGTATGATATGAAAAATAAACAGCATGACTCGATGAGGGAACAGTCGGTTCTCACGGCCAACTCATTGGACGAGGTAGAAATGGGCAGGCTTGCCTTTGAAAAGGGTGAGATCAAGCAATGATTACTTGATGTTTCTGCAACTTGTGCTTTTTCTTTCATGTGAAAACCCTGATATCGTGATGCGATCATTGGTGCCATTGGCAAAGCCATGCAATGCATTGCCTCCTATTCATTTTCAATGGAGGCACATATTGTTATCCACCTCTAAACGGGTCTCTTTATTTATTTATATCTTTTTCTTCCGTCAACCGGAA
>JAUYWH010000013.1:18387187-18410946 GCA_034779795.1 Ctenopoma multispine
AAAAACACTCTGCTCGATAAATCCTGCTTTCTCATTGGCATAATGGGTTTAAGGTTCACGGGCGCAAGGTGGCAGGCGCCTTCAAAGTTTCCCCAGGAACTTTCTAGTTTATTTACAATTCAAACCCCAAGTTAAATAAATTGGTTAATTCAGAAACTCATTAAAGTAAAATTTTTGTCTTTAAAAAGTACTCAAATGTAAAATGATATTCATTGACATCCATGCCATCTTAAAGAAATAAAGGCAAAGTTAAATCCAGCACCTACGCTGAACACTTAGGAGACACAGTTAGTCCATGCACAGAGAACAGGTAGAGGCAGAATAAGAACATGACAACAGGTAGTACATGTGTCGAGAGGCTGGCGTAAGCATCTGGTAAAGATTATCCAGTTAGGATTCTCTGGGGTGAAAGAGCTACTAGCTCAGCGGTACTCACCCAGAGGAGCAAAGCCCCGAGCGGGGCTGGTGTCGCGGCTGCTCTCGCGACTGGTGTCACGACTGCAACCTTGACTCATGCTGGGACGGGGAATGCGGCTCCGGGCTAGCGTGCGGTAGGGAAGAGCAGCAGGAAGAAGAGCTTTACCACACAGGCTGGCTGTCAGGACAACATGTTAGGCGGGAATGTCAGTGTGTATTCATGAGAGGGGTGTGAGAGGTGAATTTCAGAGAGTAGAAAATTTTGAAGAATAGAGGTTGCAAGAGCAGAAGTAGACTTGAGTGTACAGCCTGGCAGGCAATATGCTGGGCAAAAATGTGACAGTTCTGAAGTGAACAAACAACAAAACTAGCTCTTTTAAAAGTCCTGTTTCTGATGCTGCTAAAATGGGATTGGTTTTAAGAGGAGGGGCTATAAGATCATTAATAGCCTAAAGGTTTATTCCCTTCCCATCATCACATCATAACTTTAATGGCAATTTAGAATTATTCTTTGAGGAGAATAAATGTTCTTAGAAGAATTCACAGAAGTCTTTTTTTTTAATAAATGCACATGTTGCCCTTTAAAAGTATTAGAAATGATCTGCTGGGGATAGCAAAACTAACTCTGTGTAGCAGTGTAGGAAATAGTGAGAGTGTTGGACAAACAGCAAACTACTAGTAAAGGTTAGATAGTCTGGACACTCCAAAGAACAACTCAAGCTTTTAACTGGAAAAAATTAGATCCATAAAAAGTTATATTAAATTAGGTACTACAACTATGACACGGCAAGATGAATTAAGTTGTGTTAAAAACAAGAAGAACAAAAGAAACAGCATCTCCTGATATGAGACACACCTGTAAGACCAAATGAAATACATCTGAGGGATCTGCAACATTCACCACCTTGTTACTGGAAAAACACTTCAGTGACTTCAATTCTGCAAAGAGCAGTCAGCAGCCAAAAAAAGGAAAAACAACCCCTTTACATACTAGAACATTTATACTTGATCGGACCATCAGGAAAGGGTTCATTTTAAAATGTACACAGGTTTATGTCTGAAGTTAGCTGCCTGCCAAATATTAACGATTACTTTTTATTTTTGACTGGACTTCACCGTATCTGTGTTTTTAACCTTTTTATACTTGTGCCACACAAACAGTAGCCCCGCAGAACCACAGCAGCTTATTTCTAAAGAGATCAGCTTGTGGAATAATATGCTGGAGTCCTTGGCTTACCGAGGCCCATACGGCTGGGGCTGGTCTCACGGCTGCAGCCCTGACTGCGAGGGATCCTGCTGCGCTTGTCAGCTGGCGTGGTGGAGCCCGACGCTGTGGCTCGAGGGATCCGGCCGTAGCTGCTGTGGCCGAGCAGCTTGCCTGGGGAGCTGGAGCGACTGCCGGCTGTCGGGGAGACAAACAATAACAAAGAATATTTATGGTAATTAGACAATATTCAGAGAGTGTAAGAAACAGGCTGAAATTTCACAGCACAACACTCCTCTGTCAACAGATCCAACACTGTGGGGACAGGGCAGCAACATAAAAGATAATGTAACACACCAATAATGTGTGTGTGTGTAATGTCCAATAATGTCTTCTTCTACTAGTATTAACCTCAGTGAAAGTAAGTATTTCCTGGTTTTAGCTGGTCCTGAATGTAAATGAAAACTATTTTTGTGCAAACAGAAACAGGAAAAAGAACTTGACAGAAAGGTGTTTTAGGATATTTGAAAAACAGAAGCCTAGACACACACACACACAATGTGAGGGGTTAGATCCACAACAGCTAACTGTGCTGTGGGGAAGACATTTACTGTGGCACTAGTCACCGGTGGGAACATTCAATGCTTCAACAGTGAAAAACAAAGACAAAAAAAATGGCTGAGGGCAAACATTTCCAACTCCAAACTGCTTCTCAAACTGTGGGGGGAAAAGTAATCACAAAGAAAAAATGTGGATGTCGAGCATGCTTCTACTGTACGAGGTGACAGGAATGAAAACTAAAGGAATGTGATGGCGTGCAAAGCGCTGGGTGCTAAGGGAAAGTGCTAAGTGCATGAAGCTTCTGGCTTGTGACTGGATGAAGCTGAGGCCTTACCACTGATGGGATTGGCTGATCTGGATCCTGGGTGATGGAAGCAATAGGCAGGACAGGGTGGAGAACGGTCAAAATGAGACAGAAGAGGGTTATGCTTATTGATTTTACCCAGCATGCACTTAGGACGGATGTGAACAAGTTAGCTGTGCACTGATAAACATTATACAGCCACATACATAAGTATTTGGACAGAGACCCTATTTACATCAAAATATTGTTTAGGAACATAACTGGACAAGTGGCTGCTCAGCTGCTCATCATCATACTGAACACAGAGATGTTTAAAATATCTGAAATATTTAAAGAACTGTATTTAAATATGAAGATATCTTTAAATCAAAGCTACACTTTCAGCACTTCTTGATTGTTTTATTTCAAATGCACCGTGGTGACATATAGAGCCAAAAGGATGTCAACTCTGTCAGTGTCCAAATACTTAACTAGCCTGACTGAATAGAGATGTTGAAACACGCAACATATACTGGACAGTTAATTTCAAACACAATATATAATATTGTGCATGCATATTGGCACACACACACAAATACACAAGATTTGTAAATGACTGACAGTGTTCTTCATGGTGCTGAATAGCATGAGGAACATTAGACATACTGAGGAAACAGCAAGACATCCAGTATGATCTCAAAACCAACAAGGGCAAAGATCATAGCTGAGAGCTTGGTTTGAACATACATATTGTAGAATAGTGTGATGCTGAAAAGGTTCTGACTGTGATTTCAACTTCATTTCATCGTATGACAGCATGTGTGAAGTGTGTGTACATACGCTGGGACTGGGAGACCACTTTGGCTCGGCTGCGGCCCCTACTGTCCACCACTGAGGTACTGGCCCCGCCCACGCTGCCTGAACTTTGTCTCCTGGTACGAACACGACCTGGACAGCAAGGGAAAGTACAAGACAGGGAAGAGAAGAGAGTCAGAGGGACTTTAAGTCACTTGAATTACCGGCAAGCTTTCATCCCAACCCTGGACAGAGACGCTGGGGAGACAAAATGAAGAAGACCTGGATGTGGGGATAAAGCCCTTGAAAGGTAAAGGGGAAAACAGACAAGTATTTGCAAATAGTTCTCAATGTTCATTTTGAGCTGACTTCAGCATGGCTGAGGTCTGACCTGCAACCACAGTTATGCTAGTGTGTGCTAGCACAAAAGTTAAGTGACACAGGTTTTTGTGTCATATCCAACTTTTGTGCCTGTAAGTGCTAAAACACTCAATGAGAAATATTGGCAAACTTCCTGACCCAGGTCAGAAAAAAGACAAACACGAAGAAATATTATATAACAGTACTGCAACATCTTCATACTACACACTACTACAAATTACATTTTTATTACTTCAGGCTAGATGTTCCCATTCATTTAAGTAAGAAATGCTAGCTTTGCTAACAAGTTGTTTTTGAAACATGAACTGCAACTAAAAGTAAATTAAAAAGTAGAGTAAATCCCAAATCAAATTTCCCAGTTTAGTGTAGGTACAGACATGTTACATTTTTTTACTTAAAGGTTGGGTCTGATAAAATAGCTGATTTGTTCTATGTTTTTGATGTATCTACTGTACACTGTTTTTGAGTGTACAGCAAAAACGAATCAATTGGCTTTGCCGTTCCAATATGTTTCGAGGCGACTCTAGCTACTGCACATCTCCTTTCTAAGCTTAGTTGCAAAACCCCATTGTAAAAATGTAAAGAAACGAGCTCATCTCACGTAGATTAAAGCATTGATCTCCTAACAGATTTTCTACAGTAGAATTTACACTGACTCCATATATTCTCCTAAAAGTAAAACTGTGGACAAGTGTCTTTTGTCCAGATCAGAAAAATAGACCAAATGGTGCGGGTGGCTAAATCATCTAAAACATCCTGTAGTATGACACCTATAGTAATACTGCAAATAAAGAACATTTCATGCCACATCATGTACAAAATACATTATTTTTACACACTCAAAATGCCAAATGTGGCATCCATTTGGTCCAAACTTTCAGTGCATTGTCCTTTACAGTGGCACGTTAATTTCTGTGAAGGAAGAAAGAAGGAACGAAAGAAGACAACACGCTTCTATACCTAAAAGCCAACTATTATTCTAAATAATCCTACAGTATGAAGAGTGATGTCAGATTGGATCACTGTGTAAGTATCGGAGCTGATGGATACAGTTGTTAGGGTTACAGTAGGAAGAGGAAATCCATGCAGACAGTCCATGCAAAGTTCCACGTGAATGACGATCACTTGGGCAGGATAAAGAGAGGAGAAGAGGGCACAGATGGAGTGAGAGAAGGGATGTGAACACGTAGCCTGTGACGGAAAAACACAATCAAACGTCGACACTTTTTTGCATTTGCACACAGACACACAAATCTTACCATCACTTTTACCAGGAGTGCCATCTTTTGGGCATTTAAGAAAGGCGGTGCAGCAGCGAGTGGGAGGAGAGGCACAGAGGAAGACGTTAGTAGTAATTGAAGCAGGAACAGGAGTGAGTGGGTGAGCAAGGGACCTTATCATCATTAGTAATGGCCATTACTGAAACTTGTGTGTGGCTTAAGCATCCCTCATTACCTTAAAAAAATGTCAGGGGTTTTCTTCACACTTGTGCTTTTCAGCCTCATCACATCATTTTTTGTCAGAGTGAGGATTTAAACAGTTCCTGCTGATAGAACAGTCTAATGGCAACTTCTCTAGTCATTAATAATCCCCCTCAGGTCCATAAAAGCCACTGACTACACTAGCAATGTTTTAATACTTAATGGTGACGGGATGCTTTAAAGAATAATCACCCGAGTGGGTGTCTGAGGAAGATCTTTGTTAGCTAAAAACTGATATTGGCTCATTCTTGACTAATCTCTTCAAATATTGTACAAAATGACTGTTTATTCTAATTGTTCTACCAAATAAGTGCTTTCAGTTTGTATTCAAACTAGGATTACAGAAGTTCTTTCTGAGCTCCAATGTGTGTACAGAGTGTACAAACAGAAAATGGCAACTGATGAATTACCTAAGGAGGCGTAGGATCCTGGGGGCAGGGCGGCTGCAGAGCTGAACGGTGACGAGGCAGGGACAGTGGACAGACGCGACTTGGCACTGGAGGTGGCGTTCACGTCGATGTCGCTGCGGGAACGCTGGAGGGGACCTGGGGTCGTAGGCGTCCTGGTGCTCACCAGTTTACCTGAAACAGAACAGAGAGCTGAAGCCAAATTCATTCAGCTGACTTTATTTTACCTGCCTGATGAATTCTGGATATCTGTTTCTTCACCTAAATGACGTCACACTGTACAATGAGACCTGCACAGCAGAGGACAACTGCCGTGCTGCCGAACATATTACACTCTGCACATGCACTATATATTCATGCACAATTACACACAAATGTACATGTGCACAGAGAGATAGTACAGTACATAAAGTATAAAAACCCTAAATTTTATGATGTATATTATATTATAATATTAAAATAGTTCTCTCTTACCAGTATCTTACCAATAACTTCTTCAATAATAACCTCATCTTAAGCACGAAGCTACAGGCTAGTGCTGCTGGGGGAAGTATGGATATTACTCTTAACTACTTTCTAACTACTACCTTCACCACATAGGTTTACACAAGTTTCCACCTCAAGAGACAGAATAGAAAGAGACTTACTTCTTGTTATGCTCCCTCCAATCACACTCTTCACAGACAATGGACGGCTGAAAAAATAATTTTTAGACTTAGATCAATTACTGTAACGTGGAATTATTTATGTTAAAATGAACTGACTCTGTATTGGAGAGTACTTCAAATGGCTTTGTACAGTATGTTCCCTTAGAGCTCCTGCTGACACACACATGTCATAAACAGCTGCGGTCCTGATGAGTATGAGAATATTAGTTGACAGTGTGTGTCACTGTCACACAGCTCTGTCCCGTCTGCTCTGCACTGGTCTTACAGTCACATTCATTAAGACAAGCTGTATGCATTAGTGTTTCCTTCAGCAGCAAATAGATGCTCAAACTCTTCAAGAGTAGAGGACAACGTGGAAGGCGAGACATAGAAGACACTGTGAACAAGCTATGTAACAAATAGAATAAGCATGGGAAGCTAACACGGGAAAAAGAGAAGCAGTGTGGTTCTTACTTAAGACTCTCCTGGGACGACGATGAAGAACGGTCAGACTGGGGTAGAGACACGATGCTGTCAGAACTCTTCAGGTGAGACTGGAGGGCCTTCTGATAGGTGGACTCCAGTGCTTGGAACAGATGCTCTGCCTCTCGACTGCAGTGACCATGGAAACCCCAATAGCACCTGTAGGTGAGGGATGAGGAAACACGGAGGATGAGGTGAAAACTTTTTTTTTTCCAAAAGAACAAAGTTCACCAGGACAATAAAAGTTTAAAGTAACACTTACTTTCTTGCAATGGATCTGGCCTCAGAGTCAGCATCGTGTATGCCTTTCTTGATGGTCTCAGTCAGAACAGCCACATGCCTGGGATAGTACGGGAACATGGTGATGGTGCATTAACTCTGTGTTAAATCTCTCAAACTATTTCTTTCCTATTTCTCCTCTTCTGTCTCTTCCAGTTTTATCCCTCTGGTGGTCCACAGGGAATGTGGCCACCTACGAGGTTTTTCACACGCTTTTTAAAGCCCCTGTGGTGGTTGTCATGGTTACACAGATGGAAAGTTGCCTTATCGCTCTCCGTGATGACAGCTCTTTCTGGACTCATCAATTTAATGGGCCTCATCGGTGGCGTGCCGAGCCAGTGCTTAGCCAACTCAAATGTTGACGAACTCAATCATCACGTGAGAGGAGGGAGGAGAGGAACAAGATGCTTCCAGACCAACTGTAAACCACTCTATCCACACACACATTTGCAAAAACAGTAGGTTCGTTCTACGCGAGAGAAACAACTTACCTTTCCAGTGTATTAGTGTGCCACTCTTGTAACATGAGGTCTAGAAACTCATAACAGCGTCTGGAGAGGGAACAAAGGTATGTTTCTTCAGTGTGCAACACCCTGACATTTGACAGAGAAGCAAAAGCACCAACAGAACTACTGACAAGTGACGTCATGTTAACTAAAGCAATAGTGAGTCAAAATAATACATCATTGATGCTATGTTCTGTACACTAGAGAGGTCCTGAGCTGATACAGAAGACTTGTATCTTACAGGTATTTTTTCAAGAATCAGTATCAGCTTAAATGAAGCTGATCTCTAAGCTGACCAATTCTTTACTGAACACTAATGTGTTCTGTCCATCTCAATCTGCTTGTCTTAGTGTGCTGTTCTGCTTCACTGTGTGAATATGAAAAACTATTTGGATATCAGTACTACAGTGAGTTCAGTTAGAAAAAAGCATGGATTTCCTACACGTTTTGCTAATGTAAAACAGCATTCAGCTTGCATCTTCTGATTCATAACCAGTGCTAACAACTGCACCCGCTTCCTGGTTAGGATGAGAAACATCGCAGCACCATGGCATTCCTTCTGTCGCTGATTAAGGTATTAGTTGGTAAAAGTGCTCTCTGTTGCCAGAGTGGGCCACAGATTGTTTATAAAGAAGGATACTCCTCTCCAACACTGCTTCACAACCTCAAGTGAACTGACTGTTTCTAAACTTCTTTCAATGGCTGCTCTGTTGAAAAGAGTTTTCATGTGGCTACCTTAATCTATATAACCTTATAAAAAATCAAATGTGTCAGATTACGTAAGATACAGCTGTTAGACTATATGTATGAGATTAAAGATAGATGGGCATATAGGTAAAAACAGACACCCTCTTTTCAGGCAACAGCAGTATTCTTACCGTCTGACTGCTACTGATTTGGAGGTGCAGTTACTAGTGATGATGGGGATGAGACGTGGGTAGTGTGTGTGCTGGAGGAGAAAGACAAACAGGCAGATTGGATTTTTTTAAAATCATCAATTAACTGCCTATTAAAATGTTCAGTAAATACAATAACACTGTTGTGTTACCCTGAGGATGAGACGGATGGCGGCCATTCCGGACGTGGCTATGACTTTGGCACTGTTGGGCACGAGATTCAGCAGTATGGGCATGACACTCTCTGCTCCATGGTCAAACTTGTTACCCAGAATTGATGACAAATGTCTGACAGTGGGAGAAAGAAGAGGAAGGACAATGTGATAAAGATAAAGCTTAAATACGATCACGTTTTAAGAATCCATTCATGATAGTGATAGATAATTGTGAAAATATAAGGAAGAGGTGGCAGGTATTTAAAAAAAGAACCACAGTAGTTGTATTTTATTCACAAACACCTTTTAAAAGTGAACAATTGAGAGAAGAAATCAAAAATGGGTAAATGTACTGTATGTAGGTTGTAACTGTCTATGAAAAGTGGCACAGAATGTCTGCGCTGGACATCTATTCATCAACTCACTGCTCTTTCAGTGCATCTCCATTCTGTTCCACCTCATCAGGATTGTATTAACATTTGGATGACGGATGTTTGTGGGTTGAAAGCACAGAGCTCATTTCATACCCAAGCAGGCCTCATTTTCATTAGCTTAAGTATGTGGAAAGAAAACATTTCAGCGTGCCACTTTCCTGGAGCAGTGTAATCAGTTACAGAGTCCAGTTAATATCACAGGTGTCAATCCCACACATTACAGCCTCTTAGCAGAGCAGCCGACACCGATTCATCCATCATTTTATTAGGTTTAAGAACTTATTATTGTGTTAACCTGTATTTTAGGGTTGTGCTGATTTTAAATGACTCCATCCTGATGTGGAACAAACACACTCCAGTACCGTGGTACCATAATTTACCTTATTAATGCCAGATTTTCTTGAATGATTAAGGCAAAACAAACTCTGTGCTCTTCTTGTTATGTAAGACACTGAAGTAACAGACAATCTTTTAAAGTGAACCATCCCAAAACATTTCACAATCTTGGTGACACGGTGCACTTTCCACAGCTTAGGATCTCACCCCAGCGTGATGCAGGCCTCGCGGACCACCTGGGAGCGCAGGTCTTTAGCTGACAGTTTAAAGGCAGTCTCCATGTTACGCAGCTGGTGAGGGAAACCCTCATAGTCAGTGGCTCCAGCCAGCACAAGCGATCGGACCTTCTTCAACTGGAGAGGAAGAATGAAGGAAGAGAAGGAGAGTGAGACAAATTAATTTTTTGTTCAGTATCACAAATTTGACGCTGCACCCTGTGTGAGAGTGAGAGAGCTGTTTTCTGAGACTTACTGCGACCACTCGGTGCTCCCAGTCATGTTTGTCGTCAGACAGCACCTCTCTGATCTTGGTCATCTGCTCCTCTAGCTCTCTGTTCGAGTAGATCTGGACACAGAAAGACGTTACATGTGACCTTTGATTATCATGATGTTTAGATGTTGCATCAGTGTAATGCTTTAGATTCTGTTTCTCTTTGTGCTGCATTTTACAACGATAATAACAAGAGTGTGCATCAATTCCAGCTGCTCTGGCAGACACAGTGGTGTCGAGAGAGATCACAGCAGTTTGATGTAATGTCACTATGACGCACTGTGGACATACTATGTGCAGTGGAAAACAAAGCAGAGTAGAGGAGTGTAGATTTGAGTGGAGCTGGTACCATGCAGTGGATAAATGCTAGGAGAAAGACTCGATGTACCTGTACTGAGGGCACATCTTCAAAGGCTTTAATGAAGTCCTCTTCGTCAACAGCACCTGCTGCTGCTTCTTTAACTTTTAGAAAGATATTGTAGATTCAGAACATCAACATCATTAAAGGCATCTAGACACTGCTAAACAGTTATAGTAATAAAAAATTTACTGTTACTAATGGCGAAAGTAGAAAGTAGACAGAGCTGTTTGCATCACAACCTGGAGCCTTAGGTGCGTTGGCTGAGCTGGGTCTTCTGACGGAGCTCATTACAGTCTTTCTGCCACTGGGGGGCGCTTTGGAGGAGGAGGAGGAGGAGGACCGGCCTCCATCCACAGAATCTTCATCCTCAAAGTTCTTATCTGCAACAACAGAGGAAGAAAAGAACCTGAATAAGGTTACAGTTCATTTAATCCAGAAATGCTCATCAGGATGTGGGAAAATGTAAATGTTCACATCATAGCTCTTACTTCTTATAACGATCAATAAATGAAACTGATTCATCATTCAGATACACATCGTCCACCCTATCAGGTCACTACTTTTCCTGGTAGGTATAGGACCCATGGTAAAATGCATCATCACTGTAGGACATGAGTCAACTCTGCATTGCATGACCTCTGCTTGCCTCAGGGGAGAGTGCTAAGCAGTCAGTCTGTCAGGTTGTGTGTGCGTATCCATTCACCCATTATCTATCCACACATCTGACTTTAATCTGGGTTGGCAGCCAGGCATGAATACATGGCCCCCTGTCACCTGTCCAACGTGACCACTGATATGAAGGATTAGCCTGGAGCTGAGAGGGTGGTGTTGGGTGAGGCACAGCGACAACAGGAATGTTTGTACGGACAATGTTCGAGGACATGTAGAGAAACAGAATTCATTTAAAAAACAAACCATTAATCAGAAAGAATATGCTCCTGTACATAAACTAAATGTGGTTAAGGAAAAAAGATAAGTCCTTTTAGCTACACATAATCACAGCTTTCATCAGTGGAGACAGATTATATTAATTCATATATGCAGAAACAAAAAGTAAAACAATGATCAGACTCATCCACAAAACACAGCCCTGCTGCAAAGATCATCGCCATGACACTGCATCTCTGACAGACAGAGAAATAGAGAAAGACAGAGAGAACAGGCAACAGGTTGAGAAGAGAGGAAAAGAGAGAAGTGACAGAGACTAGAAAGACAGTCTAAATACCAATAAAAACAGGAAACAATAGCGAGTGAGAAGAGAAGGAAAAACACAGGAGAGTGAGAAGGCATTTAGTCTTACGAGCGCAGATTTTCTTGCACACCAGCTTCCTCAGCATGTCTCTGCTGCACCCTCTAACACGCTCCCTCTTTGTCGCGAGGCATCTCTGTCCACAGGGTGTGTATGTGTGCGAGTGTGTGCCCCTGTTGCACGCTGGGCTCTGACAGAGTGCCTGAATAGCCATCCCTCAAGCCTACCTTAATTCCTTTGTGTGTGTGTGTTGATGTACGGATGTACATGTCACAATGCCATCATGATGCTGTCAGTGTTTAGAGATACTAATGATGAAACAAGGGAGGGGTCTTTTGTTGTGAGATCATTTCTCTGTATTTCCTCAGCACGTTAGACACTCCTCAGCATAAATGCAAACATGCTGCCACCTTTACAGCTACAGCTCGAGCACCATAACACATTTGCACAACACAGAAAATGCTGTACTGCAGCCAAAGCAGCTCACTGTCTGATGGGAAGGAGAGTGGTGATGGGCACCGCTGACATCACCACTGGCTTTCTGAAAAGGCTTCATCACTGACAGCTTCACTGACGGAGTGGGTGAACCAGCGTATTGTGTCTACTGAGATCAGATGCATACTTGGCAAGTTTTTCAAAAAAAAAAAATGTTACAGACCTGATCATTACAATACCTTGCACAACAATGTGATGCTGACCCAAACTGGTCATAGTGAGCGCAACTGTCTACCACAGTTATTATTTAAATAATAAGATGTGAATATTTGTACTTCATGACATTTTTTGCTTAAAGGCAGTAATGTGTTAAACAGCTCATTGATCAACTCTGTGTGAGATTGACAATGTAAAGGTAAACACAAATTGTGGCCAATACTGATCAGTGAAGGCAGGCACAGATCAGTGATATTTAAACACAAAAACAAAAACGTATACAGGCTGGTAGTGGAGTCAATAATGTGCTACCTATTATATCCACTAGATGTCACTGTGAAGACACTCTAATACAATGAAAAGCTGTTGCCCAAGTTGCTGAAGCTGCATTGAAACTGCGGAGTCACCAATAATCTGTCTGTGAACCACAGATTTACATAATAGGGAGGATTTTCTCTCCGCTTGCTCTGCTTTTCGAAAAGAAAAAAGAAAGCCCAAAGGCACAAAACATTTAGAAATGGTTCTTGAAAGGGTATTTCTTGGAATAGCTAAAAATGTTCTGTACTGCCTGCCACAGGAGGGGTGTGACAGAGAGAGCAGGGGTCTCTCTCAAACAGTCTCCCTTTGTCTCTATCCCTCAGTGTCATTATTTTCTCTTTCATTTTCTTGTTCGTCGCTGTCTCTCCCTCACTCTCTGCTTTTCTGCCTCCTCTTGATTTACCCTGGCCACTTAGGGGAAACCTAAGGGGTTTCCCATCGGGCCCTGGGTTTCATCTGTCACCCAGGTTTGCAGTTTAGTCAGCATTCGGCAGATCGGTTGCATAAGACGCAGCTGACTGGTGATCAGCGTTATGTCATAACAACAAAGATGTCTTGTTTTTCTGACAAGCCAGAGAATTAACCTTGTGGCTACAAATCTGGATCAACAAAACCAACCATTTACCAGCAACAGAGCACTTTTGCTTGTGTCGTCTCGAACACCACACAAACCATGTAGTTTTTCTCCCCGACACATGTTGCCCTAACATGTCAGATGTCTACAAAGGACCTCAGGGTAACATTTTAGCTGACACGAGTCAACTGATGACAAATACACAAAACACTGATTGATCCTCTACAGTTCAACCTGTCCTGACAAGTGCTGCTCTGAAGCATCAAAAGGCTTAATAATTAAAAAGCTAACTGTGTGAACCAAGAACAGACTTGAAGCCCTGTGTGACAAAGCAGAGCATCCGTACCAGTGAGATCTGTAATTCTTCAGCATCTTTGTTGATTACAAGTATTCACAGAAAACAATAAAGATGTATTCTCAGCCAATCAGAGTGCTCTCCATAGACCAATTAAAATCCCTGTCCACCACCACATTAAAACCAATGGGTGGTATTAATGTTGTGGCTGATTAGTGTTCTTAAAGCTGCTGAAGTCCTGGTCAGCTACATATCTACATTGTATCTGCTCTGGTTACACTGCCTGACAGACTGATCTGGCTTGAATGTCTGCTTCATCTGACTGATTTACAGTATCAAGCTGCAAATCCCCCACTTGTTGAGATTGCCAATCTCAGAACTACTGCACAGTTAAATCCTATCTTTACCGAGCAAATACCAGATATGAGGCAGTACGACTTGGCCTTACACCTGTATTCTATTTGCTCAGGTTAGGCAATAGCAGCAACAGCAGCTAGCCCAACTGGCTTTTTAGATGTCAGCCAGGCACGCTCACTTGTCCAACCAGCTCTGGATGAAAACCTCAGCTGGTCACAAAAATGACCTAATAACCATATTATCATAATTTAAGTTGGTGTATAAAAAAATGGACAAATTATCTCAAAAATGTGATGTTTCAGGCATTCAAGTGAAGAGAAAAAGGCCATTCAGTGTGTCAGCGTGGGAGTGATGTTATCGCTGTAAACAGGCTGAACAGAAACAGTGTAACCCAGCTGGTTCTTAGGACAGTGACTTTGTCCCATTCAGACTCATTTATAATGAACTGAAGAAATGAAGGATGAAAGCAGAGAACTGACTTGGTTTCTCAGTGGTCCTATAAGTCCACCAGTCTCTTATTTACAAAAGCTAACCGTTGATTTTACTCTAGACTTGCCTTGATTAAGGCAAAACATTGTACATGAGCTGAAACCTGCTCACTCCAGCTCATCTCCCAACCAGCAAATTGGACAGATATTCAGAGTAGCTGGCATAGATAACCCACAAAGCTGTGAGCTGGCAGAGGGGCCACTGCTACTGCCATCTCTCATTGTGTCCATCAAAGACTCTCTTTAACCCCAAGTCACAGGGACAGAAGGCTGTTTGCCCATTTTACTTTGCAGCGACCATAAGGAGGACAATCGCATCATTCAGAGGACGGCCACAGTTTATACTCTCATCTTGTCGAGCTCCATCAACTCCCCACTCCACTACCCAACCCTGCAGTGAGCTGAAACTCACGATAGTCACTAACTTATAGTCCCTCCTCGTAAGAAATCTTTAATGCATCATGTTTAACGCACAGTTAAAAAAATCTAATACACAGTACAAACAGTCTTTCTTCTATTTTTAAAACCAGAGCTTCCTCCACACTGTGCAGCAGCCAATAGCAGCAAATACACAGGCTCATGTATGAGCATGCACACACTCACATGCACAGTGCACACACGCATAAGAAAACACGTTAAGCTCTTTGCAAAGCTGTGCGCTCACTCTTTTAGCCTGTGCATGCTGATCAAAGGACTTCCTTGGATTCCTTCTTCTGTATTCATCCCTCCTTTCTTCTGCTCGCCCACTGCTTTCAACTATTTCATACGTTGTGCCAAACATAATACCACACAAACACACACACACAGACAAAAACACATGCATGCACACTGTGCTCAACCACCCACGCAGACACAGTGGTACTTGGTCCCAAATCCATGAGACTGGTAAACCTAGCTGGCACAGGACCTTTGACAGTTTTATAATCCCAGAACCATTTTTTTTACTTTTAGAGCTCCAAGAAGCATGTCACCATCTCTTTTATACATTTTGTGAAATGGTTGGAGATGCGTGCCAATGTAAATAATGAAACCCGCTGACATGATGGGTCACAAGGTGACCGCCGTAGATCTGCTCGCAGTTGGCTGCTCATCACAGTCAGGTTTGGGGAAACGACAGACTTGCAGTGTAGGCAATGTTTATGTAACAGCAAGGCACTGACAGATAGAGCCTTCACACAAAAACTCTCAGGGAATCAGACAATTGCAAAGGCTTTGTGTGACCATGTTGGAGAAACTGTGTGGTTGGTGGGCCACAGTTAACAATCAACAATTCAACCTGTATTCACAGTTTTTTGGCTGCTAGCCAACCGTCTCTCTGCCTGTGGTAGTTTGCATTATGCATTGATTTGGGCCAATACAGAACTAAACTGAGCCACAGACACCTCACTGTCCTCGAATGAAACAAAGAAATCAGAGCTCCATTACTCATAGACACTGCTAAATCTATCAAGATTCTCAGTCATCCAGGTGAAGTTGTCTGGAAGTTGCGTCATGGCAACTGGACTTCTTTCTTATAAGGTGACCACAAATTTATCCTCCAGGTTGGTTTCACTTCACACCTGCCTTGAATAGGTTTGTTAAGTGAAACAAAGGCAGGGGAGGGGTGTGTGTAGATGTAACGCTCACACCCCTGACGGCTCCTCCTACCCACTAAGGTGGGGTGGCCTCAGCGCCAGAATCAGCTAAGTACCTTCAATTGAAGGACAAAGGACTCTCATTCGTGGACCAAAATTTACAAATACTGGATAGAGAACACGTGTGATTTGAGAGAGGGGTGAGGGAAGCTTTGTATTTGCAAATAAACAACCCCTCACGCAAATACTTCAACCTTACAAGAAAGTCCATTTGCCATGACTCAACTTCCAGACTACTAAAATGCTTATGTTTCAGAGTGACCAAACTCTGTTGTCATCCGAAGTTTCATTTGAAACTAAGCCTGAGACCATGAAACCTGAGATAGGCTTTTGATAAGTGTTTTTCAATATTTGCTGATATTTAACAGACCAAATGATTAATTGATTGAGATAAAAAGCTGTAGATTAACTGAAAATACTGGCACTGCAAAGCTTTAAATTGCTAACACTGCACCCTGCATGTTGAACAATCACCGTTATCACTGTCACAGGCTCAGTCATACTCCTTACTGCTCTGAAGTGAATTTGTCTGTTTGGACTGGGATGATACACACGTCACTTTAGGCAAGCCGATGCTCAAGGTACTGAGAGGAGATTGGAGATCAGGCCGTTACCACAGAAGAGACAAACAGGAGGCATGAAATGAAGCATTTCACTGCTGTGCTGGAAAGACTGCTGCTGCACCACAGCAACAACAACAACCACCGCCATTCTTGTAATTCACTTGGAGGCAACACAGTGTCCTGTGACTTGAGATGTCAACAAGAAAGTACAGGAGGTTCATGAGTGTGCTGCAGAAAACAGATTACATAAGAGAGTTCAAACTGTTTTCTCCTTATCGAACACCGCTCTGTCATCACAGCACACTCACAAACACCCAATTCTTAAGCAGCAGGATAACCCATGTGTCATTCACATCTGTATGATACATGCAGCATGTGAGATCTGATCTGCTCTCTTTCTTACCTTGTCCAGCAGTCATGGTGCACGTCCACCTTCAGCACTGAAGCCACAGAGGAATGCTGCCGCTCAGCTGATAGCTCCGCTCTGCCTCTCTCACTCTCTCTCTCTCTCCTCACTGTCTGCCCTGTGTCTCTCGCCCTCTGTTTACCTCTCAGCTGTGCTACAGAAATGGCCGCTTTGTCTTGCTCTGTATCCTCCTCTTCAATCATTCCCTCTACAGTCTCTCTACCCCTACGTCTCCCTCTCCTCTCCTCCCCCTCCCTCTCTTCTTTTATCCTCTTTTGCCTCATGTTTTTGACAACGCCATAGCAAAGCCGCTCCCTGTGCCTCCATCTCTCTCATGAGTAGATCTCACATATTACAAGTCTGGGTAGGAATTTCACGTCTTATCGAAATCACCATGATTAAATCCCAATGCAAAAAAACGCTTGTTTTCATGAGAGTACCTGGATTTTATTGATGTTCATATAAATTTAGCACCACACATTCTACTCAGCTCTGAGACAAATGAACTGCAGCAGTGCAGTCCAGCCTTTCATTATGCTGCCTCAGAAGTTGGAAGTCGGAGTTGAGAATGATGTCAAGCCCAAGTTAACCTGACCCAAGACTCGGGTTATCATGAAAATGCCCCTTCTTGCCAGGTCAGCCATTGTTCGCTAACCAGCACTTTACTCTGTATTTTGCATTTACAAACGGCATAGTAACATGTTAACAGATAGAAGCTGGACAGTTGTCTAGAGTTAATGAGAGACAAATAAAACAGAGCTACTAATAAACAGGATATTACTACAACTTTTAGCTTGTTGACTCACCAAGTAGCCATCTTAGATTTCCAGATTGGGGGTTGGTAAGCTTTGTCTGACTTTTCAGGCGCTGTTTCAATTTAACTGTCTGACTGGAAACTCGAAAACTCACGGAATTCATTCTTCCTACTACCCCACAACACAGACCAAGATTGTAGGGTGGTAGCTGCAGACTGTTGTGAAATGCTGAGACCTGTCTAACTGCTTTCGCCTCAACTCAGCTGTTCTCCCTGTAAATAACCAGTGGATGCAGTCAGCTGTAAAGGGACGGAGTCAGCAGTAAGATGGGTGTCAGAGCAGTTCCACCTGCACAGAGGCCCCGATTCTACTGATACAACACTCACGTGTGAACAAATGTGTACAGTTGTTTTGACTCTTTCTTGTTTTCTTCTGTCTGTTTTGATATAAGTGGTTTAGTTTTAATGTCTCTGGAAGTTTGTTTTGGTCTTTGGCTCCACAGAAGGACATATGAAAGCTCCAGTGGATGCCCACCTCCTGTGGAGAAAACTCATCCCCGCTAGCCCCAGGCTGTCCGTCTGGCCTGCAACCCCGCCTTCATCCTCCACAGACACACACAGCAATAACCCCACACACACCCACCCACACCCACACACACACACACACACACACACACACACTCTCAACATAGAAAATATAATCTAAACGGAGCTGATACGCCTGAATGTAGTATGACGAGCACCATTAAAGAAGAGAAATATGCAGCTGACATTGTGAAGAAAAGTAAGACAACTGCAACTTTTCTCAGTATAAAAAATACTTTATTTCACCCTAAACCACAAGACAAACAACCACTGGGATTATACTGATCCCTGATTTTCATAGTATAAGGTCACCGTCCTCTTTATTTCCCCCTTTTCTTAATGTTAGTGAGAAGAAAACCACACAAACACTGATGTGAGCAGAGAGTGGAGAACTACCCAGCACTTCATTTTTAAAAACAGTCCACATTTGACCACTTAAATTTCTGAATGGGATCACCTATTGCTACATGTTATACTGGGAATATGTATGTTGTGCATGCACGGCATATCAAAGAGTCATCGGA
This sequence comes from Ctenopoma multispine, assembly GCA_034779795.1. NCBI lineage: Eukaryota > Metazoa > Chordata > Actinopteri > Anabantiformes > Anabantidae > Ctenopoma > Ctenopoma multispine. The sequence goes on from JAUYWH010000013.1 coordinate 18,405,701, forward strand.
AAAGTCATCAACGAACAACAGCTAGAACAGTGGCGTCCTTACCTGAGCCAGAGGACGAGATCATGCTGCCGGATCTTTGGACTTCATCGAATTTGCTGAAGATTACATTCAACCTATAAAAGAACAAGGAGAGCAAGAAGAAAATGTTGAAAACTGCAAACAAGTCTCTGAAGAAAGGGAAAAAGGGTTTAAAACAAGAATCGGAAAACTGGAGCAGAGAGGTGGACCGTGGACCTGCCGACTGCAACAACCAGCACTTCAGAGGTGAGAAACGCTCCCTCTGCTCTGTACAGCAGGGACGGCCAAGACTGAAATAGATGGTGTCCAAAACTGCCACATTGATGACTAACTGGCACTGAGGCCCAGAGAATGAGAGAGAGACTGAGGGAGAGGTGATGGTGGCACATTCATATGGTGCAAAAAATATATAAAGACAAAAGAGGAAAGAGAACACGATAAAAACAAAGGGTTTAAATTTAGACTATGCTCATCTTTTTAAAACAAATCAAACACTACATATCTACTGCGTCTTCGTATGCTGTTCTGTAATACTTCAGGATGCCACCAGGGGGAGAAGCAAATGTGTTGTGTTGAAAACAAAGTGTGTGAAAAGAGAAAAGGGCGACCAGTAGGGGTTGGGGGGTACACAGAGAAACACAACAACAGGTTGGCAGGCTGCTGCTGTCATACCGCGATTGTGGTAGGCCCTTTTTGCTGAGGTCCATCCTCACCCTCTCACCCACGTGTCTGTAGATCTCCACCAGGCAGCTCATGGCCCCGTCACGTACCTGATGAACACAGGAACAAATCAACTTCATTCAACTCTAGCGTCTCTTCTAGTCTTTGCTTTACTCCCTAATACTCTGACATATTAGGTTTGGATCTTGATCCAACAGTTAGAAGAACAGTTACTGTTCTAAATGTGCATAAATCATTCTGCCACTAGGTGAAGTGTTAAAGCCTGACGTCTCTTTGTGTCTAAACATGACACTGTAACACTCCCTCATATTCAATATACACAAGGTAAATATTTGATAAATATTATAAAGTGTGTGCCATTATTCTGAAATTAATGTCATACAACACACAATATAACATACCTGACTTGTGGGGTCCCCCAGGAGGTTACATATGTGGGGAACAATTTTACTGAGGGTCAGACCTTGAGCTCCATATCTGGAAGACAGGAATGAAAAGAAATCAACCACCTGAACAGATCGACAGGAGGAGACACACACGCAGACACACACACACTGATCTACTAACAGTTGGACAACAGGTGCAAACATGGTGGAGGTTTCTGTATTTAAATGAGGGTTTTGCGTGGAGTGTTTGAAGAATGACCATACATACTGTACATTCTCCTTTCTTTTAACTACCGTCCACCGTAAGGGCAGAATATATGTTGATTGTTGAAGAAACTGGAAGCTATTTCCAGAAGACATTTAGTGTAATTCTACTACATACAAGTGATTTCACCACCTCTGCGACTGAAATGGGGACGGAGGAATGTGACTCACGTGTTCAGCGTGGCGACGAGGCAAAGGCACACTCCTTCTCTGGTCCTGTTGTTCTTGTGTTTGAAGCCTCCTAACATCCTGTCCCATACATACTGCAACAACACACAGCAAACACCAAGATATTAAAATTACACATAAAGCACATAATAATCTTGACACAGATCACCAAGATTTGTCTTCTTTTTTTTTAAGAAAGTGCCTCAGATGTCAGCATTCGTGTTGGTACCTGCGGGGTGGCAGCTTGTTCCATGATCTTTAGCAGGAGGGTTTGGTCTTGGTCTCGCACTTGATCTTTGGCATCTCCCAATCGATCGATAAGGCTGGGCAGAACTGAGGGAAGAGAAGGGCAGAAGAAAACGTCAATATCACTGAACAGCAGCAGGTCTACAAAAGGTTACATGGGGTGGTGAACACACATAAAACATTATATAAATCTACTTTTTTTACATGGTTGTGCTGTTTTCAAATGTTCTGAGAGTTAAAGGGCAAGAAAATGATTCTAAATAAACCTCTAAGTTTCCATTTGGGACATCTAGTGCAGTAACACAGTTTTTCATATTGTAAACATTATCAGTTCTATTTTGTAGTGACCTGGGAGAAGTGGGCGTGTCTAGGGGCTTCTGGGTACTTCAGAGATGGACATGTGATCATCTTTCTACTTTTCATGTCACATTCTTTAAGTTATGAGTTCTACTTTTTGTCTGTCATGTACATGGTTTTGAATTTCACATTCATCTTGATTATTTATACAATTTGACACAGACATTTTACACCGTAAGTGTAGGTGGTTGCTCCATTAGTGGTGTTCTTCCTTGTTCAGGCTGAGAGCATTAATTTTGATGTAATGCTTTGCTTGTTCAGCCAATAATATATTGTTACAGAGAAAAAAAAAAGACTATCTCAATAACTTTTATTTTGTTTTAAATCAACTGTGTTCTGACACATAATACAGAGTTGTACATAAAGGAATAAATTATGTTTTTAGTTTTCTTGCTTTTTGACACTTTCTTTTTTTCCATTGAATGCAGAGGGAGCAGCTGTGGGACTGAACAGAAATAAAAGCACAGAGTAGCAGGCAAGAATACGAGATGTGAAAACATTTAAGTTGTGAAACCTTTTTAAGAGTTTGGTCCAAGGCTTTGTGTTGTTAAATCGTTCAGAAATAGTTTAATTTATTTTCTTAATTTTACACAGACCTTGTTATGTGTGTCTTGGTTATAAAGGTGTGCCTAAATCTTGAAACTTAGAAAGGATTACATTCATTTTTGGATGTGGTCTATGTATGAGGCCGACTAATCTTTCAGGCATCTCAACCAGACTCAGAAAAGGAGGCCGTGTAGTGCCTTTCTTATTTAAACTAAGTACAGACAAGCTAAAGAGCAGAGAGTGGCAAGAATTTCAACGGGTGTGAGAGATTTAAAAACACACCCACTTCAACACAATCAAATTGTACACTTCTTCAAATTCTAATTAAAATGAGCTACCAAGATAACAGATTACAAATGTGACTGATCCTGTAAAGTTAAAGTTGACAAATTGTAATCTAAGAAGGTAGGAGCAAACTATAATGAGAGTGATCTCATTAATAAACATTATATAACACACAATGTTGTTTCACAACACAGCTAGGACACAACAAAATGTATAAAAAAAATCTCCCTCTTACCTGTTCCCACCTGGGCCCGAAACCGCTCCTGTAACCTTGTTACTAAGGCAGATAAGAGGTCCAGTCCGAGCAGAGCCACCTAGTGGAGACACATTATAAAACACAATTATATCTAAATGAATTTTAAAAATCATTTCTTCAGTTTAAACACACATAGAGAGTCTCTGATATCTTAGAAATAACACATAGTCACACGTGAGTGGAACAATCAGAGCCACAACACTGAACAAGCCCAGATAGAAGGAAGTATTCATAAGGCTCTGTTGCAAAGGATCATGGGTAACCTGAACAATGTTAGGTTTTCTGCTTTTTTGTGCGTTTATGAATGACAGTAACTCATACAACCTAAAGAATATCACATTATAACACAGCTGGGACTCTAGTAATAAGTAAAATGCAGCTTCACTCCTGCACCATGACTGTAGCCTCTCTGTCCAAACATTCATATAAATACTCTGACCCCCTCCACAGCTAACTTTCCTTGTCATGGGGGGCGAGAGCTGCTCAATGAACGCATAGTGAGAGTAGCCCTGCTAACACCATAACAACACATAAGCATCACCTGGACATCTGTTCAGAGCCTGGTGCAATTTTTGGAAACCCTGAACATGTTAAAGAATAGAATCTAAGATACATGTACATGTGTGGTAATGGTACTACTATACTGCCACCTTACGGTTCCCAAAGGTATTACATAGACCTGAGACAATTTAATCCATGTTTCTACATTTACGCAGCATGGTTATGTTTTGTACTCATTTCAACATGTGACAGTCATGTAGACTATTTCATGAAGCTTTGAAGCCTGATCATGAATCCTCCTCTGTGAGACATTTTGCTCCAGAGTCATCTATTCATTTTGATTTGATATCTCACTCTGAGGGTGAGGTAGTGGTAGTGAGTGTCCCAGCATGCAGCAGGCCTGGTGTAGACAGCCCTAATCCTCAGATCAGGCCTTTTGTTCTCCCACTGGGAGGAATTAGTGTAATTAGACTGATGGCAGGCCCCAAACAAAGACTTGGGAAGAGAGGGATCAGAGGAGTTGTAACAGTGGTGTAAACCTGCACAGAAACTAATCTGGAGTTTCAGCTTTTCTAGGGTGCAGGAGGTCTCAGTGGGTCATTTTGAGGCAGAACACTCCACTTGTTGAGAGCTCTCTTTGAACTCAGGGTTGACTCAGTTGAGTCACAAAGGGACCATGGCAACAACTGCACCCTGTGTTTGAGAGTGAACAACAGAGAGAGTAACATGTGTAGATGGACAGACAGGCTCCTCCTCTTTGCAGACTCATGCCTAGCTCATCAAGACCCCCCCCAAAATACAAATGCACACACATTCCCCAATCCTCCTACCTGACATGCTCATGTTTTAACCTTTAGAAACAAATGATGCTATGCTACGTTATGTCGAGATGCGTAGCTACTTTTCACGAGTTTTCAACACCTGATGGTAAAGATTGAAAACTATTAAATCCCAGCCTCTCATCCAGTCAGTTTATTCAGTGACAAGCACGAGTTTGAGCTTTGAAACTGTACCACATGTTCAGACCGATTCAGAAACAGGCAGGCTGCTTCTTGTCTTTGTCTTAGTCTGTAGCAGCTGGGCGTGTATTTATTCAGTACTTCATCTACAAATCCAGATGTTTTTTTATCTACATGTATGTGTGTCGTGTGTCAATCAACACACACACACGTTTAACAGTTCACAAGGAATCACACAGCAGATAAATTCAAATTGGTATTTGATTAAAATACCAGATTTAAGGAACTTGCAGATGCCAATTCCAGAAAAGTATTCCTGGATTTCATGGAGCAGCCTTTGATCAAACTAACATCAAACTCAGTTCACTGAAACCAGTGTGTGTGTGTGTGTGTCCATCCTGAGACACAGCATCCGTCTGTCTCGGATGTGGAAAAGCCTGTAAATTGAATCAAGGATTTCTCTCTCTCGTCTCTTCCCTCACTGTCCACTCATTACCAGTGGAAACAACACACACACACACACACACACACACACACACACACACACACACACACACACACACACACACACACACACAC
>JAUYWH010000013.1:18411952-18434670 GCA_034779795.1 Ctenopoma multispine
ACACACACACACACACACACACACACACACACACACACACACACACACACACACACACACACACACACACACAAAATTACAAAATGAAGCTAGAATAAACAGACGAACAAAACTATTGTGATATTTAAAAGCACATGTAAAAGCAGAAAGGTCAACACTGTCAAACACTGACAAAAAGAGTCCTGGACACACAAACACAGAGAGCTGTATTTTACTCCTAAGTGCTTTGTAATTATGTAGCATACCTACAATAGGCCTCTCTCCCTTTCTGCCTCCTGCTACACACAACACTAACTGGATTCTTGAGTCTCTGACTTTTAGATAAACTTGCGTCTCTGTCTGGACAGAGTCCAACTCAAATGACGCTGTAGCTGTGGCATATATTATAATAATCTGTTTGCATGCACACGCACTGCACAAATAGAATCTATTGTAATACTGTAGCATGTGATACATCAGGACATTCGATGTATTGGGAATGGCAACAGAGGCACAGGTATAAATAACAACTGTATCCTCTGTAGGTGAGCAAGTCTGGGCTGTTTGTATTGTAAATGCTGCCTCACTAGCAGGACACTTAGTCAACCATAAGCTTAAGCTCTTTCTCCTGCATGTTTTCAGCTCGCGTTTTGGAAATTTTGCCTTACTAAGTATGATTACCCAACACCACAAAAGTAAAGTTACAAAGTAAAAACAAGTGTATAATACGGCCTCTTGAATGATTTTCACTTAATGCTCCCAACCTAGACATTCAACTTCTAATGCTAACAAAAAAAATGACAAAATGATATAAAAGCAAATACAGTGCAACGACAATTCTGTAGCAACACTACTACTACACTGCTGCCAATTGACATTCCCAGCCTCACACAGACTGGGCTGGGCACATCCAAACACACTGGATCCACCAGCAGTAATGGGCTGAGTAATTGGGACATTATGTCAGCGTTTGGAGGCAGCAGCAGTGATTTGTATCATATTCCTAAAGTGTGATTAGTCAGCAGTGACCACACAGTGACTCAGCTTCATTCAGCAGAGCTCAGCACCCCCCGGGCACGGTGGCAACTAGATGCTGGAATGTACAGTAAACGCACATTTATAGAGAAAGAGCCGACAGAGCTGACACAGAGCACACATAGAGACATAGACAGAAACAGATGAATATCACACACACGCGCACACACACACAATCTTTTCCAGTTCACTTGTTCCAGAGGCTACAATTCACGCTTGACTTGCCACAGTGAAAACACGGAAGGAAGAGCATGCTCCTCCAGACATACTGCTACTGATACTAATACATGTCTGCCTGTCTGTCTACTGTTCAACTTTAAAGGGATTTCATCATTAGCAGAAATGCAGACATACATAAACCAAAGAGAAAAGAAATAAGGTGTTTGACCACCAGCAGCTTCCAAAACAGCTCCAGGACGTCTTATAATAGATCCTCCATCTAATTCTGTGGAACTGGGTCTCAAGTGTTCAACTAACCATTCAATCAATAAGTAAAGTCCTTTTTTCCATATAGGCTTTAAAGGCATCCTGTCTCTTATCCTAAACCCCTTAGGCAGTGATTTTCTAGTCATAGTTTAGTATCCATAGCTAGGTCTGTTGAGCCTTGGATTTTCCTTTAAGATGAAGTGGTCTGAATGAGGATAAGAATAATTCTGCTCCTTAGTATCCTCATCAAACCTGGGACCTGTTAGCTTCAGCTTGTATTCTTACATCATTCCATGGAGCTGAGTTACAACCCCTATTCTAAAAAGATGGGACATTTTGTAAGATCGACATAAAAACACAAAGCTTTCGAATCTCCTAAATCCTTGATTTATTCACAATACAACATCCAAAACACAGCGTATGGCTAAACTGAGAAAATGTGTCAGAGAGTTTAAGAAACAATTAGGTGTTTAGATTTCAAAATGAATGGCAGCAACAGATTTTGCATGTGCACGAGTGAATGTGCTTAGCTGACAGCAGACTCAACAATAAACTGAGATTTCACCTGTATTGCATTATCGCACGATGGTCATTTTCTTACCTCTAAAACAAGGAGTAGTGGATTGTGGGATTGTTACCAGAAAGTAGTGTACATGCTATTTACACTAACACCCTATAAAGTGCACTTTATAGTAAACAGGGAGTTATTTCAGGCACATCCACTGTAAATTAGTTAGCACACACCACTAGCTAGCCTGCTAACCAGCCTTGCTAGCTGCCCTTGCTAACTAATTTACAGCAAATGTACTGTAAAAAAAATTTAATCAGTTATGACAGCACTGTTGCTATTCAGAACCTTACCAGCAAGTTCTGGAGAGAATTTCTCACCGTGTTGTTTATTCATTTGTCAGACGCTGAAGGCCCCCAGAGTCAGATTCTAATACATGTCCAATACATAAAAACTAAAACATTTATGTTTCTACATGGGGGAAATGAGAAAGAGGCTGAAATATAATGGACAATATAACCAAGAAAGCAGAACTGAGACAAAGGTTACAGAAACTCACTAACAAAGGTTTATCTGCCCTGATCTTGGTGAACCCAAACCACAGATTGAGCATCTGTTTATTCTGAAACCGTCTCAGTGCAGCTGACTCCAGCTGTGTCCTAGAGGTAGAGATGTGGCCTACCACGGGACAGGCAGTGACATGAGCGGAGGTGCTCATGAGCCCTGTTTGCCCTGAGCAGGTGTCTAAAAACAGCAACAGCAGCAAACCAGACAATAGCCGACCACCCTGAGAGGAAACACACTGATAAACATACGAATGAGTTATTATAGGAGAAACAACCATATACTAACTAACACTGACACACTGGTGAAAATGTTACACAAATGCTGTGGCACAAGCTAACACAGTTTTAAGCAGGTCCAGACACCTGAACTGAACCAGATATTAGCTGCTGATTGTGGTATTTCTGGACTGAACTGCATTATTTAGGGCTTCAGAGTAACACGTTCACCACTGTGGCACCTGCCAGACAAAATAGAGGAGACGTCACTCTGTAGGCGAGCAACAGTCGCAATCAAAGTGGCAGCAGCAAGTAATGCGGACGGCAAAAACAACTGGACGTGGTGGCAGAGAGACAGCTGAGTCACAATGTCATTGTGAGACTGTTTACACACAACAGCACCGATGAAGGTTACCAGTCATTTAGAGGACAACACGTATCAAGTTAGAAAGAGAATCTACTCTGGATCTGGAAATTAATTAATGCATATTTCTTTGCATATTTCTTCTTACTAATGTGTGTCTGCACAGCACATTTCCCTGTAACATGAAAGCAGTCAGGGCATTTTCCTGTTGTGCACATTCTGGACCATGACAGAGCACATTTGCTGTGTTGTCCACTCACACTGCTGACTCGGCAGAATTAATGGCCAGACTGATAACATGACACAAGTGGTAGAGCTCCACTGGGCAGACACCGAAAATGACAAGGAGGAGAGCTGATCGGAGGAAAATAGTCCTGACATTTTCCAGAGTATAATCTGAGGACTGGGCCTAGATTTGCAGGCTTGTTTCATCACATGTTCCTGTGAGGGTGATGTGTGCACTGTTCAGGTCCCAGGAAGACGTGAAGCACATGAACAGTGGGACCCAGCACCCAGAAAGATGTCAGAGTCACAGAAGAAAAACATACTGACACAGTGTGCAAACATGAATCCTATAGACGTCTAAATCATCCAGGACCAGGAGTGTCATCCAGTAGGGCTGTGGTCAGACCCATGATAGTGCTGCAATAAAATAATGTCCTGACACAGGTTTTTCTTTTTTTTATCCATATCTACAGTGGCAGGAAAAAGCAAGAGAAATGTGTCATAAACTGTGATGTGATCTTTAACACGGTCACATCTATTCCACAACAGAGATGCTGTGGAATGGCATGAGGAGAGTCGTTCACACCTAATGTCTGAGCGGAAGCAGGTTAGTGAGGAAGAATGGTCCAAAGGTATTTTGACTTGTGCAGGTCTAATCCACAACTACAGGAAGAATTTGCTTGAGGTTGTTACTGCCAAAAATATGTCAACCAGTTATTAAAACACTGTTTCACTTACCTTTTCCATCATCACCCTGTATGTTTAAAGGGTGTGTTCAATAAAGACAATAAAGATCAGGACTGCTTGTGTTTGATCAGCTTAGAAATATTTTGTTTGTGGATTTGGTGAAGATTACATCACATTTCATCACCAACTTGGGCAGAAACGCAAGAAAATAAAATAGTTCACATATTTTTTTTCTTGCCACTGTACAAACTACAGCCAGCCCTTTAAGAAACACGACACTCGCACATTACTCACAGACACCATGTAAATGGTAAATGGTCTGCAGTTATAAAGCGCTTTCCTACCAATATTAGTACTCAAAGAGCTTTACACTGCTTCTCAATCACCCATTCACACACACACACCGATGACAGAGCTGCTATGCAGCTGACACACTGGGGGCAACTTAGGGTTCAGTATCTTGCCCAAGGACACTTAAACATATGACAGGAGGAGCCGGGAATCGAACCACTGATCTCACGATTGGCAGACGACTCTACCTCCTGAATCACAGCAGCCCCATTTACACCACATACAAAGATAATTATGCATAGTATTATTGCACTGCATACACACATAAAATAATGTGTTTAGCAGCATTTGTGCTTTTATTTACAACCAGCTTTGAGCTTTTATAAGCCTCAGAAATGTACTTGCTTACTTGAAGTGACACACCTACAACGTGCACACCAATGTTCAGTAAATACAGCTGTTAATCCAACTTATCCTCTAGTTGTGAATGGACACGCTTTGGTCCTCACACAGTTCATATTCGTTTGTTGTCTGTTTAGTAATGGTTTATTATTGGTATATTATTGACACAAGTTCAATCCAGTTCATTAATAAACTACTTGAAACAGGTTTCACATTGTGTGTGTGTGTGTGTGTGTGTGTGTGTGTGTGTGTGTGTGTGTGTGTGTGTGTGTGTGTGTGTTGGTCCACATCCACGTACTACAGTCCAGTCTAACAGGTAATGAGCACTGTTGTATTAAAGAGTTGACTGTCAACTTCATTGCTCAGAGAGGTGGGATGAGGTGGTGTGGCCTCAGTGAGGGTAGGGCTAGCAGAGTGCTGCACTACTCATGATGTAATCCAGTTGCTTAAGGAGAGGCTGCAGTGTTCTGTGCCATGAAGGACAATGCCACGTGCCACAGTGCAACACAAATATACACAACACAAGAAGCAGGAAGCTGGGTTCTCTGACAGGGTGCTGATACAACACATCATGCCTGCTATGACATGTATGCTTTGTGGGTGGCTGGGATAGAGAGATAACTGAGGCTATGAGGATACAGAACTTTTCCCATATTCAGTAATCATTCAGTGCAGTGGATGTAGTGGGTAAAACATGGGTTAAAACGTGTTGATAACTGGTTGAAATATGAGCCGTGTGTCATCTTGGTTGTGTACAGCATAGACAGGATGATGCAGCATTTTTCGGGCAGCGTTAGAGCCGAGGTGTAAGAGAATTCAACACAAACACAGATAGAGAGCCGGCAGTGGAGCTGCGTGGATGAAAGTATGGATCTTAGAGGAACACTTATTAACACTTATTCAAATTATTAAAAAGGTTCATTTCAGGCCGGTGACACAAAGCCTTCATACGTACATTAGCATACTAAGGGTTTGTTACTTGCACATTGATGCTGGTAAAACCTGGATTACAACAAGTCTCTCACACTCAACCAGCTCTTTTACTGGACACTTCCTGTAATGCGTGCTGTTAGATACTTCATGACAGTCTAACACCTTGACCATTACGTACCATTACACATGGATATCAGTCTAGACTGTGGTTTTCCTTCATTTCATTATTTTTTGCTAGGATGGAACACATCATAGAAGTCGACTCAGAAAACTGTCAAGATGTGATCAAGTCTAGTTTTAAACTGCTCATTCGAGCACCAAAGATCATCAGACAGGGGGACGTTTACATTACACAATGGCTTTCCTACATCTAGTGAGTTGAACTAGTGGTTCCTTCACTTCAACAATGCACCTGCACATCTACCAAGACCCTTACTTTCTTTATTGCTTCTGGGATCAACCTTTGCGATGCCCCACCCTACTCACCCAATCTGGCTCTTCCTGAAAATCAAGGCCAATACAAGTGGGAAAAGCTACAAGGATCAAAAAGGTGTAATCAAGTCATGAAGCAAGCATGCAAAGCAGAAACAAATGATTATTTTCAGCCGTTTGGACCCACGCATTGTAAGACTGCAATTGAGGTTAGTGGTGAAGAAGAGAAGTGGAGAATAAACAGCATTACAAAATTAATGAATTCAGATTAAATGACTGGTTAACAATAAATGTTATGTTGTATGAACAACATACAATAAATGTATGTTAGCGGAAAGACTCAGCAAGCCACTGCAGACTGATTTTGCTTGAATCAGTTAAGCCAATATACGTATATGCTAGTTAGCTGTTGTTTTTGTAGACTGTTACTTTTGGTCCAGAGGTATGGGAGAGCAGTCAGTCTTCATCCTCACTGATGTTGACTTGGTCTCTGCTCTTGAGATTCTCACATCTGTAAATGCTGCCACATAAACAGTAAGTGACATCAACTCCCTCGGAGGACTTAAGCTCCTATCAGTCAACACAGAGATTCATCAGTCAGGATATCACACTACGTTGCCTGTTATAGCTCCCAGATAACAGTCAGTGGCCCCTCATTCATTTCTCAGCATGGTGTAATGAGAGTCAACTAGCAGAGACAGGGCAACCACCCTTAAGTCCTCAGTGTGCTCTACATGCTCCATGTGCCACACCAGCTGATTGCTGCTGATTTCAGAAAAATCCTGGAGCTGAGCAGATTAAATAAGAGAGCAGATTATGAGCATGGCTTCAGAGCCACGAAGGGTCCCACTACTGGACAGTTTTTTACTGGCAGTGATGGCCGAAGATGATCAGGACACAGGGATTTACTGCTGCTGCTGGTTCTGGTGTTAGTGGTGGTGACACACAAAGAAGTTGTACTTTTGGCCTCCCTGACTGCATTCAGCAAGGGACATGACAAAAGGATAGGGAAGTTTGACTGGGTTCAAAATAAAGTGAAGTGATAAATAAATAAAATGAGAGAAGAGAGGAGGAAAAGAAGAGATCCATGTGTTTAAGAAGCACAGACAGAAAGAAAGAGGAAGTAAAACAGAACAAGCAACCGGAGAAATGCCAGCTGCTTTGGATCCAGGTGCTGGCTGCTCCAGCATCAGCTGCAGCTCCAACACTACACCCTGCCTACACTCCTCCTCTCTGCTCCTCCCTCAGTCTGCTGCTGCATCATTTAGAGGTCTGAACTGAACCATGTATTTGGTAAATTCTTATACCCCTACTTCATTCAGCTAAAAAAGTAAAGCAGTTGTTTTCTTCATGCATTCAAAATGGAGGTATGAGTTCAATATCAGTTTAACATCTCTGAATCTATTACTGAGTCTGCTTCAAACTCATGCTTATAGTTAGGATCTATTTAGATTTACATTTTGACAATTGGAGCTAAAGTCAAACATACTTTCATATTTAAGTAGTATTCAGAACAAATATTTGTTAAACATTTATATTAACATTAGTGCTGGGCCGATTAAAATTTTTAATCGCGATTAATCAAATTATTTTTCTGGGATTAATCACATTGTTACGGGCAAAATTATTTATTGATTTTGTAAGTAGTTTATTCTGCATGTTTATTTTAAAAGTGCTGCTATATAAACAAAATTGCAATAATACAGAAATTAGTCTGCAAACACCGCAAACAAATTAAAATATTTGTTGCCTTTATTTGATTAATGCACTAACGCGATAATGTCAATGTGCCCAGCCCTAATATATCATCCAGCTACAATCACATGACAAAAAAAATACCTTGATTCACAGCACATTGCAAAGAAACCTTTCAGCTTTAACCTTCACCTCTAAACTGCCACCCCAACACGTTTCCTGTGCACACACCTTCAGAATTCTGCTAGGTCAATAGCCAGAACTCACAGCAAACATGCTTGGTGTCATCTTGAAAACACTTTCATTCACCAGTACAGTAGAAGGTTGTGTGTCGCAGCTTTTCCCCTGCACAAATCTCTGCTCTCCCACAGTCCCCAAAGTCAACATGGTTTGGGATGAACATTTAACATGGCACCATGCCATGAATCCAAAGTCTGCCTTCAACGTTGGATGACCAGTTAAGTTAGAAAATGAAGCCTGAGGTTCACCTGGTGTCAGCCTCTGCAGCACAGCACCTCTTGTTGGAGACAAGAAACATTATCTGGGTCCAGAGAGCAGTGTAAAACAAAAAAACATTCAGGTGACAGCTACTCAACTGTTATCGGCCCCAGTGGTCCGTCATATCAGCTGTCGTTAATTAACGTTGACGACAGACTGGAATTACACTCGTGTGTAGTGTGGTGAAAGTGCTCTTTGCACATGTACACATATAATTTAAGAGGGAAGAAGCTCCACTCATGAACACTGCTGTAGAAATCTGAAATTAATATTGCTCCATATAATACTACTCCTTCTTGTCTCTGGTACCTATGTCACAGTAAGAAATGTTGTTTGCTGAGACTAAAGGCAATTTATGGACTTAAAATGCTGTCATAGGGTAATGGGTGTCTTGTTTTAGTAGGTCACATTACATTATATGCTTTCCAATATCCTGTCGAGACATCAGACTCCCCAGCAGGGAGACGTCTGTTTGTGAGTGTGTTAGTGACGTTATTCATCTGCACCCTCGAGTGTTTAGCTTCACTTTTAGAGTACCTACTTTGGTCTTTGAGGACATCAGCTGGCGTGTCACAGCCTGAAGCCACACATACTACAGGCTGACACAACCAAGAGGCTACGACTCTTCTGTCCATTCCCTTTCTTATGCTGTGTTTCTAGAGGTTTCTAGAGATGTATAGCTGAGTTGACTAATCGCCCAGAACCATGCAGGAGAAACAGGGGTGGTCACAGTTTACTGAGACAAATGAATATAAAGTAAATGACTAGCTGGAGGTTAGCATGTTTCATGGGTTTGAACAAACCTAAAAGATTGCACACAGAACACAACATCATCTGCTCAAACATGCTGTGAAGCATGCAGTATAACAGAATATCAACTCAAACCTAAATCAGCAGTGATCCTGTAAACACATTGCTCTGCTCGAACCACAAAGCACACACACGGCCGAACAGCATCACAGGTGGCACCACATTGTCTGAGCCGTTGCTCTCAGTTCTGTCAATCCGGAAACCAGTCCTGCCAAGCCGGAACTGATTGAGTCAGTAAACCGACTCGGCTCTCGGGCTCAGCTCATCACAGGCAGAGGTACAGAAGAAAATGATGGAAGGGAGGGGAGACCTGACATGATGTATGAGTACCGACAAGACCCTAACTAGTCTCCTGTAGGCAGTAAGAGTGAAAAAACAGCAATGTGAAGGCGCCGCTAAGTGGAAATCACACCATTGTTTACGGTTTGTTTACTGCTGTTTAATTGTCCTGCAGCACCGGGAATTAAATCTGTCCACACAAATTCTCACTGAAACTCCCAAAATCTATGTCTAAGACATGATTGTCACTGATGAAAATGTGCATCATATATAATATATTATTTCTGGCTGTGAACCTCTCCAGAGAACTACTAATCACATATTTTGTGTTGCAGTTATGTACAGTTCCAAACAAAGTATGAACTCGGATGAGAGTAAATGAGAGTTCACTATGACTGAATAATCACGCCTGCGGAGAAGCTTGTTCGTTTTCTCACAAATCTTTCACCATTAGCTGTCAAGGTACAAAAGATTACTTTGTTAAGTCTACCATGTCAAGTAGCTGCAGTGAGTCACTGTTGATGGCTTGGTGATTTAAGCTAACTTTAGAGCTGTGCATCCTGTTAACTGCATAAACAGTGTAAAATGTGATGACATGTGACTGTAACAGATAAAAGACCTGACCTAGAAGGTCTGTATATACAGCATTAGTGTGAACCCTGACCTGGGAGTAGTTTCTGCCTGACAAGATGAAGCACCAGTGTCAAGCATTCAGAAAACACTAAAGACTAAATCTAACTGTATCCACATTTGGCAGAATGTGACAAACACACCACTTTTCACTCTGTGTTGCTTTCTCCACAGCACCACACCTCTGTTTGTGAGGCCATCATCAGGCGTCCGCAGACTCGTTTCGGGTTGATTTAGCAGCTGAAACCACAGGTGTGAGGTGGGCACTGACCTGACACACCCTGACATGATGGATGAGGAGAAGGAGGTCGCTCTGGAAAACGACAACTGCATCAAGTGGCGCTCGTGTACCGCCCCACATGACTCTCTTCATATGAAATGCATGAATCATTAAATTGCTCTATTTAGACAGAATGGAAATAGCCCAGCAACAGGCACATTTAGTGATACTCATTCATTGCTGATCACACACAAACATAACTGAGTTCAATAAGTCTCACTGTGGTCAGTTGAATTAATTCATATGGACATTAGGGAAGAAACCAAGAAATAAAGTGTAGCTGTGTAGCTGCAGAGTAGTATTTTCAGTGACCTTGGTAGGTTCTACTGGTTTGTTTGCAAAACCTCACAGGTACTTTACTAGAGGAGCTGTAGTTTAACCAGTAAGGCAGTACAACAATGTGATGTTTCTTATCTAAACACATAATATAGGTGCAGCAAAGACAGCATGCTGAACAAGTGGAAAACACTGTAAAGCCCCTTTAAATCAGCTGCTTGGTATTAGACACATCCCCCCGAAACTCCATTTATGGTAAATGAATCCATCACCCCCTTTCTCTCTCTCTCCCTCAAAGTAAATAGTTTCCACATTAGTTGCCAAGTGATTGGCTTGGCTGATGAGGATACTGCCTCTGCTGGGCTGGTTAACGACATGAACGCTGTGTAAAAGTAGAGAAGTGTTTATATTATAACAAGTAAAATGGATCTGATGCATTTTTAAAACAGAGTTGTCATTCGGCACAAAGTGACCAAATGTATCGACTCTGTTTTTTAAGCCCGTCATCTGCCTGCTGTGGCCTCCCGGCACCCCTTCATCTGAGCTGTAACCAGGCCAGATCCAATTAAGCCCTCACTTGCTCCCTGTCCTAAACTCACATTTCAAACTCTCCCTGGCCTTTTACCACAGTTTCTATCCGCCATGTGCCAGCTCTCCAAGACAAAAACATAACAGTGCAACAAATGTGGTCAGTTTCTGCACACAATTTTAGGCAGTGAGAGAAAAAATGAGTAAAAGCCTTCACCATAGGCACAGGGATAAAGTATTGTATGTAGGGAATCGGGGGCAAGCCTGGCTTTATCCAGGCACAGATTGCCAACATTTTTAGGCCCACATCACAAAATGACACATCCTGACATGAAATCAGAGCTTGGCTGGAAACAAACTGCTGTTGTAATCACCAATCAGGGTCGCATGAAAGTGTGCCCAGGACTGAACTCCAAAATGTAGCACAATCAATCTCTGAACAAGAATGTGAGTAATGCTGAAGTGAAACAATATCACATTTTTTGCCTTTGCCTGGCTGAGACTGTTGTGCTTAACTGCAAAGCAAACAGACAGAAAACTGGAAATTCCTTCTTAATCAAACCAGAAACGTGTCATTATTTGGCTGTACAATGGTACAGAGTGCAGTCTAAACACAGACAAACTACATTCTCCAAAAGGCTCATTGTGCAGCATACCGGTTTCCCAGTTACTCTATTTGACTCAATGTTCAGCCCTTTCTGGACTTTGAGGTAAAAAGCCTTTAGTTGTTTAGAAAAGGTCTGTTTTTTAAGAGATTGAACCTGATTTCTCAAAGCTCCACAACAGTGGAAGGCAAAACAACTCTTTATGCAAAGCAGCAAACAAAGCACTGCCTCTCTGAGACGAGTCAGTCAGAACATTTCAGTGGGTGGAAAAAGTTTTTAGGGATAACAAAGTGCACAGGGAGTCCTGAGTGCTGAAACAGAGAGCAGATATAAAATCATATGGGCATGTATTTGAATTTGATTCCTTGTTAGCTGCCTTGCCAGTGCCATTTACCTTAAAGTTGCTGGAGTTGACCCAGGAGCTGGCGATGCCGTCGACCATCTTGTCCAGTGCTGTCTGGTCCTGCTCCAGGTCGTGAGACTTCTCCTTATCCAAAATATAATCAATGATCTCTTGCCCCACCTGGAGCCGTCGGCCCATGTCCTTCTGCAGGACCTGAGCCAGGCAGTTCTCCATGCTGGGCTCCATCATCCTGGTCTCTGATAAATGCCCCCTCTTTCCTTCCTCAGTCTGCCCAGCTGAATGACTGACTGACTGACTGACGTGTTACTAGCAATACTCCACTGCTCAAAGCAGCGGGAACAACAGTTAAACAAAAGAGCTCCACTTGCTGTGTATGTGGCTGGCTGACCCAGAAAAGGGAGGAAAAAAAGTGAGTGCACACAGTCCTCTCGTATTTTTACCCCTGAGGACAGGCCTTCCTTTTGTGCCAAGTGCTAGCTCGCTAGCAAGCTAGTGGCTGTGCCGAAGGGATGGATGGAGAAGGGCTTGGGGAATGGTAGCAATGCAGCATATGTGTGTCTGAACAGCAGCTGGGGGAAGTTTGCTACTCCCTCCCACTTGGGTGAGCCAAACCGCTATAACAGGGTTAGAAGAGGTGGCTCTGATGAGCAGGGAAGGCAGCAAATAGAGATGGATGAAGAGGGCTAACTTAGAGCTCCATGTCTTGTCCCGGGATCTGCCCTGGAGAGCCCTGGAGGGAAAGAGAGACAGTGTCTATTAGTTAGTAGAGCTTTTCAGGTAAAGAAATATTCCCTTAATGCTGATCAGTAAAAATATCAGATTTTAAGCTTTGAGCAAAAGGACAGTGACTTATCTAGTAAAAAAAGGTAATCCATTGATATTCATTAATAATTTACAGAGCGAAAACGTATCTTTCTATGAGAGAAATCAGAATGCTACAACATATGATGCAGATTCATGTGGGAAGACAATTTCCTGTTTTAACATGACACTGCCCCTGTGCATAAAGTCAGGCCCATGAACAGATCAAACTGGTTTCGCTCCACTCAGCACCTCTGAGAGGAACCAGACCAATGACAAAACCCTGCTGCCCAACACTGGTGGTCAACCTCACTAATCCCTGGAGCTAACATCTGGTGAATGGCCTGAACTAGAAGAGTGGAGGCTGTTTCAGCAGCAGATTAATCAGTGACGGTTTTTTGTGTGAGATGTTCAACAATTACATACTGAAGTGTAAAGTTTGTGTTTCCACATAGCTTTGTGTGAGTAAATCACCAGTACTTCTTAACAGAGTGTTAATTAGACAGATACTGCCAAGTGCTGGGGCTTTAGGGTTGAGTTTCACAAGGAGCACCAAATAAATAAGTACATCACTGCTTTGTCTATTTGTCGATCATACGCTGGTGTCACTTCTTCCCTTTAAATAAGACCAGCACTTGTGGTGTGACAAGATTATCTTGCAGGAAAGGAATGTTCAAACAGGCTCTGTCGATTGAAGGCCTTTGTTCTGAGAGGTGAAAATCAAACCTGCATGTTTTGAAGCGCCAAGATATGAGCCTCATTCACTGGACTATGACCTGTTAAACACTGTCATAATGTGTGAACTACTTTCTCCTTATTAGTGTAATCCTGTTGTTAAAACTGTATATATGTATTACTAGAACTTTCCATTTCTATGTAGTGGAAAGATTAATAGAAAGTATTAACTGAGATAATATTCATAAAATTCTGCATTAAAAACACACAGTCATATACAATACATACACACACACACACACACATAGTGTGTGTGTGTGTGTGTGTGTGTGTGTGTGTGACATCAGTAGTAACGTATTAGGTCCATCATAATGAGACTGTAATGGTACATTTAAGACATAAAAATGTAAATTATGTCAATATTATTTAGTTTGTTGCATTAGTATTAAACTAAAACGTGTTATAATTTTACCATGTTAACTACACCAGACCTACTCTCACCTTTGACAAGTCACTCATCCCTGTCACACACACATTTGCCTGGCGCAGCGTTAGCAGAGCTCCGGCTAGCTCAGAGCTCAGAGCTCCACCACCAACGCTGCTAGCAGCGCCTTGACAGCTTCCAGACACCGCTGACGTGAGACAAAAGCCTCCCGTCTATTTCACCCCAGTGGCCCACGAAACGATCTTTTTTTCTCTCTCTCAAACAGCTCGACCAGCCTCTCCGCTGTGCCAGACAAAAGTAGCTACAGTAGGTGTATTTGAGGGAGGGAGGGGGGATAAAAGCTCAAGCTAGCCCCTACTAGCGAAGCCCTACCTTTCAATGAACGTCAGACCGCAGACAGGCAGCACAAAGGGAAGAATGTGTGACACGGAGGCGAGGTGTATTTACATCATTCAGCTTTCTACTCACCATATCCTGCTCAAACTCCGCCGCTGCTCTGGGCACACAGCTCGTCTTTCTTGTTGTAAATATACAGTCTACGGCCTCAAATCTCTCCCGTCTTTCTCTCCCTCGCTCTCTCTCTGTCTGTCTCTCTACCTCCCTCACTCTCCGCCCGGAATGCTGCCTGCAGGACAAGAATGGGATCGTCGTGCGCAGCCGCAGTGGATCCGGGGATGATGTTGGCACTTGGAAAACTGTCGCATGGCGATGAAGAAAAAAAGTGTGTCGGTGTGAGGAGGCACAGCAGCGACATCTACTGGAGACGCTGAGTATGCAAAGGTGATTCCGGTCCAATAACGCAGAAAGTAACCAAGTACTTTTACTCCTACTCCACTACATATTAGATTGAAATACTGTACTTTTTACTGCAATATACATCCGCTACATATATTTTTATCTTTAGTTACCTTTAAGATAAAGATTCTTAATACAAATTCTAATCATAATAAATTATGTCTGAATATGGATTATTCATTTTGTTTTAAGACAAGATACCCGAAATCAGTTTCTTTGTGTAGTTACCTTTGAGTAAGCAGCTTCAATCACTAAAAATGATGAACACGATAATTGTCAGCAAATGCATTTCAAAGCTGCAGCACTTTATTCCACATCGTGTTGTAGTTTTGTGTGTCTTTTGTGTTTGTGAGCAGGTACAGCCTTGATATTTAAATTTTTGTTGCAGAAAAAGTGCAATAATACTACTTATGCCAGTAACATTTAAAAAGATTAAAGTGAACTTGCTGGTAGTGTGTTTACTGGGACATTTTTAATTATAAGACTGGTGATTTTCCATAAGTTGTTTTTGTCAACAAACCCAACAAAAGACCAAAAATAACCATGAATTGCGTCTCCTCACTGTAATGTCTGAAATAAACTACCTGATTTTAGCACGAGTCTGTGCCAGAGCTCAATTTTTCAAAAGCTATTAAAAAAAAACATCAGAGAAAGACACGGTTACACAGCGTGACAAAATAGGTTTGTTTTAAACAGACTAATAATGATCATAACATCTCTACAGTCTCTGCCACAAGTGATGATTGTTCTCAGCCTCGGACGCTCTTTTCTAAGATGCAATTTATTACATACATTGTTTTTTGTTGACAACAAAAATATAGAAATATTATTTGTTGTTAGTTTAAAGGAAGCCATTTTGAGTCCGAGAATAAGGAAAAAAAAAAAGACACTGCACAGAGATAGCCAGTATGAATATGAAACTTACTGGAAAAGAAACCGGTGCACCGAGCAACACACACAAAACAAGTCAGCAAAAAACAGCAGCAGCAGCAGCTGAGGACAGCTTTGTACAAACTAAAGTTAGTGATACCAACAACCACCACGGAGCAGTGAAGGTTTCTCAATCCACGTTTCAAAGACTTTTAGTGTCACAAGTGACATGTAATTCCATGCCATCATTTATTTTATATCTCGTTGATTCTTCTGCTAAATAAATGCAGCATTTCAATCATAAAATGACAGATTGACTGTAAATGTATTCATTTATTTGTAAGGATCATAGTTTAGAAAGTACAAATTTAAGCACAATGCTGCTGCATGTTTTATGTCAATACCACAGCACGTAATGGCAAAGTTAACAGTTGACTTCAAGACTCAAACTGAAAATGTTCTTTGTTAAACAAGTCCAGGCCCACAAACCGGGCTCACTGTGATGATTCTGTGAACACCATCCATGGTACTCACTGTAGTATCCACAATTACAGTGGACTTATTTGTAAAGAAGCTTCTCTCTGATTTATAATGTGACTTTCGTGTACTGAAAGACAAACTAAATATAGACGCTTCTGAATCCACTTCAAAGATGTCTCCCCACTCTCAGAGCAAAGACCACATGATCCTGATGCGATGTGTCTCTGCTCTCACAGTCAAAGGTCCACTATAGAAACAGACAAGACTTTCACTCTGCCTCCTCCTCAGAGGGTTCCTCGCTCTCCGACTCGTCCTCTGATGAGTCCTCTTTGTCTGCGACTGGCAACTTAACAACAATCTCATCATCTGCATCGTCGTCGACCACCATGGACTTCCTTCTTTCCAGGAGAGAAGGCGTGCACACTGGCGTGCTGTCCTGGAGTGAACGAGAGGAGCTCATCAGTCACACATGGTCATTGTGGTACAGAGTAATGTACTGATACAGTGTGTTGGTACATGGGTTTTATCACGCAGCCACCAACAGACACACGCGATAAGCTTTATGCACCACGGTGCTATCGGCACAGTTGTCTGACCTCAGGTCACTGATACACCTGGGGTCATTTTCAGTCTGCGCCCAAGCTAAATATAACATATGTATTGTGCTTACTTCACTACAAGTAGACGCATCTATGGAGTCGGAGGACTTCTTCTGAGGCACCTGGGCAGCCTGGAAAAGTAAAACAAGCACCAACAGTTTATGTGATGGATGATGTGTGGAGCTCTATACAGTTCGGTTTATACATATTTTGGATTGAGCCACACTGTAAAACTGCTCCTGTGTTACTATAGCTGCTATAATAGCAGCATTTCAATACAATATCCTGTTTTATATTGGGACTTCAGAGGACTCACCACTACAAACCTCTCATAAGCATCTAAAACAGAATGTGAAGCTTCCAAACACTTACGAATCCTGGAAAATCATAGTCGATGCCGTGTGCAGCAAGCCTCTTCCGGAGCTTTGCTTCTTTGTGCAGGAGTTTACGCTTCATCTTCTCAACCTGCTCAGCTGTGCGTTTGTTGTTGTAGCGTGCCACAGCGGGACACTTGGGTTTTTTGAACTCCCTCTGTGAGCCAACAAACAGCTTCTCGTGCACCTTCTCTGGTGCAATCACATCACCTGGGAAATAGCGAGAGCAATCATTCTACGGTTACATTAAGGCAAATAATTCACCACTACAGTACAGTCACTACTGGGAACAAGGTAATGGTATGAGGCGTGAAGGCTCACAAAGGTTTATGTGTCTGTTGTTATCACTCATGTACAGTAAACAGAATGATTGTGTGTTTTAACCCATGTGCATGTCACATGACATCACTTCTGACTTTTAGGAATGATGCTGGTAACTATCAGACTTCTACTGATCAGTACTCACATTTGATGAGTCTCTCTCCCATGAGGTAATTGTTCATGGTTTCTGCAACAATCTTAGCCACTTCATCACACTCAAACTCCACAAATGCATAGCCTTTGCTTCCACCTGTCTGTAGGTAGGAGAAATGAGAGGTTAAAAAACAGATCTGAAATGTTCAAAACCACATGTCTACATATTTCCTTTCACCGTTTTTACAAATGTAGAATTTTTGTTTTCTTCATGCTTTTGTTGGCACATGGGTTTTATCACTCCGCAATCAAGCTAACGGGTGATAAGCTAAACATACCACAATGCTTTGGGCTCAGTTATCTGACCACAGATCACTGTTACATCTGAGATCATTTTCAGTCTGAGCCAAACCTCAAATGAATGATGAATAAAGAAACAGCACAATCACAAATATCATGTTACCACTCAAACTGACAAGACAAGTGTATTAAAGGGTGACTTCACTGATTCACAGCTTGCAGAACGAGCAGACTGGAGGAGTTTTAACTCACGTCACATCGCATACAGGATACTAGGGTAATCTAAACCTTTGTTCTTTTTGGATTTGCATTTGACTGGACAGCAAACAACTGTTGAAAACCATAAACAATAGCTTCAATGTCTACAACAGCTATATGTTGCACTATTACAAAGCACAAAGATTCTGTCAATTCTGTTGGAAACAAACCTGGTCAAAAGTGCAAGATTTCAAAAACCTTCAATAGGAAAACAGAGATATTTACTACAAGTGAGTTGTTTAGACGCATGGATGCTGCTTTTGTTTGGCGAAAGAAGGGAGAGGCCTTCAGCAAGACAATGACCTGAAGCAAACATGCAAGTTGGTCTAAACCCCTTTTGAAGGACACCAAAATCAAAGCCCTGAAGTGACCCTCTCAAAGCAAAGACCTTAATCCCATTGAGAATCTGTAGTGAGAGCTCAAGGTAATGTCCATGCTGAGCAAGTTTAGTGGACACTTTGCCATAGAACAATGTGCTAAGGTCCTTCAAGATACATGTGTCTCCTAATCAGGAACTACCATTTGAGGTTGTTGTCAGTTGTGAAAGGAAAAGTCACACTAACGACTCTTTATTGACTAAGGGCTCATACTTTTGTCATTTTTGTTTATTCTGGTTTTGATTCAGCTTATGAGTAAAAAAATCGTATTCAAACTTAGTGGAAAATTTGTCTTTGTTCATTTGGAAGCAAAAAAAACATTTTTGGTAATGGTCATTTCCACGGAAACAATCAAATAAATGTTTTTTTTTATTTCATAAAAGGAGCGTACAGTTGTTACATCCTCAGTGTTACCTTTTTACTCCTGGAGAGACGCAGCCTCAAGACCTTCCCAAACTGTTCAAAGTAAGATTTGAGCTCTGGCTCTGACAGCCCCACTGGCAGGTGACCCACATAGATCACCCCTGGAGTCAAATTATGCCCCTGAGAAAAATAAAATTACCAAGAGAACAAAGTTACATTGACAATAAAAGTTGCATTTACATTAAAATTAATCCACAGTCAAAATCAGTTACGTATTTAGTATTACTGTGCCAAGTTTCACACAGTTAAACAGTAGCTTATGTTAAATTTCAAAAATAAAATACATATATACCTCCGATAATACAGGGGAGGTCAACCCTGGTCCTCGAGGGCCTGGGTATCGTTTCATATTTTAAGAATTGATTCGATTCCGATTTTCAAGTTTTAAAAATCGATTATCAATCGATTCGGGCGATCTCAAAAGCAAACGCTAGGCTAACGTTACCACTAGTGTCCGACGCCATGTTGTTTTGATATTTTCACACCTAGTGCGCATGCGTGTGGCGTTAATCGGATAATCGATTTTATCGACACAGCTCTACTGCAGTTACAGCTTCTGATTTGCTGAAAACACGTAATCCAAGTAATCAGCAGGGGGTAGAGCACAGATAGCTGGAAAACAAGCAGCGCAGCGGAACCAGGGCTGGACACACCTGCCCTAACACACATGGATAGTAGATGACTAATATATACAGTTATTCAAAGCAATTAAGTGACTAAATAAATTTACTCAAATACTGTGCTTAAATACAATTATGTGGTACTTTATCTACCTTCTATCTTTATCTTTTCATGCTTTTGCGTTTTACTTCTCCACACACCAGAGGAAAATAGTGCGCCTTTACTCCACTCACGTCGAGTGCTGCGCGCGCACACACACTTCATTTCCGCCTCCTCACGTTAACGTTACGCGTTATGACCGCTGCTCTGTGGCTGCTTTGGCCTAACTTATCGTTAGTGTTACGCTCTTCGATCAAAATGCATTAGGGCAGCATATGTTCACAAGGTCGTATATCCTGTACACACCATTTTTAAACACCATCATATTATTGAACTCAGCTGAAGCAGCGTTACTACGGTTATGGTTCCCCGTTATATTTATGTTCTTACATAACTACTACAGTTTCGGCCATTATAAAAACCTTAACCACCGTCATTGTTGAACCGAGTCTGAGAAATCATTTGGCAACACATGTGAACTGTGGTAGTAGCACATGCAGATAATATTTAGCTAAACGTATTTGTCACATGTTAGCTTGCGGGTATCACCGTCGCTTCTTCTCGACCTACCTTGCTTGGCCTGTTCTTCTTCGCCTCCTGCACCTTCTTCTTAAACTCCGAGTCTTGTTTAGGGTTCAACGCCAGCAGTTCTTTCGCCGGCTTAGTGGCCGTGTCTGCTTTACTTTCAGTCATTTCACATGAATTAGTTGATACGACACATACGTTGAGTAAAATGAGCAAACACTGTCTCGCGACCCTCTGTAAACCACGTTGGTGTCTGCGTCCGGTTGCCCACGTGCCGACGGCCAAAGAGTCACTGAGGGAGTGTTCGCGTGAGCGTGATCTCATGCTCTCCGCTCTGCACAGCGCCACCTTTAGGCGCGGAGTAATAGGTCCACTTCAGCAGCAGACCACTCATTTGACAAATATCCCCAAGTGATATTTTATTAATTGGTTTAAAAACTATGTAACAGTATGAAAGGGGTCGCAGTGAAAGCTGTCCAGCCACATACTGTTTATTGCATTGTATTGTACCCTAAATATGAATTTGCTCATTATTGTGTTTTCTTCCTAATCATGATGCACAATAGGATACTGTCTCTGTCACATTATTTGACACATAATAAAACTACAGTTTTATTAAAACGTCTGGATAAATGCATAATTTGTTTATCTTTTTTTGACTGCAAAGAAGAAATTAGAGATTTTGAGCAAGCAACTAGCTACATTTGAAAATAATCTTTTACCTGCAAGTTTCCAGACTGAAACGCCTCAGTTTCTTCACCACTGTTTCCATGCATGCATATGCCGGCACTGTAGCTTATATTCATGTAAATGTGTCCACAATGCACATCCTGCATGCACTTTACATGAATTTAATTTGTGCCATGTATAGATTTAAATGACTTATATTGAATTTCTTGTTTAATTTAAGTATGTTTGTCCTGTTTTTATGATATTGTGCTGTTCATATACCATCAACTATAAGTCTTGTTTTGCACTTTTTGAACAATGATTTATTACAATTAAAATACAATCAAGATGATTCAAAATCAAATAACAATTATTATACTACATTTAAAGATTTCTGCTGTTGTTTGTAAAAATATTACTGTACAAAGGAAGAAG
The DNA here is from genome assembly GCA_034779795.1 of Ctenopoma multispine. Taxonomy (NCBI): domain Eukaryota; kingdom Metazoa; phylum Chordata; class Actinopteri; order Anabantiformes; family Anabantidae; genus Ctenopoma; species Ctenopoma multispine. The sequence continues at coordinate 18,433,142 of JAUYWH010000013.1, forward strand.
GGGTGGAGCAGAAGAGGAGGTGGTCAGAATAATAATCAGGAGGTGGAGTGTTTATCAGTCAAATAATGAGGTGAGACAGGCATTAGAGACAGATCGGCAGTGCACACAGTATCGTCAATGGTTCCCAATTCAAGACATGGCAACAAAAATTATCTACTTCACAGTGAATGGGAGACCAGAGCGGGCTGAGTTCCCAGCGGATTGTCCTGCCCAGGACGTCAAAGGTACAAGCTCAAAAAATGTTTGAAGTTCATGCAAAATTTTTATTTTAAAGGACTGGCTGAGCATCCACATGTACTACTGTACTGTTTAAGAATTAGTAACTGCCTCTACGATCTGATCCATTTTTTATCATAATAGACATTTATCAAACATCTTTCATGTTACACATGATTTAAGTTGAAAGAAGGTAAAAATAATGTGAATATCTGATGTGATATTACAATCATTTCACACAGACGGGGGACATTTGTGTTGCATAAACAGAGAACAACTCAGCTTTCTTTTGATAACAAGAAAAGACACCTGGTAACTGTGCGGATCAAACTCGTTTTTCTGTCACTACACAAGCAGATGAAAGACTCGTATTAGTGTTTTGGAGGTAGTCTGAGCTGTGGACCGTGGTGCAGCTGCCACTGACAGCTCCTCACTTACCACATGAGCTTGAGTCTAACACTGGCTTCACATGTTCTTTATGGATGTCTGGTTTCAAATGGTGAAACTCAAATTTGTATTACGTTGTATGTAAGTTACATTCCATCACTGATTGCCAGGTTTAGTTCAGTGTTTGTCATTTCTGTTTTGTATTATTCATTATTAACACATGTTTGAAGGGTTGTAAAAAAAGAAGCACTTTCATTTCAGTTCTTGTGAAGCCATTTTCCACAGTGTCAGTGATCAAGCATTCCAATTTGTCAAAGACATTTTTCACAAACTGACATCTCAATACTCATTCTTATTCATTACACAAGTAGTAAAATTGATATACAAGCATTGTGTGAAATGATCTTTCCAGATCTGTTCCGCTCTGCTGCTGAGGCAGGACCCCATGACATCCTGAAACTGTACAACCCCAAAGGCAACATCATCAACATCTCCCCAAGACTGGAGCCCAACAGTCCAAGCTCCTGCTACAAGCTGGAGGTGGTGGCTGCCGACTGCAACAGTGAGCCGTTAGGTATCTTTGGATTTACACCATGGGAATCACAGTGCGTGGGTTCCTTTGAAGACTGTTGACTGTCTCTGTCGTTTCTTGTCATCGAAGGTGCAGAGCTTGCTGGTGCACTAGGATTTGACCTCTCATCCATGGAGAAAAGGTGGGCAGGGGGGAATTAAGAGAAACACATATGATACTTAATGATGTTCTTGAGGATAACTAGGATTTAGTATTGAATGTGAAATGTGAAATGATCATATTTTTCAGGAAGAAGAAACAGAACTAATGTTAGCGTGTATTACAGTGGCTTGCGAAAGTATCCGGCCCCCTTGAACTTTTCCACATTTTGTCACATTACAGCCACAAACATGAA
>JAUYWH010000013.1:18434770-18464486 GCA_034779795.1 Ctenopoma multispine
ATTCATGTTTGTGGCTGTAATGTGACAAAATGTGGAAAAGTTCAAGGGGGCCGGATACTTTCACAAGCCACTGTATGTTTGAACAAAATGCCAGATTGATACTGCAACTCCAAAGAATCTCAGACACTGTATAAAACAATCCAAAATTATAGATGGGATGTGTAGTGTTTTAACACCTCACGATGGCGTGTGATGTCAGACTGCAGGGCCTGGAAAAGAAAATCCTAATCGAGACCGGAGAGACTCCTGCAGTTGTGTACGAGATGAAGAAACAGGTGGATTCATTCCGGGAAAAACTGGAGGTACTCTGTGGCTTTAAAGCTCCTCGTGGGATTTGAGGGTCATCATCTACACAGAAAACCATATAACTATTATATACCATATATTGTCAAAATGCACTTTGGGATTCTACTAATTTATCAAACACACAACCTTGTAACAATGGATTCAATTACTATCTTTAAAGGTTAAAAGGATCCACTAAGAATCAGCACTCATCAGCGTGTCTTTATGCTTTTTTAGCTTCTTCTACTCTCATAATACAATTTTGAAGCATATTTCTAGTTTCGTGTAATAATTTATGTGTTTCGCGAACCTCCAGGCACAGCTAACTGGATTTACTTCCATTCTTTCCCAGAGTGTGGAGCATCTGAGCTGGCTTGGTTTGTTTAAAGACCTGTCTGAGGCAACACACAAGCCTTCGCCGTTCTACCACAAGAGAACACTGCGGAAAACCAGGGAGGAGTGTGAGCATGTGCGGGAAAAGTTCCTTCAAATGAGGCACGTTCACAAACGAAACTCACTGCAAGAAAGCCACTTCTGACCTCCGTATATGAAATGACTGAATGTCTGATGTTTGTATGTTGTCACATTGGCAGCTCTCTGGAGGTATCAGAGGAAGTGAGGCAGTACTTAAAGACCCCGACCTTTGATAACTGGTACGTTTTGATTGGAAAATGGTGGAATATAACATAGGAGATGGAGCTGTACGTGCTACAACCAGTGCACCTGTTTGTTCAGTGCACATACAGCCGGCTAATGAGAGTCGTGGCCAACAAGCACCTCTGATGTGTTTCTAAAGAGCACAGGAGCCCTCACCCTTTTCCTCTGATCGACACACTAATATCAATATGAATAGGCCTGCAGAGGGTTCACTAATCAAAAGAAGATCTTTATGAAAGGCTTAATGAACACAGCATGTTTGAAGTAGGGGCTCCATGGCCGAGGGGGGGGGGGGGGGGTGCTGCATTCACCAGTGGCTTGGTCATCATTTCATTTGTCCTAAAGCTTTTAAAGCAAACTCACAATGATGGATATGTAGTGGAAAGAGATATGAGGTTATGTAGAGGCAACGAGAGAATAGAAGCTTTGAACATCACATAATGATAGTGAAATACAGAATTCCTTTGAGACCATGGTGAAGTATGTTTTTCTCTGTGGGTATAAGAGTATTATAGCATTAGGCTGGCATCACTGTACTTTTGTCAGTCAGTGAGATGTATCTTCCCATGACGTTGTGCATTGTGTGTGCGTGCAGGCAGTGGGAGGACGCAGAGATCATGGTGCTCCTGCAGGTCATGTACACAGACTTAGATTTCATAGCAACCTTCAACATCGAGTCGGACGTACTGCAGCAGTTCCTGTTCGAAGTCTACAGAAGATACAACAACATCCCTTTCCACAACTTCAAACACTGCTTCTGTGTTACCCAGATGGTAAGTGTTTGTCAGAGTGAAGTTTTATCATAATCATTGAGAAAGTATGAAATTATGAAATCATGCAATCATGTCATGTGTCAGAGTGAAATGGGGTGCACATATTATTAACCTCCAAAGAATTACAGCGTAAACCTGCAGCTCCCCTCAGAGTTTTTACTCACTCTAAAAGGCAGTAAAGGGGGGAATTATGTTCATCAGGCTCAATAGCTTTATAGGGTGATCATATGTAAATGTTTTGCGCATGGCTTGTTCCACTGGTGCTGATGAGACTTCTCTAGATCTTCCTAAAATGATGGAGAAAGGACTGGATTTTTGGGTCTGAGTACGTATTGCACCCAAACACTCAGGTTAGCTGGAAGGTTCTTCCACTACCCTGTCAATCCATTTACTTCCACAAGCTGGGATCCTTAAAGAAACAGGAGCTAAAATGGACAGATGGTAGGTGAAAGGTCCACTGTATGAAAAATACACAGTTTCTGGAATTGCTAATCATAACTATTTTAGTAGAGTCCCTGAATAAATATATGAACCTGGAATTATGCATAATGTGGCCTCCTCCAGTAAATAACACGTTTCTTTTCCAAATGATGTACAACAGGCCATCTGCAGCTCTCTGTCTGTACTTGATGGTTGCTCTGTCACTGAACAGATGTATGGGCTGATCTGGCTGACTGACCTGAGGAGTAGGATGGACAGCATTGACCTGTTGATCATGCTAACCTCTGCTGTCTGCCACGACCTCGACCACACAGGATACAATAATGCCTATCAGGTACACTAAATTGCCTCTGTATGCTTCCACTGGCTGTTTCCTTGCTCAAAAAGCAAGAGTTTAGTACCTTTATCAGTACAGAAGATGATGTTTCCCATTTGTCCGATTAAAAAATGAAATGAAAATGTACCGAACATCACGCTGTCCCTACAGTATAGCACCTGTACGTACTGGACTGCTTCAACAACCGCTGCTCTTAACGCTGATCAGAAACTCCATCTTTCAGATAAATGCTCGGACGGAGCTGGCGCTGCGCTACAATGACATCTCTCCACTGGAGAACCATCACTGTGCTGTAGCCTTTGAGATACTGGAGGAGGTAAAAATGTTAATGTTACAATGAAACTTATATTGTAATTGACCCTGCAAAAGGATGGATCCTGTGAGTCGAAATGAGAAGAGGATTTTCTGTTTTGCAGGCAGAGAGCAACATCTTCAGAAATCTCTCTATGGATCAGTACAAGCGAATAAGAGAGGGAATCATCAAGTGAGATCCTCTGTGTCCATTTGTTTTCTCCTGCTACATGATCACGTTAATGCTACATTGTACCCCGGTGGTTTTTAATCTGCAGATGCATCCTGGCCACTGACATGACGAGGCACAGTGAGATTCTCAGCAAGTTCAAGTCCATCCTGCCTGCTTTCGACTTCGCCAATAAGGACCACAAAGATGTGGTAAGACGAGCAACAGAGCATGACGTGGTTATGCACATGCATTAAGAAGACTGTGTAACTTATTATTTCATAACTGTGCTCTGAATTTCCCATAATGCCTCTCTTTCCTTCAGGATTAAAGTGCACTCTTTGTGTTTTTATTTCTTCATTCTGCAGTTGATGATGATCTTGATCAAAGTCAGTGACATATCCAACGAGGCCCGACCCATGGAGGTCGCTGAGCCCTGGTTGGACTGTCTCCTTCAAGAATTCTATAACCAGGTACTGATTCCCACTGTATGTAAAGACGTTTAATACTGTGGTAATGTAAAAATATTATCTTTAGTATAAAGCAACATACAATGAATTAGAATCAAAGGCAAAATTAAAAATGTGCTGTTTGTCTTCAGAGTGATGTGGAGAAGCTAGAGGGTCTTCCAGTCACCCCCTTTATGGATCGGGACAAAGTAACCAAACCTTCATCTCAAACAGGTTTCATCAGATTTGTCCTTCTCCCTCTCTTCATCGAACTAGCCAACCTCTTCCCCTGCCTAGAGGTTAATTCCTGTTAATACAATCAAATATTCTGAGAATATTCCAACCCAGAGCAAAACGTTCTTTTGGATTGTGACACATTATTCTGGGAGAAAGATGTAGTAAATGCAGTAATCCTTCATTCATTCTGCAGCAACACATCATTCACCCAGTGCGGAAGGCTCTGGACTACTACACAGAGATGGAGAAAGCTCTGGAGAGGGAGAAACTGAACAGAGCACAGAGCGAGAACGGCGCCAAGAGCAAGGAGACAGCCGTGGGCGCGCAGAGCACAGCAGAGAGCCACGCTGAGGCCAGCCCTGACGCCCCCAAACCAGGCGCACACTAATCCAGGGTGAACTTTTTACACTGCAAAAAGAATTTTAAGGTAGTCCAGACAAACATGTATTTGTTCTTAAGTTACCATTGTTGTCTGTCTTGGATGAGATAAACTGTGAATAAGTTGGTGTGGTTGCAGCAGTATTTGTATTTATTAAAACACTCACTATCCTTATTATTTATTAAGGTGTGATAAATTATATCTGATGAGGTAAGGTCAGTAGAGGAGTGAATGCTACTTTGTGGGTGCTCATGTGGAATATTTGCCATATGGCCTCTTTTCCACTCTTGTTCAACTATACTAACAAGACAGACGTCGCTGCCAGGACCGGCACTCCCGACTGTGTCGATGCACTTGATGAGTGTTAATATGCAATAAAGTGATCCACCTGGACTCTACAGGACAGTAGTGGGATGTTGATCTTTTGAAAGTCTTCACATTTGGAAAAGTCCATTTTTGTTCGTTGCAGTACAAACATTACAGATTCCCATAGGGAATAATATGAGTTAACAACTATCACTTGCAGCTCCGAGTAGCTATAAACAACCTGTATTGCTCTCGTTTTTTATTTAGAAATGAGTCAACTTATATAAATCCAGTATATATTTGTTTTTCATGTTTGTCCTGTAACTGTCCCTCCCAACAACTTCAAGTTTAGACCCTGCTCTGTGCATCATTTTGCCCTCTATCCACGTCAGATTTGACTTAAACATATACATTCATGAATAATCAAGATGCCTTCACGGTTTCAGCAAAAGTTGCACATCAGTAATATTTGGTTGTAATCTCTAAACACTCACACTACTTACTCCTAGGTTTAGTTTGTCCTGACAGATCCTCTCCCCCTCCATCAGATTGGATGGGAGGGGTCAATTTTAAAAGAAAAGGTGTAAAAGAGACCTGTGTACTGTAGGTGTCACCAAAGACCCAGTGATGGGACACATGGGGCTCTCACTGCTGCTGTCAGTCAATCCATCAGTCAGAGTGAATGACAACAACACAGTAGAAGTACTGTACAACAGTATATTAATCAGTACTGTGCTGATTGTGTAAACTGAGTTCTACGGGAATTCCCTGTGCAGTTGGACACTGATGTGCACAGTGCAAATTTCCCACTTGTGGGACTAATAAAGGATTATCTTATCTTATGTCCTGCATGAGCAGAAATAAATACCATAAATATATTGGATGGGATAAAAACGTTAAACTGAGTATTTCCAGCAATCGGTAGTTTCCAAGCATGTGCTGTTTCATACATCAAACCTAGAACAGTCCAGTCCTAACTATTATGTCTCTCACGGTTCCCCTGCCAGGCGACACCTGTCAGAAAACGTCTAATGCTTGATGCTCATGTTAGTACATTTTATGAATGATCATATGCCATAAATGGTAACAGTAAATAACAGTAAAGCTGTTAAAAAGTGCATTAAACAAGACAAACATCAGAGTAATTCTATTATAAAGACATTTCAAACAGACGAAAATATGTGTAGAAAGTTCCAGGAGCGTGGTTTTGCTTTTTCTCCGGGAGAGACTACTGCTCAAAAGAGGTCCTGTTATTCATCAAGAGAACAGGAAGAACTGGGTGTACCAGGGACTGGTGATCCAGCCTGCAGCACTTGCCTGAATACTGAGTGCTCTGTCCTGGAGGGTGGACGGGGGGTATTGTTTCTTCTAAAAGAAGCTAGCAGGGAAAGTGAATCTAGAAGCTGTGCTGCAGCTGAGCAGTTAACCGTTAGGAGTAATGAGGAATTAACCAGTGGCCTTGGCTGTGGCCCTCAGCACTGTGATAATTCTTTTTTAGCTAACAGTTGAGTGGATCATTACTCAGCTCAGTGGGGTTGAGAGAGAGACAGAGATTCCTGACAAAGCCAAATAAAGAACAGATATTATTTTTAGCCTTTAGGCTCTTTTATCATCATCTGACTGAAAGATGAGAAGGACCCAAACTCTCTCACCCCACTGAAACGGCTGAGCTGCAGCAGTGCTGTAGCAGACAGAGCAGCATGGCATGATGAATGTGTGTGTGTGTGTTAGGGTTATAATGTATGCAATGTTAGACCACGACTGTATTTGTAGATTCCTCTACAGAGAGATCAGACTCAGTATTTGTCACTTAACCTACAGATGTTGTGGTTTTTATACTGTGTAAATACTTCCTGTATTTACTAGCTATATTCCAAAACAGAAAAAAAGACTGAAGAAATGATTATTTATAGTTATTATAGCATTGCCAAAAAAGTATATGAAACTCAAGAATGATCAACTATTTTGAATGGGAAATTAGGGTTAAGAATGCTACTGGAAGAATGTTTTAAATACTGTATATTTAAATAATGTATTATATAGTATTATTATGGCTCAAATAATGCTGATCTTGATGCTGAATAACGTTCCTGCAGAAATGTATAATGTTTAAGTTTAAGTTTAATTAATATAGATTGAAGAAGAGAACCACTTGATTTCTATTTAGCTTAAACATTTTTTTTTTATATTAATTGAATTAGATATGGTAAAACACGAAAAGGCAGGTCATTTGTGACGTCATAATATTACCCTGTCAATAGGTTCCACGAGATTGAATCATGTTAGTTGAACACAAATACTAGATTTAAGATTAGGAATTCATTTTAGTACCTTTGCTGGTACGTTTTGTTTTAGAGCATGTATTTAGTAATTCAACTTGATTAAAGAATGTGACTTGGTAGTAGAGTTCTAGTGCTTTTATTGAGTAGTGACTTCGTGTACTACTACTTCGTGTTACCTCTGTTGACCCCAGCTGATGTGTACTAACGTGCCCCCGGAACTCCTCTCCGCTCGCGACCACTGGATGCTTTCCTGAGAACGCTCCCCCAAACCTGATTTGACGGCGCGTGGTCGACGCCTACTGACGTGCATCCAATCACTCGCCGAGCACGCGCCGGTTCCGCTACGTCCTCTTACGTCATCCAGAGGGTGTGCCCGCACCGTCGTCGCCTCGTCTCCCGGCGTTGAAGAGATTTACATTCACCAGCAGCCTCACGGTCCGCAGCCGGCTGGGTTTACGGTCCCGTTTGGAGAGTTTAAACGGTAACGAGAGAAAAGTGCAAGGATGGAACCGCTGGTTGCTGCTATTGACCAGGGTACGAGCTCGACGAGGTTTCTGGTGAGTTCCGTTAGTGTCGGCTGAATATTAGTTCACGTACATGCCACACAGACAGTCTGCTTTTTAACGATGTGCCGTCTGCTCTTTACTACTCTTTTACATTCACTTATTTGTTTTACCGCACGACTTATATAAATAAAGCACTTCAGTGCTAAAACTAGATTTAGGAATGACGTTTAGAATAACTTAAATAACTCTAGGTCCATTAACTTCCATTAATGTTAGCTTAACTGCAAAAGCTAACTGTTGCCGTTCTGCATTAACTGTCAGAATTGATTCTCATTAACTAAAAATCAAAGACATTTGCTGAGTGACTTAATGTTGAACCTGCAGCTATAATACAATGCAAGAGTAGCTGTACGGTACACTACAGTACCTTCATTAAAGATGTCAAACATAAAACTAGTTTCTTTAATGGTTAATGAAGTGATCAACCAAATTAATTCTACTAACGACTGAGTTATGTGTCTGTAAAATCACCCCCTTCCTCCTGTAGTTTTATCTTTGTGCATACTACAGAAGTTATCTCTGTACTTCGAGGAAATACATCAGATGTTCCAGGTTTGCTCTTCTGCAGCAGTGGAACTGTTGAGAGAGCAGAGAGTACAGGGGCGTAGAGCTCTGTAGAGATGAAAGTCCAGCTCACTGTAAGAGGTCCAAAAAACAGTCGGAGAGGATTTAGGATGCCTCAGTGGATCTGGGAAATGTTGTTTTTCATTTGATTATCAGAGAGGCCACAGAGAGTCTTTGTTTGGCTGATTCATAATAAAAAAAACTTGTTGACATGGCTATTACACAAATGACTAAGACTAGAGGATATATATATATATATAAGCTGTTTATACATCAGACTCTGTGAGGACTTCTTCACCTTAGTGTTATTTGTAAGTAACATAGAGAACTGAGTTATATTTTGAGCCATGATGAACTGACAGATGCTTAGGAATAGATTTGGTTATAAAATGTGGGCATACACACCAAACAGGTGTCATAACCTTTTTCTGAATGTTACATGTGAAAATGGGCTTAAATAAATACAAACCAGTTCTTTACCAAAGAGCCTCTGACCCTTTGTGAGGCCCCTGACTGGAGGCTCATCTGATGACACTTAGGTCAAGCACAAGTTAAACTTTAACCCACAAGGCTGTTTTTGCGATTGATTGCAAGGCTTAGGTGACAGCAGGCTGATGCATCTCTACTCGTAGATGATGATGATGGTGATGATTAAGCTGTTGTCGGTGTTAATATAAATCCTTCAAGCTTCTATCACAACAGGCTTGCTGTGAATTCACTCCCCTTTTTTATTCTGTTAGATATTTCCAGTGTTAATTCACAAGTGAGGGATCATATTTCAGAACATTGTCCATCACATTCCATCTGTCTGTACGTCAACAAAAAACAAACATTAAGTTTAAACATGTTGTATTTGGAATTATAAAACCTTTTTATGAGTTTATTGGGCACACACAGAAGATGTGAGCACACACATTTGTTGACACAGTTTGATACCCAAACTCACAAACCTTACCAGTTCACAAAAGGATTCTGTTAATCTAACATCATGTGTGTCTGTCTTACAACGAGCACATTAACCTTCAGGTAGAGGAAGCTCCCCCACACACACTTTTTTATCAACTCTTCCTCTCTACAGGTGTTCAATGCAAAAACAGCCGAACTGATCAGCCACCATCAAGTAGAAATCAACCAGAGTTTCCCAAAGGAAGGGTGAGTTCCATGCGTTTCATTCTAACGCACTGTTTTGTAGAAGCTACTGAGAAACTACGGGAATAATATGGTGTAGAATGATGGATAGATGTGGATACATGATACAAAGAAATATGAAATGATAAGATTTTAAATCTAGATTATGACAAGTTGCAGATAGCAGTTCCTTATATCTGCAGAGTGACTATAGTTATAATTTAACAGCATTAAGATTAATGTCTTGCTTCATTTGACACATGTAACATGAGTCTAAGGTCCAGCTCTTTTTTAATTATAGGCACAAAAGGTGGTACATCTTCAGACATGACTGTCTACTCAATTTAAAATCTAGTTGATGAACACCCTGTACAAAGTCCCAAAGGCCATATATTTTATGTAAGCTGTAGTCCAGGTCAGAAACACCCTAAGCTGTTTAAATTAAATATATTCAGTTACGGATTTGCTGCATGAAAGCCAAATCATAATAAAATACATAAGATAAGAACATATGCACAGAAAATAACTGTTTGTTATAATTGTTCTCGGCGTGTTGTCTTAAAAATAAGATATTTGCTCCGTATATAGAAACAAAAACTTGTCTTGAAATTGTTTTGCCTCAGGGACATATCCTGGAGCACTGAGTGATCCTTTTGTTCTCTGAACTCACATGGTGTTTTGTATGTGTGTTTCGATCAGGTGGGTGGAGGAGGACCCCAAGGAGATAATGCATTCTGTCTATGAGTGCATGGAGAGCACTTGTGAGAAACTCAGTCAACTCAACATCGACATCTCCAGCATCAAAGGTGGGCAACTGCTGATATACATGCTGCCACAGTACCCAGGATGGAACGACTTACTTTAATGGAGATGTTAGAGACACACACACACACACAAACACACACACACACACACACACACACACACACACACACACACACACACACACACACACACATATATGTAGTTGGATAAGATAAGAAAGAAAGTTAACCACTCCTGATAGAAAGGAATGGGTGTGCATAGGTGCAACGTTGACATTTATGTTGTTTTGTCAGCGGTGGGAGTGACCAATCAGAGAGAGACAACCCTGGTGTGGGACAAAGTGACTGGAGAGCCTCTCTACAATGCCATTGGTGGGTGCAGCATTCTGTATCTAAGTCTCAATAAACCATCACTGCCAAAAATGTTACATTAAATTACTGTAAAATCCTTTAAACACACTTTGTAGCAAAGTAGTTCACACTTACTACACTTTAGTTACTTAGTTCACTTACTTAACTACAATTTATATTAATTAAATTTAACTAACAAGTTTAATTTATTCTGACAAACCCCATGTAGACACCTTAATGCCTTAAGTCACCCAGTGATTCAAAGTGGTTTTGTAAAGATTCCCTTTAACACAACTTCTTTGGTTGCAACAGTCAGACACTCGTATATTAGATGGCTGTGACGTCCTTAATGGAGCAAGAATGAGATAATGTCATCTGGGAAACAGCGCGGCGCATGACTAGGTTGCATCAGATTGTAGTGTCCTGTGTCATATCTGTGCCTGCCCCACAACTCACTTTCCCATGTGGCAGTGATTCACTGTAGTAGCTGAGTACGTGCAGTCACTACACATTCAAACACTGTGCTGATATTACCAGCACAGACATGACATTGTTCCCTCTCCACAAGGCTGGTAGTTTCAGCTTAGTGGACTCATTTATCTGTAAGCTGTGTAAGCTTTAAGAGTCACATCAGTTATATGAAGATGAATTTGTCACATGACAAATCACTCAACAGCAGGTATTAAAGTTGCAATAACAATGAATTTAATGGTAATCGTCTGCTCATGGTATGGTTGTTCAAAACTTAAGCCAAGGGCAAATCGGTTAAGTTGCACTTAACATGCATGTCTGTCCAGACTCATGTTCTAATCAGCTCATCCATGAGTCCAAATAGGCATTGTGCCAGATGTTGTCCGTCTGTCCCATTCCCATGAACGTAATATCTCAGAAACACCTTCAGGGAACATTTCAAAATGGTCACAAACATCCACTTGGACTAAAGGATAAACTGATGAGATTCTTGTCAAAGGTCAGGGTCAATGTGGGCTCACGTCTTTCAAAATCTTGTCTGTGTAATTTCTCAGGAGGGAGTTTCATTGCATTTGACACAAACATCCTCTTCACACCTCTACATCTATGTCAACAGCTTTGTGACACTGTAAGCACAGCCATGCTTTGAGCTAAATGCTAATATTAGCATGCTAACATGCTGATAGAAACTTTGTTGGACAACAGTAATGTAGATATGTTTTTCTACGTGTAAACTTTTGTTCTCTGCTGTGTCTATAGTTTGGTTGGACCTCCGCACACAGTCAACAGTGGAAAGACTCATCAACAAAACTCCAGGAAGAAACAAGAACCACCTCAAGGTGACAGATGATGGACAAGAAACTCCTTCATTTGATTTTTTTGTTTTAAACTCTGGTAGTAGTAGTAGTAGTAGTAGCTGTTTTTGTAATATACTACTTTAATACTTATAGTAGTCTAACATAATCTAAACATCACCTCTGTCAGGGAGGTGGTGATGTTCAGTTTTTCTTCAGAGTGGGGTTGTTTTTTTGTATATATTGATTAGGAATTCTTAAATTCATATTTGAATTAAAATGTAAAAGCCAGAATACAGCTAAGGGAGTGTCGATCTAAAAGTTCTATACTTACACAAACTTACACTCTGGTCATTTCTTGAATGCTTTGTGTTCATGTGTGTTTGTGTTAAACGCAGTAGAGACACCATTAGAGGGAGATAGCTTTTTTTTATTGTTTTATAATCTAGCAGCACCACAGACAATATATTCCAAAATGATCCCACAGTGTTACTGACAAAGGCTGTGCAAATATTTCAGGTTGCATTTTCTCTTTGGTGTCAGAAATTTTAGAGTTAATTTTATATTCTGGTTGAACAAAGCTCTTTTTATACGAATCTTTTTGTTTGCGCTCCAGCACAAGACGGGCCTTCCCATCAGCACCTACTTCAGTGCAGTGAAGCTGCGCTGGCTGCTGGACAACGTGGATGCTGTGCAGCAGGCGGTGCAAAGTGAGCGCGCCATGTTCGGCACAGTAGACTCCTGGATCATCTGGGTAAGATCTGCTCAAAACCTGGGACCACAAACCATTTTACTTTCTACATTTAATGAACACTTATCCACTGTTATGTTTCCTCAGTGCCTGACGGGGGGCAGGAATGGAGGGGTCCACTGTACAGACGTTTCTAATGCCAGTCGCACTATGCTCTTCAACATTCACACCATGGACTGGGACCCTGAATTGTGCAGGTAAACAGACACATTTAAACACACACACACACACACACACACACAATGAACCTTTTAAAGAAGGTGTGAACAACAGTGTTTAGGTAAGAAACAGAATTTAAACATAACTATAACCCTACGGGTTTATATCCACCCTCACACTACCCTAAATTAACATTTGATTTCCACAGTTAAAACAGTTATGTCTTGTTGGTAATTGTCGCTGCTATGTGTTCTTCTAAGTTTTTGCTGTTTGCAGGTACTTTGATGTCCCCATGGAAATCCTCCCCAAAGTCAGAAGCTCCTCGGAAATATACGGCTGCGTGGTGAGTTCAAACATCACAGTGAAATGTGCAGAAAGCGAAGAGGTCTGAATAGTTTCCGTAGCGACTGTTGGTTTTCAGAGATAAGAGCTGTATCTATGGTCTCATTAAATCCCTGTAACAGCAATATAGCCTGATAACAGACACTGTGTGTCAATAAGTATCAAAGGATTTTCAGTGTTTTTCTTCACACAATGTTTCATTAAGTTATTTTGAAGTCATGATAGTAACAATGATTCATATTCATGTGTCTATCAGAAAGGGCAGTGTGTTTTTCAAATGATTCACATAACAATATGTTCCATAGATGTATTGTTTTTATTGTTTTGTTATTGCGTTTGCCCTGCAGTGTGTGGTCACTCAGGGTTTATGGATTACTGTGACAGTTGTAAACGTCATTCGAATGATGTAGAACCTCATAAATGATAAGATCCCCTGTTATTCAGTCACACCGGCAGATGCAGTGGAGAGACTGGGCTAGTACTAGTACATGAGCCCATGTACTATATCACTGCTATAACATTATATTTTAACACTGCTTCTATTATCATGTGTCTTTGTTTGTCTGTGCTTATTTCTTTTCTTTTTGACCACAACATGGTGTTAAACCTTTTTTTATACAGCATGCACCTTGTTCCCACAGTTCAGACAGGATAAGGGGCCACAGCAGCTCTGTTTTGTTTTCCTCATCTTTAGGAAAACAAAACAGAGCCGGTCATTCATTTGGATTAGTTTTTTTTTCTTTTACTTTACAGTGTTATGCTGATTGTCAAATGCAATCAAATAGAGATACATATATGAATATACAGTCCTCTCTGCAGTACTAGTGTCTCTGCAGTACTAGTGTTTCTGCAGTACTAGTGTTTCTGCAGTACTAGTGTTTCTGCAGTACTAGTGTTTCTGCAGTACTAGTGTTGCAACTGATAATGTAAGAACTTCCTAAAGACATGATAATCATTGTGCACCTGGTGGTGTCCTTATGTACAGTAGACTATCCTAATCAATTTCTCATTAAGTAATAAAAACACTGTGTCCTGACTGATGACTTAATGCAGGATGAATTACATCAGGGATATTTATTACTGATAATGGATAGAATCCTATTTATGCACTCCACTGATAATCAGTGAACATATATCAAACATTACTCACGTTAGACAAACAAAGTCAACTTGACTGTGGTCAAATAAAGAGGCAGCTAGAATCACCTATTTAAAAGTAATCAATGAATATAGTGTTGCACTGGATTACTGAAGTTTGAGCTCCACATGTGAGCCATCGCAACACGACCTTGTGAAGCCTGTAATTACCTGAGCATGACAGTAAACACCCTCCTGCTTGTTCCAAATGGTTTTTGGTGTAAACAAGTTTTGTTTGTTTGTGTGCGTGCGTGTGTGTGGGTGGGTGTGTGCGTGTGTGTGTAGCGGAGGTTTCAGTTGAACCGTTACACACAGGTCAATGTAAACCTGTAACTTAACAAGTGTCTGATTCTTTTCTCTCACCAGAAGTCCAGCTCTCTCGCAGGAGTTCCCATCTCTGGGGTGAGACCTTTTCCATGTTATGTGACTGTGGCGTGTTAGTGACGTCTTTCTTTTCTTAGCTGTGGGCGGTGGGCTGTTGTTACACGTGGCTACTACAGCCAAGCAAACACATTTGTTGTGACTCTATTACAAAGAATTCAAATTCAAACTCAGTATTATGATACTCTAATATTTGATGCTTTTCATGCATTACACACTTTGCAAGAGCAGTTTCTCACCAGATTGTGAGAGTCTCTTTCTCAAGTGTCAGACTGCATCTTATTTCAGTTGTAATCGTTTTATTGTTTACGCAGTAATCGGTGTATGTTATAGCTTATTGGAGTTTTTGAAGTTTTGTTGGCTTTATTTTTCTATGTCTTAATATTATTCAGATATATTCTTGTTTTCATAGTGACAGTTTATTTTTAAATGCATACACGGACTGTCAAAATGTACAGACCTCTAACAGTGACCTTGTCTCTCTTAGTGTCTTGGGGACCAGTCAGCTGCTCTAGTAGGTCAGATGTGCTTCAAGGAAGGCCAGGCCAAAAACACGTAAGACATCTGTTGTTTTCTTGACTTCATTTCTAGTAGTATTGTTGATACCAAATGGCAAAACAGCTTTTACATAACATTAAAGACAGTTTGATAATGCATTTAAAGCATGATCAGACCATTTCTAGTGGAAAATAGTTTTTGCTCTAAGAGTTGCTTGATGTCATGTGTTACCTCACATGCTCATCTGCAAAACTGTGACACATACTCAGTAAGGGTGTATCAGTGGGATCCAGGTGCAGATGTCCTGGAATGTAACACGTACACACAGTAATATAGAAAGAATCTCTTACTATGTTTTGCTCTTCATGAATGTAAAGGTATGGAACTGGTTGCTTCCTGCTCAGAAATACAGGCTCCAAGGTAAGATGTTGTAACCAAGGGAAAGCTTTACATGGTGGTGACATTTACAATGACATTCATTCACATTGTCTCTGACTGTGTTAGCCTGTGATGTCAGAGCATGGCCTGCTGACCACTGTTGCCTACAAGCTGGGGAGAGACGAGCCTGCCTGCTATGCACTCGAGGTGTGTAACTGCTTCTCATGTTGAACTAGTGCCTAAATTCACCTCCACACATGTCACGTTAAGCTTCTCCAAACCCTCATTTGTCGTTTTCGCCTGAGATTATTTTGGCTCTGATGTTTTCCTTCACACCAGGGTTCAGTGGCCATCGCGGGGGCAGTGGTACGGTGGCTGAAGGACAACATGGGCATCGTGCAGTCCTCCTCAGAGATCGGTAATTACCGGTGTTATGGAAAATGTCTTATTCATACGCCAAGTGCAGTGAGATTTGAATCAATCTGATGGTAGCACTGTAATGTATGGAAAGCAGAGAAAAAACCTTGTTCATCTCCTCTCTACAGAGAAACTAGCAGCTGCAGCAGGCACATCTTACGGATGTTACTTTGTGCCGGCTTTCTCCGGGCTCTATGCTCCCTACTGGGAGCCCAGTGCAAGAGGGTGAGACAGCTGTTAAAACACGTCTGAACCATCAAATGTCAAAATCAAACTTTATGTTCCTCTCTATTCTTAGGTTCTTTGTCAAACATGTAAAAATGCTTGTTAGTTTATTCCATCACAGTTTGTATGAATAATTGATTTTCTCTTTGCATTTCCCAGCATCATCTGTGGGCTCACTCAGTTCACTAACAGGAACCACTTGGCTTTTGCTGCTCTGGAGGCCGTCTGCTTCCAGACCAGAGAGGTGAACGGTTTCCCCTTAACCCTTTTCACCCAGTCTTCACACAGTAACATGTTTATAATGATCCAGATTAATAGGATGATTGTAAACATATTACTGTTTTACTCGTTATACCAGATCCTTGATGCCATGAATCAGGACAGCGGTGTTCCTCTGACACAGCTGCAGGTGGATGGAGGCATGACGTCCAACAGGTTACTGATGCAGCTGCAGGCTGACATCCTCTGCATTCCCGTAGGTAAGATGCATCGTGCATGAACCCATGCACTGAAAAAATACATGTATCTATCAGTGGTATTAATAATTTTTTGCAAAATTTGTAGATGTGAAATACAGATAAAACAAATCAAGTTTTTATTCAAATGGTAACAAAGGAAATGAAGCTGAGTTTAGTTTTGGAGCTAAGAGGCAGCAGTACTTTGAATGTACAAAATGTCTCTCGTGGCTCAAACAACAGCTATTAAGTGTTGCAACCTGTTTGATCATTATGAGTAACCACTGACAGCTGAGTCTGAACATGGACTTTACTCTGTTGTGTCTCCCCTGACTTTTGTCCCATTTCAAACACGCACATGAACCTTGACTTCTGAATTGCGAGAGTGAGAATCGTTCACACACTCTGATGGTAAAAGACTATTTGTAATTACTGTTCATCTGTGTGTCTCATATTGGTGCAGTGAGGCCCACCATGTCAGAGACCTCAGCTCTGGGTGCAGCTATGGCAGCGGGGGCTGCAGAGGGGGTGGGCGTGTGGGACCTCAGCCCCGATCACCTCCCACATGTTTCTTCTGAGCAGTTTGAACCTCAGATCAACTGTGAGGGTGAGACAGCATGTTGTCGTTGTTCTGCTGCCCTGTAGTGAACTTTAAAATGTTGTGGACAAAAATCACATGTGAACGTGTGTGTGCGTCTTCACAGAGAGCGAGTTCCGCTTCGCTCGATGGAAGAAGGCCGTGCAGAAAGCCATGAACTGGGAGACCACAGAGCCTTGCTGCAACACCAACGGTATGAAACCCCACTTTTAGTTTATCTAACACATGCATGAAGTGGAATAAGATGTTATCCAGATGTTGCATAAATCGGTGACATACAGTACATGATGTGATCCATCTCGGATGCTCTCTCTCTCCTTTACTGACAACAGGTTTAGGAAAGAAGCTGAACTGTTCCCCCTGGGGGGTCCCTCCAACTCCTCCAATCACCAGAGTGGACCTCTAAGGTCCGACGTTTACTGCCGCATGCCATTTGTGAAGCGCTGTGACACTAACTTGTTTGCGTTGTGACGGGATTGATGTTGGCATGGTCACATTTGTAGGCATCGCTGACTAACACGATGTACTGAAGGCTTTGACTGACACAGAGTTTTCTCAACTGATAGAGCTGAAACCTTCTTTTAGGTTGGACCAGACTCAAAAAACAGAAATGACATGAAATGGGTCTTTAAATGAAATACAATTGATTTATTTGTTGTTGTTATTTGTTTTGCACTAATTGATAATGTAAAAAAACGCCCACTGTGAAATGGATCAACTCTGTGTCGCTCCAGCCTCAGTGTTGTACGCTCTGGGTCTTCATGGGGATCCACACTGATCAGCCACAGCATTAAACGTTAACGCCATCTGTCTGTGTGTATGTTTTGATTGTGTATTTTTACGCTGACAGCAGCTGTTGCTCTGCAGTTAGCTCGGCTCAGTTGAAGCTTTAAGATGCTTTTACAACTGCATGGATCAAACACGGCTGCATAGTTTAGTGTAGCTTTGTCAAACTGCACCAACTACTGAATGAAGTCAGACAAATAAAGACTATTGTGATGTGTTGCTCTGAAATTCACTGTAAGTCTGGTTCACGTGGGGTTCAGCTTAACCCCGAGTTAGTTTAGATGAATAAACTCAGTCCAGTTTATTGCACGGCTGCATTTTTAAACGTCTACTAGTTAAACAGTAGCTTCAGTAGTCAGGTGCTTAGTGACAGAGCAACAACCTCAGTGTGTTAACATGTTTGGTTGCAAGTTGTTTCACACTTTTTCTTAGAACTAACTGCCTCGCCTGTGGACTTTGTATCCAACCAGAACAGAAACCACCTGCTTGGGTGTCAGATCTGTCGATATTGTTGTCTCTCTGAGAATGATATGTTTCTCACCGCACAGATCAGCAGCAGTAACATACCTGTGGTACGAGAGCTTCACTGGGAACATGGGAAACTTCTGTGGAGCAAAAATGGAAGACGAGAAAATATGCTCTTAGTGAACTCCGAGACTGATCTCTTAGTGGTACCTCATGACTCTAAAGTTTATCATCAACCAACAAAAGTGCCAACTGGAATCAATTGAGCTTTGTGGAGCAACAGGAGAAGCACTTTCTCAAATAGAAAGTGTTCCTCCACCATCCTGTAGAAGCTACGACTTTGCCTTACTGTATAGTGAAGTAAAGAGTTGCTCCGTTTGTATCTCGTCACTGTAACAAAAGGCAACGCTGCGTTTTTTTACCGTTTGCTGTGTTTATAATTATGATTTGTTGGTACAGTTTTCTTCTAAATGTCAGGATGCATGAGATCCAGACACTGAACAGACGTTACACATGTTCAGTTTATCAATAGTTACTGCTCAACTTGTGTCCTGCATCCAATGAGGATGAGAAAAACTCTTTTCAAAAAAGCTTTTCAGGACAAAAGGGGAAACGATCATTAAATCTGTATAATGACACTAAACTTTAAGGGGACAAAAAAAGCACTTTATAATTCATCCTGTGTAGGAGTCTGATTATAGGAGATTCATTAAAAAAAGTGTTTTTACCTAACGAGGGAAATCCTCATCACACTTGTCCACACGTTTGTATTTTGAGTCTATGTGTGATATTATCTTTTTTAGAGTGGAATCTTCACGCACAATAATGAAAATGTTTTTACACAATCAACCAAGATGAAGTTAAAATTTTGTATGTAGCTTTTAACATGTAAAGGGAACATTTGATGACTGTATTCATAGGTGGACTGATTTGTCATTTACTGAACTCGTCTACATAATATCCCCAATTTTTTTTTTATGTGCCTCCCTTGCAAGTCGTCTTTATAATTTGTTATTCGATCTATTGCAAGAGTTCTTAACCTCTGCATTAATGTGAATACTGTAAAACATCTGAATGAATAATAAAATGTACATTGGCACCTCACATGGTTTATATCAAGTGATTTAGTTGTCTTAAGCCGTATTATCCATCCATGCCCCTAACAGCTTTTCCTGTTAAGTGTTGTGGAAGCCTGTCAGCTGTTATTGGGTGAGAGAGGCACACCCTGGACAGGTTGCCATTCTGTCACACCACCACTCACAGACCACCAGTTACCACCTAACTGCAGGCCTTTGGACAGTGGGATGAAGGAATGAGGAGTACCTGGAGTATCTCTAATATAATCAATAAAAGATCATCAATATATTGAAAGTCAATACAGATTTATTTCCTCATATGCAGTGAAGAAATGTTAGGAAAGTGAGTCATTTACTCTACAGTTGGACACATGGAATTCAGCCTTCTTTAACATCCACAATGTTTAATAACATTTACAAAATACTTTTATAGTAGAAGAAAACTGGATTTAATATGAGCTGTGGCACCGTGTTCAAAGCAGGACATTCATCTCATAAAAAAAGACAGTTCTTTAAAGACACAGTGAAGGAATCACTCAAAAAATGCTCAGCGAGAAAACTGCCTCTTCTCGCCTTTTCCTTTGTTGACGTGTTTAAAGATTTTGGATTTATGCACGTTTCTTGACTTCTGGTATCCAAATCCGCCTCCACCACCTCGTTTCTGTAACTTGGCCCCTTTGCTGCTGTGGACGTCTGTGGAGGAAGAGCTGGGTTAAGGAAAACAACAGCTACAGTTTGACCTGTCTCACAGACCCCTACCCAAACATGATTTCTAGATGATTGTCTGATACCATTGGCTTACAATGGGTTCAATCCGGTCTGGTTCCACCCTCTAATATTAAAAACAACAGCAAAAGGATACTCAGATCAACATATGGGGGAACTTTGAAGCCAAACGACAGCGCCACCATAGGGAGGTTGAGGGTGTTGACGCTGTAGATCTGTTTGAGTGAGTGGGAGTCGTAAGCCCTCACATAGGACTTGTAGGCCTCTTGAGCTGACTTGTGGAGGTAGTAGTTCTTCTCGATCAGCTTCTCCAGCTGCGGAATAAGAAAGTTTATCAGAGTAAAGCCATCAGGCTGCACTGTGCTGAGACGTTCAGCAAGTCCTCAGTGATAGATTTCTTACCTGAGACTGGATATCTGAGATTTTAGTCCAGGAAAATTCAAACTCGCTCAACGGCACCTGAGCAACATAAAACCCAATGTAAATAGAGACAAATCCTGCTTAATGACACTTCTTGGAATCAACATCTAGGTTCATCCAAGACTAGATCATCATGTGGAAAAGAATCTTTACAAAAGAATCTCAACCAAAATGTAGTAGACATGGTTACCTTTGCCTGTTTGAGGAAGCGCAGGAAGCCGAGCTCCTCTGGTCGAAGGATGAGGAGCGCGTGGCCTCTTCCGTTGATTCCTCGGGCTGTTCTGCCCACCCTGTGGATGTACTCCTGTGGACAGACAGAAAAGCTTAAACTGACCTTTAGTATTCACCAAAACTTAAAAGAGTTATTGACTAATACCATTTATAACAACCAAAGTCATAAAGAGCCAAACAATCAATATTCAGTACCTTGGGGTCATCTGGGGGGTCATACTGGACAATCCAGTCCACCTCAGGGATATCCAGACCTCGAGCTGCCACGTCAGTGCACAGCAGGATGCCAGAATCGGCGTTGCAGAACTGGAAGAAGGTGGTGGTACGTTTGGTCTGCTTCTGCTTGCCCTGGGTGACAGAATGACACAAAGAAGTGTTTCTTTCACCAGCTCAACATCTTAATACCATCTACGGCTTACTGATGCTGGGAGGCAGGACTCACGTGGATGGCCATGACAGGCAGGTCGATGTAGTTTAGCAGCTCGTAGTGGAATTTCACAGACATGCAGGAGGAGAAGAAGACCATGACCTTCTTCTTCCGGTTCTTCTTCAGGAAGGTAAAGAGCAGCAGGAAGCGCTTCTCTGATGGACACACCACGTAGCCCTAAGACACAAGAAGTCACTTTTTGTCAGTCTGGCATGCTAAAGACGGAGGCTAACACTGATATACTGTATATTACAGGGGTACAGCTCAGAGTACCTGCTCCAGGCCATCGACAGTAGCATTGTCCTTGTTGTCGTCCACCCCGACGTACAGAGGCTCTTTCTTCAAGGAGATGCGAGCCAAGTCCTCCACTTTACGGGTCTGAGTGGCTGAAAACAGCATGGTCTGTCTCTTTTCTGGACAAACATTTAACAGTCATTCAGAGAGAGCGCTTATGTGTTGCACACTGCAGACATAATGGACATCATTTGGAACACTGCACCTGTTTTCTACCATTACTTCCGTTTGGTCAAAGGCACTGCAGCACAGTCCGTTAAAAGGAACAGGTGGTCCAATAAAAGAAGGCGCTAAGCTGCAGTTGTTTTATGGGAGTCATCTACTGTTTCTAGGGTGTATTATGGACTAAAGGTTAGCATCATTCAGCCCTTGCTGCTCTGCCTTTAAGCATTAATGAAAATTAAAGTTTCTTACATTCCCTTTGCCTAATGGAAGCATTCTACTAAATTAATAAACTAGCCCTTTAACAAAACTTTACAAAAACAAAACAAGTCACGGAGGCGACAGGTACATACTGGGCAATAGTTTGATGATCTGCTTCAGCTCCTCTTCGAAGCCCACCTCTAAGATGCGGTCAGCCTCGTCGATAATCAGACACTGGAGGTTCTTGTACATGAAGCCAGACGTATTCTGAAGACACGGAAAGCTGATTCAAAAATGTGTACATAAAGGCCTTACAGTATAAAAACACACAATAATCAATGACTCTGTTTCATCAATAGTCGGTTACCAAACTAACTTAACTTACCAGGCATAACGACTAATATCTATGATCTGATCTCTTTATTAAATCACTCTGTTCATCATCTACTGATTGGAGAACATTTCCCCCTCCACAGCTCACCTGCAGGTGGTCCAGCAGACGGCCTGGTGTGGCCACCAGGATGTTGACGCCGTTGGCCAGTTTTTGGGCCTCGGCTGAGCGGTTGCTGCCCCCCATGATCAGGCCATAGGTGTGCACGTGGTGCGTCATCAGCTCCTTCATCACGCCGTAGGTCTGCATTGCCAACTCGCGCGTGGGTGAAAGGATCACTACACCCGTGCCTGGGAACAGGAGGAAATCAGGTTTAATTCCATAATGCAGCCTGGTTTATCACACTGTTAGTTTCAAACACAGCATATGAGTATTACCGTTCCTGGGCATGAACTTGAGTTTGTAGATGAGCTCTATCGATGGAATGAGGAAGGCCAAGGTTTTACCGCTGCCTGTCTTTGCTGCAGCCAGCACGTCCCTGGAGAGAAACAAAACGATCTTAAAGCAACTGCAAAAATCACAAAATGACATCCTGGTCGAAAATTTTTACTTTGCTTTTTCTGACAATGTCAAAGTGTATGAATAGATTAAGAACGCCGCCTCTCACCTCCCTTCCAGCAGGGGACGAATACTTTTGTGCTGGATCTCGGTCATGTGCTCGAAGCCCATCTCCTTCACTCCCTTCAGAGTGTTCTCACTCACCAACCCAGCCAGAGAAGCAAACGACGTGTCCTCAAACGCTCCTAAACAAACAGTTCCAGTAACAGCTCTGATAAGTGACAGGATTCCCTTAGATAAAACTCAGCTACAAAGTTTGTGTCCTGGAGAGGGCAAGACAATCAAATGAGACCAACGTGTCCTTGCACCTGTTCCTGTCAGAGGAAACACATGTGACTCCTCCTAAAGACAACTACAAGAGTCTCTGTACGCCTTAGCTGACACCCCATTCACGATGGAAACACGGGGCAACACAAAGGCAACAGGGGAATTTTGTTTAGGATTTAGTAGTGCTGCTGCTTTTATCAATTAAAGTAAAGGGTAAGTTTATACAACTATTTACGCTTATATGTGAGAGGCAACACTGTGGGAATAGATTTAAAATATTACTCTGCAGTTGAATAAAGTCTGGTGTAGAACCAGTCTCACCACGCAGTGATGAGAGTACAGCAAGCAAGATTGAATTCAATGCGAGCCAAGACTTTTCTAGATGTTATTCTTTCTAGACTCTTATTCTGAACTACCTGGATCAGGTGTACTCAACCAATCAGAAGCGGTAAGGGCAGCGATGGTTGGAAAAACAAGCAGGACAGTGGCCCTCAGGGACCCGGATTGGCCAACCCGTGCTCGCACTGAGTCACGGAAATGTTTGGATTCTACATCAGCACTGCAGAGGAGCATCTTTTCTCCCAAAAAGTCTTTAGTTTCAACTTTAACCCAGCCCTACACAGTAAACGTAGTAAATCTCAAACAAACCTATGTTTGTTCAGTACCTGTTAATCCAGATGGTAATTCAGGCTGATCATCCTCTTCGTCCTCCACATCTGCGACTTCGCCGTTCTCCTCTTCTTCTTCAGTTTCCTCTGGTTTGTCACTAGCCGGTTCTCCATCTCCGTCTTCATCTGCAACTGCAGTTTCCTCCATTTCTTCATCTTCTTCTTCAGCTTCTTTCACGGATTTGGTCTTCTTCTCAGCTACAAAAAGAATTGATGGATAAATTATGTTAATTAACACGAAAAACTGTCAATTTCAAGTAGGTTGACTCTTCTCTTTCTTACCTGGTGATTCTGTGCTGTCAGTGAGCTTCCTCTTCTTCTTTTTCTTCTTCTTCAGAGGGGTTTGCTGTGTGGTGGTCTGTTCCTCTGGCAGATCATTCTGCTTCTTCTGCTTCTTCTTGGGTTCCCTGGCTGCTGGTTTCTCACAACAATCTCCATCCAGTCCGTTTGAGTTTACTGTTACACACATTGCAACAACACACGCACACACATCAGGCAGATGACATAAATAGAACAGTTGTGCCTCCTTTGATCACGGTCAGAAAAAGAATTAAACCTCAATGCTACCAAGCTAGCCAAACGTGTGCAAACCAGGCATATAAGTGTCAAACACCTGACAAATTACGCTGACATTCGCGTTGACCTAACGTTAATGTAATACATTAATGTCTAATAACCTTACGACTGCTAATGAAATCCCAAAGTTAAAAATCACCGTTTATCCGGTGTGACAACACTAACTTCACGTCGTGTCGTGAAGAGCTAACCCGACTAGCTTAGGAGGTAAAGTTTGTCAGCGCTTTAAAAACCAAGATAAAAACAACTCGTTTTATATTTACACCACATACCGGTTTCCTCGTCTTCCGTCTGTTTCTTCTGCAGTTTTCGCTCTTTATTCTTTTCATTTCTTTTCTGTATTTTCCTGCGGAGAAGCTTCATCTGTAGATCCGCCATGGTAACTGTGTACAGCACACGTGGGTACGTGTGTGGTGTTCAGGACCCCTCAAGGTACCGCTTCGTTTTGCCTGATAGAAAATGCAGAGGTCCTCGCACATAGCTCAGACAACAAGATTACGTTTTTTTAATTTAAAAAAATATACGTCGAGTCTAGTCTTCAAAGAAACGTTGCTCTGCTCTTTTTTTCATCATTCTTTTTTTGCTATAAAACATATGAATCAGGATAAATACCACGATAAATAAGTTGATGTGAGAAAAGCGCTAATTCAATGTCCACCGGTCAGTGCTCAAAGTGCCATCTGCTGGTCAATATGGAAAAAGGATAATATTTTATTCCCCAGTATAGTGAACTTTATTACTCAAATTAGCATTTTTATGTAGCACTAAAAAATAAAATACATTAGATGTGGGGCAAGTGCTTAGGGTAGATAAGGACTTTGCCACATGGACACTGAAGGTTGTGAACAAGTGTTTTTCAAGTGTTTTTTTAATAAAAGCAGAACATCACAGCTTTAAGCTTCATCTCTCTGACTTGGGCCACACTGTCCCCACTAAGATGTATTTATAGTTGCCTATCTTAGCTACATGTTGTCTGACCAAATGACATCCAAACGTTGCTCCCGAGTTGAATATGACACTTCAACTAAAGTGTATGTAGTGCCCCTATAAATGAGATGTGGTTGGTTTAATGCAATCAAAGCGCACAATGTAATAACTGTCAGCACATACTAATGTTGACTCACAGAGTTTAGTGTTACAGGTGTTAAAGGGCAAATTCACTGATTTTCAGCTTGCTTTCTATGACTCTCGTTTGGGAAATATGTGTATATGACATAAAACCTTTATTAAAATATCGCTTTGCTTCTAGCAGGAAAACTTTTCCAAGCGATGTCATCTGGAGGTTTGTTTTCTGTTCAGATGACATTGTTCAGATGACGGTTGTAGTCCTCCAGAACTCCTCCAGATGACATCATCTATATTCCAGTTAAGATCGCCTGGAGGTGTTTTTCAGCTCACGAGACATTTTGATATACAGAATGCAGAGGACAGTTTAAAAAACATTCATATACACGTACTCCACAAACTAGAAACATTGGAAGCAAGTTGAAAATTGGTGAAGTCGACCTTTAACTGTTTTAAGTGTGTTAATGAAATTCTGTGAACTCTGTATGTTAAATTTCATATCAGTGGAGTTACTTCTTCCTCTATCTTAACGATGTGCGGCTCAGTCTCTCTTTTGACCTCAGAGGCCTGAATGATAACCTGAGAGCTGTTATCCATTGTCCCGTCCGCTGCTTGGCTTCGGTGGGCGTGCTGCGACTGCGACTGACTCCTGGACACCCTCCTCACACGCTTCACCTCCTCCCACCTCTGCATCCTCCTTCTGAGCTCACACCCTCTGTTCTTTCTCCTCAATAATCTCTGCCTCCACGACACGTTAGTCTGCGAGTGAGCCTGCTGAGGCCCGGAGCAGCTCTGAGAGCTCTCCCCCAGCACTGGGACGGGCAGCACTTGAACGCATCGTCTCTGCACGTCCTCTTCCACCGCTTTAAACACCAGGTCGGTGATATCTCTGCGAAGTCTCATAAGCAACATAGGGTCTTTAATTTGCCGCATATCCGCCAACATAACCTCTGTGAACTGGTTTAGTATGTGGTGTCTGGGTGTGCTTGGTGCGGCTGTTTGGTCACACTGAGCAGTAGAACCCACACATAGTGGGCGTGGACACCTCATAGTGATGACCTCCGTGACTTGAGACTGAGGGTGTGGACAGTGCAGGGGAGCAGGGTTTGGAGTGGAGGCAACAGAGCGGGGTTCATCAATCAACTCTTGCCCAATCACATCAGCATCCAGTGGGCTGCTGAATGAGCTTCCTATCTCCTGCTCAAAACTACCTTCAGTCTCTGGCTCCTCGTCGTCCTCCTCGTCCCGATCATCAAACTTTTCCTCCTGTACAAAACAGAAACGTCAAAACCCACGAAGTGTTCAGCTAAGCACCTGCAGGCTTAAGTAGTATAGTATAAAGTCCCACATACCAGACAGGAATCCCCTCTCCTGCGCACTATGTAAGGCCTCAAGAAGTCAAGTTTCTCCCTGAGCATCTTCTGTTGGGCAGTACTGACCCTCTCTGGATGCCACAACACCCTCCCGTACTGAGTGCGGAGCGACCTCGATCTCCTCTCAACATCCGACACTGCATGGGAAAGGTGAAAGAATAGGCGGAATGGGACTTTATGATGCCATTGAACTAATAAAGAACTCATGTAAATCATAAACACACATTCTTACGGTTTTACCAGGTTTTCCGATGGACAGCGCGAACTCAGTCCACAGCTTTGTCTTCAAGTCCTTGTCGTAGTAAGAATCAGCCGATGAATTAAACAGACATTCGTGTTTGCGCCAGAAATCAATCAGCATGTTATCCATTGTGGGTCCCCAGTGTGGCCCCCGGATCTGACCCCGAAAGTGTGTCATGTTCCACGGAGTAAACTCTGCATAATATATAACGGTATACACAGATGTATTTCCATACACAGGCTGGTCCTGTCACGGATTGTCTCACTTCTTCGTTAGTTTTGCTTCAGCCCCGATAGGATTGACATCAACAGCACGGTTATACTGCCACCACCTGACGTGGAGGACCAGCAGTTTTACACTTTATAGTGCAAAGAAAATGACACACACACATATATATACATATATATATATATATAAATATCTGTATATATTATTGAATTATAGTCATTAATATTATTATAGTATTTCGTAAACAAGTAGTATTATTGTATACATATTGTATTACATTTTTTATTCTTTAATAATAATTATTTTATTTTATGTTTGTATTATTGTAAAACGTCTAATCACGTTAAAGATTAATGGATAAAAATACATTATTTTATATTATTAACCTGTGGTATTGATATTATTTTACTGCATTTTCCAACATTGTCACCGTAGACTGGCTGTCCCGGTGATTGACAGCTGCTCGGCCCCGCCTGCTGCTGCCTGCGTCGCTCTACCCGGCCTCCGCCATCTTGCCTCTCCCTGCTTGCCAGAAGCCGAGTGCGGAAGTGGAAACTGCACTGTGCGGACTCAGGGTTCCGCCTGTGGACGGTTTGCCAGATCTTCTCGCCGATCACCCAGCCTACCAGTCGTCAAAATTTAACCGTTTCGAAACAGCAGCGACCCCGGGAGAGATGGCTGCACGGTTACCGGCGTGTGTTGTCGACTGCGGCACAGGGTAGGTTGTTCAAACCGAACCGCCGTGCGGACAGGGGGCTCGGGTGTCATCGATAGGCTGAGTGCGATCAGGGACTGTCAGTGTCAGCAACAGTAGCAGCAGAAGCAGCAGCAGCAGCAGCAGCTGGGTGTGTGTGTATATCTCTGTATATATGCACACAGCTAACACGCTAACGCACAGCTAACTGTGACATATTATTACTATTCTCGGTTGCATTCCGAGATGAACCCAGTCAGGTCATTTGAGTTAGCCTGAAGTGCACACTCGCCTTTTATTTTTCACGGTCGTTATTCTGCTCGTTAGCTAGCTAACCTAGTTTCATCACTAGCTACAGTATGTTTTCTTCCTGTCGATGAGATTTCACTGTTTGCCGTTGCAAGACCGAAACCTGAATGTGGAAGGACTCCCTCACAGCTTGGCTTCATTCATTTTCAATAAATAAGCAATTATTGACAGACCATTGTCACTTTCTCTGTGAATTTTGCCACATTTTCTACGCTAATTCGTGTAAAGATAACATTCAGTTTAGCCAGTGCTACGCATCAATACATATTTTTATTTGTTAGTCTGGAATTGCGCATGCGCACTACTACTTCCTACACAGCCTACACTTCCTCATTCACGCTTTTTAGTCCATATATGGTCGTTTCTCGGCATCCGAGCAGAGTTTTTATTAACTTCTCTAATTTCTCCTCTTTACTGGCCTGTGCATATTTGTCAAGCATTGTGTCTTAGATTTATTTAATTAAATCGATTCTGCTATGGCATCAAATGTGGTTTTAAAGGACAGATGGAATATTACAGGGATAGATGTTATCTTAGCTCCTCCTGGAACACTGTTTGTACTGATCGGTGTGCATATCTCTTTTCCTGCTTTGTTATTAGTTGGATTTTTTACTTTTTACTATCTTTAATGTTCAAACCACATAGGACATTTGAAAGATATATGCCAGTAGATATGTTGTTTACTGTATCCACATCAGCCCACACAGTCATTGTATTCACCCTTTTCCATGAATGATTCTCATCTCGGCGAGGAGAAACATCTTTTCACAAACATCGAAATGTAGTTTTTCTCAGCATGATAGGTATGTTTGGTTACTTTTGGGGGCTAAAAGTGGGTTGCATTGCTTGCAGGTAGAGACTTGAACTCTTTGCTCTTCTTATGGCATACCTCACCCCCCCACACAGACCCACCCCCATCCCCACCTCCTCCTTCCTCCCTTTAGGCTATTAACCAATCTGCAGCTTCTGATCTGTGCTGGGACAGCATAAGAAAGTGCGACTGAGACTTTGTTTAGCCTGTGATAGTTTCTACTCCTCAAGCAGATGAGCAGATACATGGATACCACTTCTAATTCAGCCACAGTTCGTGGTTCAGAGTGTACCAGCTGTCGGCAGATGTTGAAGCGCAGAGGAAGTTCAGCAGCTGGGTCTGAATCATGCTCATCGTGTCCAAACTGTGACAGTTCTTTGCCGTTACACATCAACCTTCTAAGTGGTCCAGCTGCTATTATTAGAATAGGCGTCGTGAAAGAACCACAGACACATTGAGACTAGTGCAACACTGTGCAAAACCTCCTTAGCAGATACAAAAAACCTCAGGTGTTGCAGCCTAGTGCATTCAAAGGTTTTGGGTGGAGTCACTTTTTATCTGTCTTAAGCAAACACTTGAAATTTCATAAGGCTGCAATCATATCACTGTGGGTAGATATTAAATTAGAAGGTGAAGTAGACCGACATTGCGTTTATGTTATTGCTTCATTGAGATAAAAAAAAAGATTCAGGATTCCTGGAGAAAATATACAATCATGTAATAATTTGCCAAATGTGTTTTCTCCAGGAGTCATGTGTGGATTGTGTTCAGCTCCAGCTGTTTTGTTCAGTGGTGTCTGTCATATACATGGCGTGTTGTGAGCTTGTCGGGGCAGGTTGAAGCAGACAAGCTGGGACTGTTCGTTGGTATGAAGGTGCTACAGTATATTGCAGTCGGCCTGTGCTGGGACAGGGGGCTGACTGTGTTGCTGTTTTTGTCAGAATTTACAACATTTTCTCTTGTGTTGTAATAATCATTACATAATCGTTGATACGTCTATGTCGTTAAGAACTGCCTGACGTTTAGAATAGCATCTGTTATTGACGTCTGACCGGCAAGTCTCTAACTTTGTATGTCTGTTCTGTTTGGTATTAGGCAGATAGTGAACGCTGTGAACTGAAAACAGCTGCTCCTTGAAACATGATGAGAATTGTGCTGCCCC
>JAUYWH010000013.1:18466475-18485433 GCA_034779795.1 Ctenopoma multispine
TAGTCTTAAAGGTAGAGAGGGTGTCTGCTTTCCAAACCTGAAGAGGGAGCTGGTTCCACAGGAGAGGAGCTTGATAGATAAAGGATCCACAAGTAGACCAGCACTCTGAGAGCGAAGTGCTCTGCTGGGATAATAAGGTTCTATGAGGTCTTTGATATATGACAGTGACCGTGATGCCAATTGATGAGACATATTTCCTGTTTTCATTTCTTCATTCATTTGTGAAACTTTAGTTCCAACAAGACTAGGACTTCTGGGAGTCTCTGGAATTCTTACTGTGTTCCAAAACCTGAAATCTCTCTTTCGTATTCAATTTGTGTTAAATCTTTGTTCGTCTTCTGACTTCTAAATCAAGAAGTTGTTTACGTCTTTGTCAGAGAGTTGATCCTCTGTCGCTCCCTGTTGAATTCTCTGTCAGGTATCGCTATCAAAGAGTCGGCCAAGGTCGGAGACCAGGCCCAGCGGAGGATGATGAAGGGGGTGGACGACTTGGATTTCTTCATCGGAGATGAAGCAGTAGACAAGCCCTCATATTCCACTAAGGTATGCACATGGCCACAGTGGCTTTACTCACCCACAGAAGCGACTGGCAAAGCAATTACTTTGTGGGGTAGGGTTTCTGTTTTTTTAGTAATGTAGTACACTGTGCATTATACATTTTGGTAAAAATCTGGTTAAAGGGGGACATTTCCCAAATGTTGCTGGTGGGCAAATATGTTTTTCGGGTCCCTCTGACAAGGAGCAGCAAAGTCAGCTCTGTAGTAGGGGTGTTCGATATTGACAAAATATTGTATCACAATATTTTTTCCCGATAGCGATAAGTTGACGATATTTTAATAACCCAAAAAATTGTTAAACCTCATGTACTCTCTGTAATAGGATATTTACTGTTGCTAAAAAGTACTAAAGAAACAGCACAGAAAAAAATACATAAACAATCCATTTGGAAAAACAGGTCTTGTTAAATTTATTCAAAACTTGCTAGTCGTATGTATAGACTTTGTCCGCGGAGCCTCACGTGATCACAACTTCTCTCAGCGTATGAAATGAATGATTCCAGCGTAATCTTAGTTGTTTCATTATATTTTATAGGGATGTTTGCATATTTACATTTTGCTCAATCACTGCAGCAAATGTAAAGAAACAGATTGTATTAATAAGAGAGGTTGTAAAAAGTGTGATTTCAGTCCAGAAAGCGAATACTGGTGTGACTGGTTTTACTTTATATTTTGTATTAATCATTTTTATACAAATAGAGTCTCTCAAAAGAGTTTCCATTATTTTTATGGGTAAATTTGCTTTGATTTGCATTACGAGCACGTTTGCAGAGCGAATTATGCTGACAATCCCAGGTAATTTGTGGCCTTTTTGGTTATATCTTATCTTTTAAGCTTCTTTTTGACAAACAAAGTTAGTTGCTGTGGTTGTTTTTTTCTTTTTTTTGCTGTCACCGCTAAAGGGGTAAATACCCAATAATGCCAGGTGCCTCATCGTTGAAATAAGAATTTTAATATTATTGAAAATCATATATATTGCACACCCCTACTCTGTAGAGTGTTAGTCATTATGTTTTAAATGTGTGCCATACATGTAATGAACAATGGCAGCCAGTACTTAGATAAGCACAGGTGCAGCTAATAGTACTGATGGTAACTCTGGTCTGATGCTCAATACTAAACAGTGCATATATATATATATATATATATATATATATACTGTATATATATATATAGAAGCCATATATGTGCTGGCTCTGCTGTCAGAGGTAATTATTTCTAAGACTGCTGAGCTACTATTTGTCCCCAAGAGGTTTTTATCAATTGGTCACATTAGCTTTTGAAAACCATAGGTACTTTTCCACCTGTCATACTACCTCACATGCACTGTTCTAATCATCTGAACCTTTGTGCCAACAGTGGCCAATCCGTCACGGGATTGTGGAGGACTGGGACCTAATGGAGCGCTTCATGGAGCAGATCATCTTCAAGTACCTGAGGGCTGAGCCTGAGGACCACTACTTCCTCCTGGTAAGAGGCACCAGCAGAGAACGGCAAATGTAGCCACAAATAAGACTAATTCCAAACCTTTTAAATGCTGCTTTCATTCTGTGGGCTCACGCTTTTAATCCCTGTTTGCAGACAGAGCCTCCTCTCAACACACCAGAAAACCGAGAGTACACAGCAGAGATTATGTTTGAGTCCTTCAACGTACCGGGGCTGTACATCGCCGTGCAGGTCGGGCTCACGTCTGTTCACGTCTACGTCCTAATGTTTATCATAGTAATTGTAGTTTATTTACATGTAAACATACAGTTGGAACTTTATCAGTATGACATTTCCTCTTATTTATGTGTGTGTGTCAGGCTGTACTTGCTCTAGCAGCCTCCTGGACGTCCAGACAGGTGGGAGAGAGGACGCTGACCGGCACTGTAATTGATAGCGGAGATGGTGTCACCCACGTCATCCCTGTGGTGAGTTCACAGATGGAAGTTATTAAAAAAAAACACACTTTTGTCACTCCTTACAAACACACACACACACACACACACACACACACACACACACACACACACACACACACACACACACACACACCCACTACCTGGCTGTTGAAGAATAAAAAATCTAAGGGTAAAGGTATAAAATAATGTCTTCAGCTTTGAGTGCTCTCATGAGCACAGTGGCCTTGGGCTAAACTGCAATCACCTGCTAACAATACCCGTAAGGTTAAGCATGATGGTGGCAGGATCGTGTTATGGGGTTAAATGGATCCACATCCGTCAATGAACGTGTGGACATATGTGCATAAGACCTGACTGAAGGTTCACTTTTCAGCACAACAATGACCCGAAGTAGACAGCACAAGAAAACACTGCACAAACGACTGTCCTAAGCTCACACTTAAAGCTCATATATCATTTGTGGAGAGAGCTGAAGACAACAGTTGAGATGCCAGGAAGAGTGTGAGAAGGTACAATGGCTAGCAAAGGCGTGGGAGGGGACGTTTTAGTCTTAAATTTTAATTTGTACAGTACAGTGTGCGTAGAAGAGTAGTTTACAGGCTTTAAACTCCAAAATGAGAGTGAAGAATTTCTTCAAAAAAAAAGAACATTTGCACATGTCTCTCTGTTCTGTAACAGGATAGTGTTGATATTTCAGAACAGACCAGAGTTTTTCTGAGGTTGGAAGGAATTAGTCAGTTTTAGGAAATGTGCTTGCAGAATACATTTAGAGGCTGGGTGACTGAATCAGCACATCTGCAGCTGCTGCTAAACATGTGCTTAAACAGGAGCCAAACACAAAACTGGGGACATGGAGAAGGTCTTGCAGATGTAATGAAAAGCAGCGTCAGCGTCTCTATATATGCTTCAAGTGTGTACTACGTTTTATGTTGACAAGTCTTTATTGTTCCTCTGTGTCGCTCAGGCTGAAGGTTATGTAATTGGCAGCTGTATAAAGCACATTCCCATTGCTGGGAGAGACATCACCTACTTCACCCAGCAGCTCCTGAGGGAGCGGGAGGTGGGAATTCCACCGGAGCAGTCGCTGGAGACGGCCAAGGCAGTTAAGGTAAATCCCTCAGCTACATTCCCCATCCAACTCTTCATCTGCTAAGGAAGTAATAATTACCCCCACTGGTGCTGACTGGAGTCACATAGGTTATTCCATGTATCATCAGGGGAGATGGTACATACGCCTCAGGGCTCTGGTGAACTAAACTGGTGCTCATGGCTGACAACACAGCAGTACTGTGTATTCTCTCTGGACCATACCCATGAGAGAGTAATATTGGTGTGTGTGACAAAATAAAACAAATAAAAAAAGGCAAAGTTGGATACAGTCATGAAATACAGCATCGCTCACATTCAAACATCATCATTTCACTGTCTGATGAATATACACATGTACATACAAAATACACACAACAACACAAATACACCAAAGGCGGCAGCTTTTACATAGATCATTAACATATTTAAACATTTCTGGTAAAGGTAAGAAACAGTATACATGCTGCAGCAAACTTCAGAAGATATCTTAAAGACTTTAACTTTACCCGTCGGTATAACATGTCCACAGGAATACAACAACTTAATGGATCAATTAATCCAGCAGGTCATTAGTGGGGGGGGGGGAGGGTTGACAGTAGAAATCACATAAAAATGGTAAAGAACCTAACAGATATGACACATTCTGACAGGGATAGAACAGGAAAATTATACAGAGCCTGAAATGTCATTTCAAACAAACATCTTTCCTGGACTGGACCACAGAGTTTGTTTCGAAATGGCGTAAGAAACATGTTTCAACCAGAAAATCATTGGACTGTTTTGTGTGTGTGTGTGTCAATCTCCAGCTATAGGCTAGATACCCAAAACAAATCTGATTAGCCATCAGTGGCCTGGGTTTTGGGTGAGGTTTGAACAGAAATTTAGAAATCACATTTGGGTTCAAGCAGGTTCATATCAGGAAACACACAACACAAACTGGTCTGTGTCAGGCTCTGTTTGGGTTTTGACATAAAATACCAAAAGCTTATAGGGTTCAGATTGGGTTTGGAGAGAAACAAGTCTTTCTGTGGACACCAGATGGCAGTGTTGCGCTGCCTCTTCCGTAGAGCTGATGTGCCTCGAAAAACCACTGCGTTTTTCATTTTTTTAAATCTCTAAACTGAGATCAACCCAAGCTGTTTATTGTTATTATTATTCTTGGACATACAGTTTTTGGAGTTTAAGCTCTATATTTCCAAACCTGTGCCTTGCAAAGTACACGAGATTTCTTTTTGGTTCCATTCGAAGTCACAAGCAGGTATGACTTTATGTTAATTTAATTTGTCTTCACTTACTGTTGCTCATTCTGTCAATCACCACATTTTATTGATTCACCTCAATCCTCCACAATTCCCCCATGTTTATTAAATAGCTTATTATCACAGAATGCCTTCTTGATATTGGGGACCACTCTTCATTACTCCTAAACACACAATCAAGAAACAATGTGAGCAGAAATGAATTAGCTTTGAGGGGGTGTACGTCATGCATACTGCCAATCGTGTCTGGAAATGTTAATTCTGTGACTGTCTGGCTGGCGGCATAGACCACACTCCTTGCAAATCAAATCTATTCATGTTTTTCTCACTGACGGTAACAGACGTCAAATTAATTATAGTGTATCTGTAAGCTCCAAGCACCCTGAGATCAACATGACGATTATAATACACATGGTACTGCAGCCTGTCACTTTACTAGAGTTGTCAATTTTTTTTGTTATTATGAAAACCATTGTAAGGTTTCTTTTTCAGTCTTAGGCTGACTATACATTAACATAATTCATGCTCTCACCATTAGGAGAGATTCAGCTATGTGTGCCCAGATCTAGTCAAAGAGTTCAGCAAGTACGACACAGACGGCTCCAAAT
This sequence comes from Ctenopoma multispine, assembly GCA_034779795.1. Taxonomy (NCBI): domain Eukaryota; kingdom Metazoa; phylum Chordata; class Actinopteri; order Anabantiformes; family Anabantidae; genus Ctenopoma; species Ctenopoma multispine. The sequence goes on from JAUYWH010000013.1 coordinate 18,471,893, forward strand.
GGATCAAGCAGTACACCGGCATCAACGCCATCAGCAAAAAGGAGTTCACCATCGACGTGGGCTACGAGCGCTTCCTGGGACCTGAGATCTTCTTCCACCCAGAGGTTGGTCTGTGCAGTGTGAATCCCAGCAGGAAATGTGATTTACAGTTATGGAAACCTGCAAAGAATAGTTCTGAAAGGAGCACATACTGAATGAGTGTATGTAGCTGTATGGATTTATGCATGAAACCTTATCAGAAAAGAAAGGGACATCTGTAAAACAGTTTGCCTTGCCACGTTATGAAACCATTATGAGGAGTTTTCCACTGCAGGTGCTTAACGGAACTGTAACCTGGAGCTACCTGGAACTTACCATAACTAGAACCACTGAGCTAACCTCTTCTCTTGAGTTGGTTGGACACACCTGTGTGTATCTGTGTGTCATCACACCATGCTTATTATGTTACCGCTTCAGAGGACACTGCTTTTACCATTAACGTTTCCTCAGGGGTGCTGAGGGTGGAGAAAGCAAAAGCTGAACATGCAGTTCCTGCAGTAGAAAAGTCCCGTTAGAAAAAGGTTTGAAGAGGAAACGAAACGCTAAATGATTTGAATGACACTGTGTGAGAATGTGTGCACCGCGCATTGTTCACTTATCTTCAATCTGGAACTTTAATGACCGGCTATTATACATTATTCATGTGTATGACATGTGTATGAGCACATGCAAAGCACAGTCCTCAGCTGTTTTTTACTTTGTACTTGACTACTGTGCCACCTCTGGCACACACACACACACACACACACACACACACACACAAAAACAGAATGACATCTCTCCTTTGTTTCCTAATGCTCCCAAGTTTGCCAACCCTGACTTCACCCAGCCTATCTCTGAGGTCGTGGACGAGGTCATTCAGAACTGCCCTATTGATGTCAGGCGTCCTCTCTATAAGGTGAGCTGATTCCTCTCCATCTCCTGCCTAAGCTTTTGTTGACTGACAATGGGAAGTTTGGAAACTGATGCCATTCATCAGGACCTGCTTTGACTTTGCTTTATTGCTGCCAGATAAACAACCTGTTACTATGCAGCCTGTGTTTTTGTCTGTCAGACAGCAGCAGTGAACTCAGTCGGTTTTTATTCATTTCTAAGGAAACGTGCTTGATCACAGAAACCAGTCATGCTGTGTTATTTGGTAGATATTTTTTAGTTTTGCTTGTCTGCTGTCTTTGTTAATCAGCAGAGTTGTTACTTTGTCAGAGCGTCGAGTCAGACTGACGGGACTCATTGTGTGAGCTTGTTGCTCAGTGTTCCAAAGTGTGTGGAGACTGATGTGGTGAAAGTCAGTGAACAACACTGACCCATCACACTTCCACCACAGTGCAGAGCCGGATCAGTGGTCAGTTACAGGTCACAGGGTTTAACTGCTGCTTCTTCTGCTGTTTTCTCTTACTCCTCAGAACGTTGTTCTGTCAGGAGGCTCCACCATGTTCAGGGACTTTGGGCGCCGTCTGCAGCGAGATTTAAAGAGGACGGTTGACGCCCGACTGAAGATGAGTGAAGAGTTGAGCGGAGGCAAGCTCAAGGTGAGAGTCCACTTTAATTACTGTGCATAGATCCTTGCTGTTCAACTATATGTTAGTCGACGTTGGTCAGCACATAGATACTGAGCTCAGATTTATTTCACTAACAGATATTTCAGGCATAAATGCAGCAGCATCTTAAAACTGACATTAAAGGTTTACCTGCAGGGAAGGAGTGTATATTTAGCTTCTCCTCTCCTCCTCGGCCGCTCGAACTGCAAAGGCACCACCTGTGATTCATCCCCGACGAGATGTTAAATGTCATCCAGCCTGAGGCCGAGCTGACTGGCATCTGTAAATCCACCTCAGACGAAGCAGTGAAGCAGATGGTGGATGTAGCTAATCTAATTTAAAAAACAGCAAAAAAACATGCTGAGTCTCACAAGTAATATGAGCAAAAACAACTTCAGGGATTTAGGTGTGAGCCTTTACTACTACATCTCATCCTTAACCTCCCAAAGGTTGAATAGAATCAATCCAGGATTTTTATTTAATTTATTTTTTTTTGTTTTAACCTGTGTCTTCCCTCCTCAGCCCAAACCAATCGATGTCCAGGTTATCACTCATCATATGCAGAGATACGCAGTGTGGTTTGGTGGATCAATGTTAGCATCGACTGTAAGTAATTCAAACATACACACTCTCTAATTCATCAACGGTTACCATTTCTATCACGACTCACAACTATGCAAAAGCTGGTTATGTGTCAGCAAAATAACCAACAACCACCTTCATCTTTCCACAGCCTGAGTTCTACCAGGTGTGCCACACCAAAAAGGACTACGAAGAGATCGGGCCGAGCATCTGCCGCCACAACCCCGTGTTCGGAGTCATGTCTTAACTTTGGACCTCCACAGTCTTAACAAGTGGGAGCAGGGAGGGTGGGATGGACTTAGGTGGCGTAAAAGACGGGCTCAAGAGGTGGTGGGGGACAGTGGTGGCTCTGTGCTTCTTTTTTGATTGCTTGCTCAGCTTCGGATGCGTGGGACAAAAGAAGGCGATCCAGAATACGAAAAGAAAAGAGAACAGAAAAAACACAAACAAGCTGGAGAATTTATTGTGAATGTTTTTTTAATTTCTATTTGGTTAAGTCATTTTTTTTGTTTCACAATGAGGGAAACGTGGTTTGTAAGACAAATCGATTTTAAGAGCATTTCGGGATCTGTTGAGCAACGTGCAGTGAGCGGTGATGACGATGATGATGATGTGATGAAGAGAAGGTGGTGTTGGTGGAGGCCTAACACAGTAACACTGATAATAATTTTGTGACATCAGAGCATAATATTTATGTTTCTAGAACCAGTCCAGTGAAGACCTGACAACTCTTTGAGGAGTTTAGAGCATATTATCTATCGTCTCCTTTTATTTCCTGCAGTTACTCAGCTTCACATGTTCGTGTATCATGGTAAGAGCTTGTCTATATTTCATATTAAAGTTTTTTTATATGTAAAACTCGAGAAATCAGGGGTAAGAACAACAAAGAAAGAATGAACCAGGACTGTTTTAACCCAGAACGCAGCTTTGATACGCAGTATTTGTTTTTTGAGTTTGAGTGCTGTTATTCCTCCCGTGGCTGCTGCCATTTGATTCTACATGAACTCACATCTGCTTTAACTTCAGACACTGTCAGGTTTCCACCTCTGTGATGCAGTGAAAGAAAAAAGAGAGAGAAAATCAAACTGAATAAGAGCGACTGTCAGACCAGTATTGTTAGACTAGACGTTTTTTTATTATTAAATACCAAATTATTAAAAGAATGGGATTTGTGTATTTAATGCCTTGCAACATTCCAATAAAGGCTTAAATTTGTTTCTAAGTACTGGAGCACCTGTCTTTTTTATCATTATCCTATCCACTTTGGGAGTGCTGGAACCAATCCCAGCTGTCATTAGGTGAGAATTGAATTTTTAAAATTATATGTTTTGGTTGTTCATGACAAATTGCTCAGAAGATTAATCAGATCTAACAAATTAAGATTTTATCTTCCTGCCGAAGAGAAAAAGATTTAAAAAAAAAGAAAGAAGTTATAAATAGTTAAAGCACCATTGGTGAAATCTCTAATCTCTTCATGGATTATACAGAGAGGCGACACAACACGACAAACAGACATGTTAATGGATCCGGGGGCTAAAAACTGCACCATGATGAACATAGGAAACTCCAATCTACTCTGTGTAAGGAGAATACCTACTGGAGAACAGTTCATCATTAAGAAAAGGAAGGAATATGGCACGTATAAATCTGCCTGCAGCAAGTTGTCCTCACAAAGTCAAAAGTTACATTCAGTTTATTAGATTATTGAACTGTCTTGACTTCTCGACTTCAGAGTCTCACTGACAAACTCTAGCTGAGCTTTAATATGAGCTTTTTCCTTTTTGCTGCTCTGTCTCTCCACTCCCAGCTACAGAAGAGGTTTGTACAAATTAAATCAAATCACATTTCAATGTAAAAGAAACAAACCTGGGGACAATTATTTGCCTAAAAAAATACTCCACTACTCCACTACAACCCTAATCCTGCAGAAGGTAACAAGTTTCTAATGTACCCTTAGGCAGAAGCAAACCACAAAATATTTTTAATGCTTATTAGACTCTGGTCTTCCCACTGGACAGCATCTTCATTTTTAAAGTCCGATTCTCTCACACTCTCTCTGCGTCCCTGATCTCCTGTCGACGGGCTAGAGTGCCCTCTTACAATGCGGAGGAGCTGGATGTAGTGCTTCAACAGAAGCACCTGCCACCACCAGCACAGCTGTCCGCACACAAGACGATGAAAAGGCCCGTTGAAGAGCTTTTAGTGCTCGAGTCCTCTGGGGCATTTCGACCACAGCTACTTCATCTTAGCCAGGGATCAGAGAGGTGAAACTGATGGAGACTGATGGAAGAAGGAGTGTTTCTCAAGAACACCCACCTTACTGTGTTGGATGGATAGTGTCTCAGTAAATGAGTTTGTTATATGGATAATGTTACTACCATTAATATAATTAACATGGCAGGTTAATTGATCTATTTTCTAATGAAAGCTGCAGTTTTATGTAAATAACATGGATGTAATGCTTGATAATAAATATGGTTTAAAGGGGCACTAATCTATATTTTATATTGACAGGTCAAATAACTATATGTAATGTAGGAATGTAGGTATCAGGAGCCCACAAAAATGTGATGCAAGTCCCTCAGCTCTACAGAGCTTTTAAGCCTCATTTAGCTCACTGTTTTGGCTTTGCAGTTTTGGTTTTGTTCGTGTTCTCTTATCACTAATCTATATTTTATGGCGTGACAGCTCAGTGGGTGGAGCAGTCATCTTCAAACCCAAGGGTGTGTGGGTCAATTCCTTGTCCTGGCAAGCTACACATTGAGGTTAAAAACCTTAATAGGCTACTTTCATAGGTTACATTAAGTGTTAATATACAAGCAGACACTCCTGTGCATTTATTCTAGGAAGGGAAATGATCAGTCTGGTGCTGTAACAGTGTCCATGAGCCAATCACCTCAGAGCTGTCAAATCTAAAATCTGTTCCTCTGTGTGTCAGCCTTCCTCCACCCCATTGACTGCTATTTTTTCCTTAGATCGGCGTTCCTGATGTCCTTCACTATGCCTGTCACTGACCTCACCAGCCATCACCATGGCACTACAGTTGTGCATTGACCTTATCAAACTCCTGCTCCATCCTCATCTTCAGCCATCACCTCTCCATCATCACCACATGGGTTCTGTACTGGCCCATCATGTTCCTGTTCAATTCACATCTTCAAATCTTCAACCATCTCTTCACACCACCACCAGAGTCTCCACTCCACTGATTTCATTTCATACTGTTCTCCTCATTACCTTCACGTAAAACAAAATCTTGATGGGGTTTGATCACTTTAGAACAACCACCTCCTCAAAACAGAAAGAGAACAACTCGTGGCACTGCCAAATATCACTGCAGAATATTGCCTGTGCAGTTCAGAATCATGAAAACTTGAGTTCACGTCCTTGTAGTACATAGAGAATTTCAAATTTCAGTAGGTGTCAGACAGGCCAACACCACCCAGACCAACAACATACACAGTGAAAAGAAGGGAGGTGTTCAGCACATCAAAAGCAAAACCAGTAAACTCCAGCACCCAGGACCGTCACACATGTCCATATCTATGTTCTTCTGACTGAAGCTGCTGTAGCATCACTTTAATGCTCATGGGTGTAGATTAAAATCACACATTAGTGATATGTTCAGGCGCTGATATATGATGTGATGTAGTGTAGGCGTAAATTGATTCCTATTGTTATTTGTCTTGAATAAATGTCTTTTTAAAGACTTGTTTTCAACATTTTCATCATATAATGTGAATAACAAATAAACCTAAAGGCCATAACCTCTTCTAAATGTGGTGAGCGTCTCCATTGCACCATCGCCTCTTACTGAAAGTTAAACAATGGAGCACAACGCCAGGTGGAAATCTGCATTTAAATAGAGTTATTCTCCTGACGGGAAGTCAGTTTGGAAAGAAAAAAAAGGTGCAACGTGGGCGACTGCTTCTGTGTGCCGTTGTTTCTCTTAGCAGACAAGGACGAATCAAGCTTCTGACATCTACATTTTAAACTTGACAGATTCTTTGTTTGCAGTGCAAGAGCTAGGAAAATGAACTCGTGTGTGTGTGAGTGGAAATGTATTTTGCTGTGTTTGGGGAATCGCTTGAATGTCTCTTAAGAAAATGATGAAAAGCTTTGCTTTCTTTTCTTTCAGTAGTTGTGTAATATCAGCTCAGCGCTGAGATTTCTTACATCTTAATATCCCCTTGAATTTGTATTCTTCATGCATGGCGTTTTTCATTTGGCCAACAGATGTCACTCTCTCTGCATCTCTTTCATCACTGTAAGGGTCTGTAAGCCTCACCAAGATGAACACACGGCTCAGTGTTGTAAAGATGTCCACTGAGTGTCTTCTCTTCTTCTTCTCTCTCTCTTTTTTTTCCTTTTGCAGCATTGTAGGTGAAAGGTCGCAGCAGTGGGAGGAATTAATGTCCAGCCCAGCACTGCGTGCAAAATGATGTGCAGACACCGTCCAAAGAGACTGCAGGAAGGTTAAATACTACTATGTCACAGCAGGCAGATCGATTTGACAGGGCATTTCCTTTTGGAACCTAAATTGCCACCGCTTTCGCTTCCACACAGCCAATGTCTTGAATCATTTGAGGTCTAATGACACATACACACACTGCAGTGATTGCTGGATTGCTAGAAGATAAGTAACATCTTTTTATCTTCAGTAAGAGGCCAGAAAAGATGTTGGTTCACTTGGGCGGGCGCCAACCACAGAATGAAGGCTGACACGCTTTGTGAACATTGGCCTTGCTGTAATATCAAGACGGACGTGGAAGCTGGAGGACGCTGGCTGCTGCTGCTTTGTGCTGAGGCAGACACAGAAAGATGGTGCCGTATCCACCGCAGCTGTTAATTATCTTATCAACTTTTTATATCAGTTAAGATACTTTCATTTCATGTTTAAAAAAAAAAACTGAATAGACAATAGGTTGGAAACATGAAAACGATACATACTGTACACAACATGTTTGTCAGCGAATGGGGTAATGGGCCGATGTGTGACTGAAAGTGGCATGTGAGCAAGGTGTTTCATGAATTACAAACAGGTGACAAACTAAGGGAAATACCTGAAATGCTTGGCCCCTACAGTGAGGGAATCTGGTGGCTCTTGACAGGAATTTAACTAAACTGTTAACTTGAACTTGTAGTAAAAGAGTCACTTTGTGCTGCCCGCAGAAAATGCTGCATAAACCATTGTGTGCCATAATGACCGTAAAATAGCTGGCGCACGGTTCTTGTGGCGAATTGGGCAACTAGTCCTTCGTATGACCGTTTGCAAGAGCAAAAGAGCGAAACCGCATAGGGAAGCAGCCTCTGTTGAAATTGCACCCCTTTTAGAGCAGTGCACCAAAATGGCAGATGGCGTAACAGTTATTTCCCCCCCAAACAGTAAATAAATCCTAGGCAACAACTGTGCAAACCAAGTCCTTTGGTTGGGAATAGGCACAAACACATCTGGGTTAGATTTGGGCACTAACTAAAGGTGGTTAGGGGTAGTAAAAATATTACTAATGGCTACTTCCTAAACAAGTGTCCTATATAGTACTTTACAGGAGGACAGTTTTACGTGGCGTCTGCCTCTTGATCGCCTACACAGAGACCTATCATAGAGTCAGTCTGAGATTACGACATGAATCCACAGAACTGCAGCAAATTCTCCAGGGCAGTGGCCTTGGAACCACAGGGTTGGTGGTTTGACTCCCAGTTTCCCCAACCACATGTCAGTGTGACACTGATCCTGAACCCTTGACGCCTAAAAGGGGCTGCATGTCCACAGGACGTTCCCCAAGGGGATTAATAAAGAACCAGTTATTATTATTGGCACATGCCACATTCACTGGGCTCTGTTTCAGTACACATTCAATTATGATGCACCCTAATAGATTTTAGTACTCTGACAAGTTTTATTTTGCTGACAGACTTCTTTTCTCAATTCTCTTCTAAACTACTTTTCCCAAAATATAGAAATATATAAAAATAGAAAGATTGAAATTTGAGTCATTCTGTCAGGGACAGTGAGCAGACATCATGTTTCCTGGGAGCTGCTGCTGCTGCTGCTGCTGCTGCCAGTGGTTCTCACTGTTCTTAGTTATCAGCTCCCAAAATGATGGAATGAATAAATCATTGCAATGAACAGTCAGAATACAGGAAAATAGTTTGTTTTATGGTTATCATGTATTATTGTGCTGGCTCTGGCCAAAGGTAACTAAATCTGCCTACCAGCATGTGCTAGCTGGGAAAATTAATGGAAGAAATGCCTGGTTAATAAACTATTCAGCATATATCCACTATACCCACATCCCAATCATTTTTTACATTCTGTTTTTCCACATCTATATATGACATGAACATTTCTCATTTTTTGAGGTCCAGGTATGTGGGCTTTGCAACCTTTGGGAAGTGCCAGGATGGCTGTTTTCCCCATTTCCAGTCTACATGCTAAGCTAACACAGCATATAGCTGCCATTTAAAAGAAAACTAAAAGTCCTCTGTTTGTCATGACTCTAGTCTAGAGTATGGACCAGGCCACATACATCTGTCCGAACTCAACATGAATCTGAGAATGAGGTGACTGAACAAGAACCAAACCTGACTGTAAAATGATGTATTTCATACAGGATAAATACCAAAATGTACTATATCAACATGTATATCCAGTTGGTTCAGTACATTTGACTTTTTTCATGCACCCCTCTCATCAAACCATTAAAGAGACTGCATTGTAGGGATTCATCCAGCTCTAACTGTCTGCATACTAAGATCATTCTGACTGTCTTCTCTCTACCACCTATACAGGTGGTGAGTCTGTAGACACAGGCAAAATCACCCCAGTCAACGAAGTTCTCCATCAATTTTAACAGTTGTTAGGTTACTGGAAATATATTTTAGCTATCTGTATTAGATCTTTATCTGGACCAAGTGTGTTGTTGGTTGTTGGTTGAACAGCGGTAGGGCTTCTGGTTTCCTTTCTTGACAGCCTCCAGGCTGTGGCCTAGCTTTCTTCTGCGCTGTAGAGGACCCTAAATCCACTCTATATTATCAAAGCTTTTGACTGGCCCAGGGGTCCACCTAAAGAGGCAGAGTCCCCAGAGGGCCAAATCGAGCACTTTGTGGGGTAGCATCTACATACATGTCTCTGACCTAGGTGCATTTATTGGTGACAGTCAAATACATTTTTCTAAGCTCTAACTCAAACCTAACATTTTAACTAGTACCAATATTACTGGTTAAATTTGACTCATTGTTGTGTAGGTGCTATATTTGACCTAGGACCTAGAATTTTAACCTAGGATCTTTTAGAAGGCAGTATTACAATATTGCCGAATCACAAATAGTTTATAGATAGAACTTGTCTGCAGTTATGTGGTCAGCTATTTGAAGTACAGCCACTGACAGACTGAATGGGTCTCACAGTCTGTTGCCAAGCATTTAACTTATCATACTGTTGATCTTTGTTTGGGAAATTAACCCTTATATATTTATATTTAACTCTCCTGCCCACCAAAATAAAGAACATTATACATGTCTGTGTGTTGTTTGACAGAATAAATTGGACTAAATGATTGTCAGTGTGGTATTTAGTATTTGGTCTTGCAAATGCTGGGGCCATCCAACATTTCCCTGTTCCAAACACTAAAATGGAATATTTAATTTCCACGAACCACAAACAGCAGTATTCCTAATGTAGATTTAAAGGGGTTCACAGTGGTGGTATTAAAATGAAAGTTGCCCCAGCACAAAGGCCTCGCTGCTGTCTGATCTTACTTTATGTCAATTATTTCTTCACTAAAGTACAAAGAGCCTGGTCAAGCTGGAGAGTGTAAAGAGAACATCAAGGTTGTTGGGGTTTTTTTATCATTTGGAGGATGAACTTAGAGGAGTCAGAAAAGATAGAGTCAAGGGAGAGTGGAGATAAAAGTGGCTGAAGTCTGAGGGTTGTATCGAAGTGGATAGATAGAGTCCAGGAGGACATATCAAGGAGACAGAGATGTGGAGGTTGATAGGGATTTGAAGGAGGGATGGGTAAACTCCACTAGCTGAGAGCAATCAGGAGATGGGAAAGAAAGAGACCAATCAGAGCATATCTGTCATACGCTCTTCATCGCCACCTCTTTGTCAAGGTTGTCTCCTGTTTTACAAAATAAGGCCGATGTGGGTGCAAAAGAAACAAGATAAGCACAGATTACATATGAAACTTAATGTGACACCAATATGTCCAACGCCAGCACAGAAACCAAAGTTTTCCAGTGAACATAAACCTAAGGGTGAATCCAAATCTAGAAATGCTGTAGCTGTGATATTCCTAACAGAAACTTAAATTATTCCCCACAAACTGTGCAGAATTGCCAAGGTAATATCCTTGGCAGACAGAAGGTATTTACAGAGAGATGTTAATATGCCTGACTAGTGATTGTAGTTAGGGCGGAGGCAGTTCTTGAATATCTCCAGGAGGCAGAGTGTCAGCCCTGCTCAGTTGGCAAATACACACGTTTATGACATGATGGTGAAACAGATGGTCAAACTGACCTCAGTGAGCAATTCCAAAAGCTAAAGCTGTGTTTTCTAAACAAAGGGAATTATGGGAAGTCGCATTTCAACAGTATTCCTGCCAGATAGGATTATTTGTCACAGAACTAATCATTAACTAATACAGTATAATGTAGTAAAAAGCAATAAAGGACAGAGGTTGTTATTCATTTTCTTCTGCTTATTATTATTATTGTTACCATTATTATATATTTTTATTATTATTAGTAGTACTTTCCTACTTTCCTACACTTTTCATGGTACCTAAATTCCAGGGGTTCCTGTGCAGAACATACTGTCCATTTGAAATGCTCTATATTAATCAACATGCTTTATAGTGACAATCAGTGAGTATGTTGATACAGAAGTGATTATTTTCAATATCACTCTAAAGCACATATTAATGTAGCATGACGCTGATGCTGCTGCACCTTGGTCCTGGCATTAATCCACCTGATCCATCCACTTCCCAATAGCTGGTCATATCAGTAACCCATGTGAAGAGGCTCTACATACAGACACTACACTGCACGTACACACACATACTGAGAAGAATTCACCCTCGACAAGATGCGACACTATTTGATTATTGTAGTGATCTTACTGTAAAGGGAAAATGCATCCTGAAATTCAAATAGAAGAACACAGTGTTAACTTGTCAACACACAAGGGACTCCAGTATTAGGCCTGAGAGCACGGCTGGATTTTGAAATGTAATATAAAAAACTAGGGCATCTGAGACACAAAATGCAGATGAATGTGAAGATATTTTCACTGGAATAGGACTGTTTCCTGATGCACAATTCCTCCTCCTCCTAATGTAACACCTGCAGTATACCCACTAAGAAATATCTATTGCAGACACATTGTCAAGGATGCTGTCTGACAAAGCCTCATTGAGGACACAGATTTTCGACTGCACACTGTGTACAGCAGTTTTCCTGTCAGTGACAATGGGCTCAAGGTAATCAGTGTGGAGACGAGAAAAGACGCAGAACTGACAGTGCTAAGAAACAGTGTAAAATGCTGGATGGAGGACGTGAGGAGATATCCTCAGAGTACTGCAGAGTCCTGGAACCACGCTGTCAGTAATAAATGGCATAGTGTTTGATGGTGAAAAGATCATCATTCCTGCTTCACCACATACACAGGCCATATGGACATAATAAAAAGTATACAGAGACACTGACTTATTTATTGTTTGGCCTAGCATGGACGAGCACATTGAGGTAATGATAGGAAGGATGATTCAGCCTGCTTAGAGCTCAAACGTGCAAACCTTTGATCAGCAAGCACTGAAATTCCAGATGTAACTGCTTCAGAGCTGTTCACCTGAAATAAAGAAGACCATGCTGTCACAGCTGAAGATTACAGCAGATACCTGCAAAACACTGTCATACACAAACTCGAAGTAATCCTTGTTAGAGACAGCATATCTGACTAGATTTGCTAGCACCTAGGGCTTCACTTTACCAAGTGCACATATTTGCAATGACTAGTCATGAAAAACATGCAGATATAACAGAAATAATGACATAGTGTATGTTAAAAAGTACATGCAGTGCATTTCTGAGACACTGGTCATCTCATCACAACTGTTGTAGGATCAACTGATCTTAAATAACGTTTTTCATTTAACATAGACATAGACAAAATTGTGTTTATATCTATGTAAAATCATGAAAAAGCACAGTGAAATAACACAGTGTTCCATAAGTGGGTCACAACAGGTTAAGTGTTAATTAGCAGGATTTTCAGCAGTGAAGCGACCTGGTAATCAGCACCTTGATGTGTGAGGTTTTAAAGTAACATCAGAAAGAGATCAAGCTCCACTTAGGCTAAATCATCACCTAAGTGTCATGTTCACAAGCCAAAAAAATAAAATCAAGAAGACGAACATGTGAAATGGTAACAAAAGTCATGGTGTCGTTTTACAGACAGCACTATACATACATACATAGACTTGCAAGGTTCTTTTGTCATGTTTTATTGGACTGAGCAATGTGCCCAAATGAAACATGACTATACGCCAGAAAAGAAGCATGTTGCAGCCCCTTTGTTGCTGGCAGATCAAAGCTTTTGAACCAGGTGACAGGTGTGGTAAATAACCCTGTCTGTGACCCTGGGGATTCTTTTGAGGATGCTACTTACAGTTAATAAGGTGTGAGGCAAACCGTGGTGCTGCTGTCAGGGCAGCGGGAAGAGCGATGTCAGGTTTGGTATTTGGAAGTGGATGTTAAAGCCTGTGTGTCTCATGGACAGATCTGGGGTTGTGATAGAAGTGTCAGTGGTTCAAAGGCTTCTATTTGTGACCAGAGAAACGAGAGAAAAGCTGCAGGCCTGATGAGGAATCCACTTGGATGGGCCTTCAGGAGGAATTGTCAGTGGTTGATATGTGCTTGTAAAGAAATAACAAAGTGAGGAAGAAAAGCTTTGCAGCTCAGCCTCTGTATAACACAGAGCGAGTTTGCTCAGTGCAAAAAACAACTGCTAAATTAACCGTTATGTCATCAAGAGGACATTTAATGACAGGGTAAATTTCCAGGCATTAGTTGGACGCCAGCAGTACTTTCCTTTATGCAGTACTGTTTTGCTGTCCTGTTTCACTCACTGTAAATGAAAACTATCAGCCTGAAAGCATCAATATGCTAATTTAAGGCTTTCTTGCTTATCAGTACAAAAACAGTCATTCAAGCTCCAGGTGAGTGTCTAAGAAGTAGCATTAGCTCTGTGTCTTTGCTCCAATCAGATAACGTTTAACATTGAGGACTAGAAGCACAGAAGGGACATTGAGGCTGTGGAGAGCTACAGGTACCTTGGTGTTCATCTGAACAATAAACTGGACTGGACTCATCATAC
>JAUYWH010000013.1:18485533-18499517 GCA_034779795.1 Ctenopoma multispine
TGGATAACATCTCCCACCCCATGCACGAGACTCTGACAGCACTGAGCAGCTCCTTCAGTGGCAGGCTGCTGCACCCAAGTGGAGAAAAGTATTGGACCCGTGAATGACAGGTGGTTCTTATAACCTATATGTGCTCTGTGAGGTTGATGGTTGATCAATAACTATCTCTACCTGACTACTCTTGGTTTTAGTCCTGTAAAAACTTCATCTATGGGAGAAAAGCAAGTCATTCTGAATCCCAGAAAACAGGGGAAATCAGAGGCATTGTACAAAACACTGGAGACAGCCAGTGCAACAGTTTGGAATGTCCTAAAAAAAGAAATAAAGCACCGGTGACCTGAGCAACATACACACAGGAAGGAAAGCAACAACATCTGATGATAGAAGCACTGTGAGACCAACAACCTCCACAGAGCAAAAGTGAAGGTATCACAGTTCACTATTTATCTACCTCCTCCGAGGGACTAACGAGACAGTTTTAGACTGCTCAGGTCAGTCACCACACCTTAACCCAGCTGAACATGCATTTTATCTGCTGCAGAGGAGAATGAAATGAGAAAATTCAGAACTATCTTTAAATCTAAATGAGTTCAGTGTACAGCAAACACAAATGAACTGACCTTGAGGTTCCAGCACCTCTGGAGGGAACTGTAGCTGTTGTCAGTGGCTAATAAACTCAAAATGTTTCTGAGGTTACCCATCCGTGAATCTGTTCCCGGCCTGTGAGAAGAACCACATGTGCGTTTGCTGATAGAAAGATCAAATGTGTTTGCACACGCAGTGGGACTTTTCCAGTCACTTTAATCAGAGAAAGCCAATGTAGAGGAACCTGTACACATGCTTACACACATTCATACATACACTAGTGGTGCATGTGTGCCTTCTGGCAGACACACACACACACACACGCTACATTAATGGAACATGAGCAGTGTGATTGATGTGTTAAATTTGTTACCTGCTGTAACCCATATCTTAAAAGTCATGGGAAATTGAACACAGTTCTTTGCCTTGTTCCATCAGAACAGGTCAGGCTACACTGCCCTTTTCTCATTCAAGTCTAATCTCAACTTTCATTGTTGTGCATCACCTCATACTTCCTGTTGTCGATGAGAACACTGAACGCGGTTTGAGCAGGAGTGATTAGTGTTGAGATAAAAAAAGAGATTTCTCACAGTTTGAAGAATCATTTTTTCTCTGGAAGTGATGTAATTTGAATGCCTGAATCTTAAGGGGCGCTGCAGATGTTGTAGTACGTTGGAAGGACATTTGTCACTTAATTGTTTGCTTTGCAGCTGCTTCCATCATCTGTGCAGCATTGCCTTTCATTCATGCAATCACCAGCCCAGAGCATGTTTTTGAATATTTAAAATGCAACCCCTGAAAAATAATTAAGAAAAACAGCAACATTAGAGCAGCATGATTAACAATGGATCACATAACTATGTGTAATTTGAAGGGTTTCACTCACAGTAATGAACCCGACAGATAAGAATGACTTAGTTTCCTGTCATCTGTATGCGTACAGTAGATAGCATTTACAGTAGTTAGCTTTTTTTAGCTCATTATTTTGGTTTAATAGCCTTTAAATGTTTTACTCTCAGATCACTGCTCTGCCTCAGATTTCTGCACCAGCCTGTTCCCTGTCAGCCCATACATCAAATGTGTCTGATCTGCTTTCTGGATTAGGTTTTAGATTTGTGGATTTGTGGATGGTGGATTGGATGATTGGATGTTGAACATTGGATGCTAGAAGTTAGATCTTGGATACAGGACAATGAATCTTCTGAAGTTGCTGTTCTTAGTGGAGCTGCCTTGTGAAAGTATGTGTGTCTTTTCCCCCCTCATGTCTGTGCATGTGCAAACTCTTCACCTTCTCCAGGAACATCTTCCTATGTGTGTTATAAGCTGCACTGGTACCAGGTCAAAGTTCTGCCATTTTCTGCTTTCCACATTTGCACTCTGCCATCTTACTTGCTCATGTTGGGATTCACCATCTTGCCTCTACTCAGCTGCTCTCCCGCACCAATTTAGCTCTGTTATACCTCCCTCTTTCAAAGTTTCTACACCCCTGTCGGTCTATGCTGAACATTAGGAATATTCACAGTAGGTTATTATCTAATTCTGTAACATTTTATTCTCACTTACCATACATCTGTTCTCTTCCACATGCCTTCCTCACACACTGGTACTGTTGTGCCTGTTGAACAACCAATACTCACCCGGCTACAGTTCACCTGGCTCATTGACCGTCCCTGTTCCTCCATTCCTTCAAACCCTTATCTTACAATAAATAAACTTACCTGTGGTGTCTCCTTCTCTTTGGGTTTTATTCAAAAACCTTACAGTACAGTGATAGTGGATGTGTCGTCTATTCTGCAGGAAGTTCCAGATAAAATGTGTCATGTGAGTTATCACATCATGTAATTTTTAGTGGTCTTGTCGGTGTCTGTGCGACTTTAAAGCTGGTTTCTGACAGACTAAAATGAAGACTATGTGAAAACATAAAAAAAAAGCATCTCGAGCAGCTGAAGTATCTTCCTCTCTCCTTCACTCAGGTCATTATACAATCTTGATGGCAAAGCCATGATTATACTCAAATCGCTGCCCAAGGATCTAACCTATTGTGCAACGCTGCCATGGTGACTGAAACCTTTCACATCCCTCCTCTGTACTTATGTCTAGAAGTGATTATTCATTCACCTCTTACTTCAGATAAAATCCAGAGCCATCTAACCAACATTGACTACTACTGAATTCTTGTCTGAAGGCTAAAAGAGAACGATTGTCAAACATTATTTTTCTGAGATGTCAGACTTTTCATTCTCCATAGATACAGTACAAAGCACACAAAACTTTTTTAATAAATGTGTGAAAACGGTGAAGCTGATGGTGCCGTCCAGCAACAGCGCGTGCAGAAATGATTTCCCCACAGCTGCAGTTTCACAGTAATTGATCCTCGGTGACCTCTGTAATCTTCTTAAAGCGGCTGGGTGTTCTGTAGTTTCAACACACACACACACACACACACACACAAAGAGACAAAGAGTCTTCATTGCACTCTCACTTTTCACTTGTTCAGATGGTCTGTCTGTTATATTTGAATGAACTGCTGGTGGCTGAGGAGGTGGATTGAATCTCGTCACGAAGGGGCAGTGCAGCACTGGAGCAGTGGCTTTGAGAAAGAAGGGGCAATCAATTGTGGCTTCTTGCCAGAGATATGGGCTTTTTATTTGGGGGGTAGGGGGATGGGGTGTAGTTGGGGGTTAAGATAGGTGTTAAGATACGCCGGAGGAGACACAAAAACACTCGGAGGTAATCAGATTGTACCTGTGTTTCCAAACGAGCGGCAGCAAAGAAAGGCTTTAAGCCAGCAGCTTCCACTCTGCAATGTGATTTTCTCTTCTTAAAGAAAATGAAACAGAGGCAGCTTCACAACTCGTTTATGTTCATCCATCAGTTTGCTATGTGTCAAGCTACTGTGTACGCACAGTTTTAAAAGGAGTCTTAATTGATTTTTTTGAATGTCCACAAATAATAAAAAAGACTTCTCACTGAGGAGCTGCTTAGCTCACACACATTCATTTACAACTGTTAACAAATGTATGCATCATTTCACTTACTTAAAATTAATAAACACCCGTCAGCCAATCATTTAGGGATGTAATGAACAAAGAAGGAGCTCCCTTTTAGCCTCATCTCCACAGAGCGTCGATCGACGTAATCAAACGTTTGTCTATTCAGTCAAGTGTTTCACTGCTACTAACAATAATCACAGCTCTGTAAGTGACTGTGAGAGTTCTGGTCTGCTAGCCTGTTGGTTTGCCAGCGCTGCATGCCTGCAAACACCAGCAGGAGTCTGGCTCTGATTTCTCTGAGTTGCACAAACAAAAAAAACATGTCCCGCAGGTCTCTGGTGGGGTTTTGGTTCGTGTTCAGCGGGACCAGCTTCTGATCGTCGTGAAGCATTCTCTCAAAGCCCCAGCAGGACGTGGCGGGCTGCCATGCTCACTTGGTCTTGTTTGCTTTACGGTTAATTTTATGTCACAGGCATTTTTCGTGCCTGCATGTCCATAAATTGACATGGATCCTGTGAAGATTAAGAGTAATGTAATTACATCAGTAAGCATGGAAAAGCAGACATGTCATTTAATTATGTAAAGTAGATTAGAATTGGAACTGGCAAACAAACACAAACACATGCTACTGTACAGAAATACCATGGAAAAATCACACTGAGAAACTAATATAAGCTGTACACCTTAAATTACAAATAAAACTATCTATGTAAGTGTTTATCACATTTCCAAGAGGAAGAAAATTCTCCTACATATGCGATCAGTGATGAAAGCCACAGCAGGAAATGAAGGAAATGCAAAAACACAGAATATGCAGAAATGCTAAAGAGCAGGAGAATTGCTTTGATATTATGAGAAGTGCAGCAGAATTGAAAAATGATGCAAATAAAGACAGCGGGAGTCAATAAAAGTACGTATGCAAATACAGCAAGCTTGCAGTCACACTATTATTGCCCGTGTGAAACGGTTATTGCTGTGAAAATGAAGATTTTCCCCATTTCTCAGTGTTGTCTCAGTGTTGTCTCGGCATTTGATAACTTGCAGGGGAATTAAATAGGAGCGATACAGATATCATGGGAGCTATAAAAGCATAATTTATTACAGGAGGAGTAATATGAGAGAAAGTGATGACAGTATATTTAATGTACAATCACATGATTGTTTCTGGGAGAGTATTATTTTCCTCCTCGCTCATCAACACCTTAATAAAATGTGTAATTAGACACATTTTAGCCATTTGTTCGTTGCACTGTGGATTTCAGTTAATCAGTCATCCATAAAGTGGCGTGTTCTTTCTTTCTCCCTGCAGCCATTTTTCCCCGTTACCTGATTCACACACTCTCCACACCATCTTGTTTTCCATCTTCTAATGATTCAGGTCTCTCACCTTCTACCAATCCCCTTCACTTAAATCCTGTCCTCAGTCCACACACCTGCCAGCTCCCAGTCATCGCCCAAGTGTCTGAAGCACATTTGCATACTTAGACATTTAGTCATTGTCGTTTGGTTCTGCTGCCCCCCCCTCCTCGATGTTTAGTAGTTTAGATTTAGATCTCTGATTTCTGAATGAACACTGTTTCTTCTTGTTGTTTTACACTGTCGCTAATAGACAATACGCTCCGAGCTCTCAGGCTTTTACAGCCCAGGGCACACCACGTCTGCTGGAGAATGACAAAGCTTGATGTGCAGTGTTGCAAATACTTTTCAGTACAGTAGCTGACACTTTCTCACTGGCAGATCTGGAATAATTTACACTGGGGGCAAAGGATAGTGATGAGGTTTTGGCAGGTTGAGCCAGGGGCAGCAGTGTGAATGCTGCAGTAACCAGTTAGATCCTATTGATATCAGCAACATCTTATGAGAGGTTTGAGACAGTACAATCCAACATGCAAATTCATTACACAACTATTTACACTTGCTGTATCTGTTTCCTGTGTTTTATTTAAAGCAACACATTTCCAGTGACTATTCATAGTTTTACTATTAATTTCTAAGTAACGAGAAATCAGAAAATAAATGGTTTTGTCTGACCAACAGTGAAATTTGAAGAGATTTTTCTTTTTTGCAAATGATTAATAAATATTGAAATAAATTGTATTTGTTGATCATCAACTGATTCATCAATTAATCACTTCAGTGCTCCGGTTGATACAGTGAAGGCTGGTGCAGCCTTTGCTTTAATCTGAAAGGATTCAGTTCAGATTTTCTTGCTGTCGACATTTATACAGACAGCGGACTTATGCAGATATGAGGACAACATGCTCAACTGCTAAAGAAGAAGAATTCTTCCTGTCCGTGTGTGTGTTAAGAACCATTTTTCCTGTTGTCTCCCAGCAATGAGATACACAACTAAATGTCTTGTTTTCACTGTATGAAACCACATGAAAGGTAGCACGTTTTTTACTCTCAGTGTCCAGTGACGAACAGGAAATCCTGCAGACATGAAACCGTTCCACGAGCCAAACAGAGCTGCATTTCCTGCATGTGCCTCTGTGGAGCTCCTCGTGCTAATGAAGCATTCAGAGTCCACACCGCTCGGCTGGGTAGTGTCTCAGATCAGAGCCTGTCATCCACTGCATTCCCTGTCTCCTGCTGCATTGGAATAATAGTTTAAAGTATCACAGAGAGGAAGCGAACGCCACGGAGCTCCGTTCTTCAAGGACGAGCTAGAAGCCGCAGCCTAGTCCATCTGATGTGATTATATGGTTCTGGATCTCATTATAAGGATGTTACTTTTTATTGAACACGGGAGAGCAGAGTGATGAAGTCTCTAACCAGCACCGCTATTATTACACCTCCTGGCAGCTGCGGGTTTTAGTTTCAGTTAAAAAAAAAAGAAGCAGCTGTCAGAGTACATGAGAGCATGTGCTGTGTGTCTGAGCTTGAAACATCATTGCTAAAGTAATTAGGCTGCTTTGGAGGAGGCTTATTTTAGATCTGTTGGTTGTGGTTTTGTTTTACTGTGAATACACAGGAAAGTTAAAACAAATAGCTGTGTATAATAAAATCACTTTTCCTCCACCCCATGCCTCCCGGTCTTGTCGGTCCTTCTCCTCCTTCCAGCTCCTTGAACATCAAACACATTTTCGCACCTTCACATCACACCAGAACCTTAAAAGTCCATCCGCAGCTCATTACCTCTAAGCATTTGCTATACTTATTCAGTATGATAGAGCAATCATAGCATGATATGCTTTCATGCTCAGTATACTAAGAGCAGGTTCTTTGATGGTGGATTAATCTAGAATCTATGTAATCAAACTCAGTGAAGATCATCCGTTATATCCACATATAGCTATACCAGCCGTGTCCCTGGGGAATTATGTCATATATTGGATAAATCTGTGCCATATGATTTTGACACAGTAGTGTGTAGTAGTGACTATACAGTAGTGTGAAAAATAAGATACAGTATACTGTATCTTATTTTTCACACTACTGTATAGTCACTACTACACACTACTGTGTCAAAATCATATGGCACAGATTTATCCAATATATGACATAATTCCCCAGGGACACGGCTGGTATAGCTATATGTGGATATAACGGATGATCTTCACTGAGTTTGATTACATAGATTCTAGATTAATCCACCATCAAAGAACCTGCTCTTAGTATACTGAGCATGAAAGCATATCATGCTATGATTGCTCTATCATACTGAATAAGTATAGCAAATGCTTAGAGGTAATGAGCTGCGGATGGACTTTTAAGGTTCTGGTGTGATGTGAAGGTGCGAAAATGTGTTTGATGTTCAAGGAGCTGGAAGGAGGAGAAGGACCGACAAGACCGGGAGGCATGGGGTGGAGGAAAAGTGATTTTATTATACACAGCTATTTGTTTTAACTTTCCTGTGTATTCACAGTAAAACAAAACCACAACCAACAGATCTAAAATAAGCCTCCTCCAAAGCAGCCTAATTACTTTAGCAATGATGTTTCAAGCTCAGACACACAGCACATGCTCTCATGTACTCTGACAGCTGCTTCTTTTTTTTTTAACTGAAACTAAAACCCGCAGCTGCCAGGAGGTGTAATAATAGCGGTGCTGGTTAGAGACTTCATCACTCTGCTCTCCCGTGTTCAATAAAAAGTAACATCCTTATAATGAGATCCAGAACCATATAATCACATCAGATGGACTAGGCTGCGGCTTCTAGCTCGTCCTTGAAGAACGGAGCTCCGTGGCGTTCGCTTCCTCTCTGTGATACTTTAAACTATTATTCCAATGCAGCAGGAGACAGGGAATGCAGTGGATGACAGGCTCTGATCTGAGACACTACCCAGCCGAGCGGTGTGGACTCTGAATGCTTCATTAGCACGAGGAGCTCCACAGAGGCACATGCAGGAAATGCAGCTCTGTTTGGCTCGTGGAACGGTTTCATGTCTGCAGGATTTCCTGTTCGTCACTGGACACTGAGAGTAAAAAACGTGCTACCTTTCATGTGGTTTCATACAGTGAAAACAAGACATTTAGTTGTGTATCTCATTGCTGGGAGACAACAGGAAAAATGGTTCTTAACACACACACGGACAGGAAGAATTCTTCTTCTTTAGCAGTTGAGCATGTTGTCCTCATATCTGCATAAGTCCGCTGTCTGTATAAATGTCGACAGCAAGAAAATCTGAACTGAATCCTTTCAGATTAAAGCAAAGGCTGCACCAGCCTTCACTGTATCAACCGGAGCACTGAAGTGATTAATTGATGAATCAGTTGATGATCAACAAATACAATTTATTTCAATATTTATTAATCATTTGCAAAAAAGAAAAATCTCTTCAAATTTCACTGTTGGTCAGACAAAACCATTTATTTTCTGATTTCTCGTTACTTAGAAATTAATAGTAAAACTATGAATAGTCACTGGAAATGTGTTGCTTTAAATAAAACACAGGAAACAGATACAGCAAGTGTAAATAGTTGTGTAATGAATTTGCATGTTGGATTGTACTGTCTCAAACCTCTCATAAGATGTTGCTGATATCAATAGGATCTAACTGGTTACTGCAGCATTCACACTGCTGCCCCTGGCTCAACCTGCCAAAACCTCATCACTATCCTTTGCCCCCAGTGTAAATTATTCCAGATCTGCCAGTGAGAAAGTGTCAGCTACTGTACTGAAAAGTATTTGCAACACTGCACATCAAGCTTTGTCATTCTCCAGCAGACGTGGTGTGCCCTGGGCTGTAAAAGCCTGAGAGCTCGGAGCGTATTGTCTATTAGCGACAGTGTAAAACAACAAGAAGAAACAGTGTTCATTCAGAAATCAGAGATCTAAATCTAAACTACTAAACATCGAGGAGGGGGGGGCAGCAGAACCAAACGACAATGACTAAATGTCTAAGTATGCAAATGTGCTTCAGACACTTGGGCGATGACTGGGAGCTGGCAGGTGTGTGGACTGAGGACAGGATTTAAGTGAAGGGGATTGGTAGAAGGTGAGAGACCTGAATCATTAGAAGATGGAAAACAAGATGGTGTGGAGAGTGTGTGAATCAGGTAACGGGGAAAAATGGCTGCAGGGAGAAAGAAAGAACACGCCACTTTATGGATGACTGATTAACTGAAATCCACAGTGCAACGAACAAATGGCTAAAATGTGTCTAATTACACATTTTATTAAGGTGTTGATGAGCGAGGAGGAAAATAATACTCTCCCAGAAACAATCATGTGATTGTACATTAAATATACTGTCATCACTTTCTCTCATATTACTCCTCCTGTAATAAATTATGCTTTTATAGCTCCCATGATATCTGTATCGCTCCTATTTAATTCCCCTGCAAGTTATCAAATGCCGAGACAACACTGAGACAACACTGAGAAATGGGGAAAATCTTCATTTTCACAGCAATAACCGTTTCACACGGGCAATAATAGTGTGACTGCAAGCTTGCTGTATTTGCATACGTACTTTTATTGACTCCCGCTGTCTTTATTTGCATCATTTTTCAATTCTGCTGCACTTCTCATAATATCAAAGCAATTCTCCTGCTCTTTAGCATTTCTGCATATTCTGTGTTTTTGCATTTCCTTCATTTCCTGCTGTGGCTTTCATCACTGATCGCATATGTAGGAGAATTTTCTTCCTCTTGGAAATGTGATAAACACTTACATAGATAGTTTTATTTGTAATTTAAGGTGTACAGCTTATATTAGTTTCTCAGTGTGATTTTTCCATGGTATTTCTGTACAGTAGCATGTGTTTGTGTTTGTTTGCCAGTTCCAATTCTAATCTACTTTACATAATTAAATGACATGTCTGCTTTTCCATGCTTACTGATGTAATTACATTACTCTTAATCTTCACAGGATCCATGTCAATTTATGGACATGCAGGCACGAAAAATGCCTGTGACATAAAATTAACCGTAAAGCAAACAAGACCAAGTGAGCATGGCAGCCCGCCACGTCCTGCTGGGGCTTTGAGAGAATGCTTCACGACGATCAGAAGCTGGTCCCGCTGAACACGAACCAAAACCCCACCAGAGACCTGCGGGACATGTTTTTTTTGTTTGTGCAACTCAGAGAAATCAGAGCCAGACTCCTGCTGGTGTTTGCAGGCATGCAGCGCTGGCAAACCAACAGGCTAGCAGACCAGAACTCTCACAGTCACTTACAGAGCTGTGATTATTGTTAGTAGCAGTGAAACACTTGACTGAATAGACAAACGTTTGATTACGTCGATCGACGCTCTGTGGAGATGAGGCTAAAAGGGAGCTCCTTCTTTGTTCATTACATCCCTAAATGATTGGCTGACGGGTGTTTATTAATTTTAAGTAAGTGAAATGATGCATACATTTGTTAACAGTTGTAAATGAATGTGTGTGAGCTAAGCAGCTCCTCAGTGAGAAGTCTTTTTTATTATTTGTGGACATTCAAAAAAATCAATTAAGACTCCTTTTAAAACTGTGCGTACACAGTAGCTTGACACATAGCAAACTGATGGATGAACATAAACGAGTTGTGAAGCTGCCTCTGTTTCATTTTCTTTAAGAAGAGAAAATCACATTGCAGAGTGGAAGCTGCTGGCTTAAAGCCTTTCTTTGCTGCCGCTCGTTTGGAAACACAGGTACAATCTGATTACCTCCGAGTGTTTTTGTGTCTCCTCCGGCGTATCTTAACACCTATCTTAACCCCCAACTACACCCCATCCCCCTACCCCCCAAATAAAAAGCCCATATCTCTGGCAAGAAGCCACAATTGATTGCCCCTTCTTTCTCAAAGCCACTGCTCCAGTGCTGCACTGCCCCTTCGTGACGAGATTCAATCCACCTCCTCAGCCACCAGCAGTTCATTCAAATATAACAGACAGACCATCTGAACAAGTGAAAAGTGAGAGTGCAATGAAGACTCTTTGTCTCTTTGTGTGTGTGTGTGTGTGTGTGTGTGTTGAAACTACAGAACACCCAGCCGCTTTAAGAAGATTACAGAGGTCACCGAGGATCAATTACTGTGAAACTGCAGCTGTGGGGAAATCATTTCTGCACGCGCTGTTGCTGGACGGCACCATCAGCTTCACCGTTTTCACACATTTATTAAAAAAGTTTTGTGTGCTTTGTACTGTATCTATGGAGAATGAAAAGTCTGACATCTCAGAAAAATAATGTTTGACAATCGTTCTCTTTTAGCCTTCAGACAAGAATTCAGTAGTAGTCAATGTTGGTTAGATGGCTCTGGATTTTATCTGAAGTAAGAGGTGAATGAATAATCACTTCTAGACATAAGTACAGAGGAGGGATGTGAAAGGTTTCAGTCACCATGGCAGCGTTGCACAATAGGTTAGATCCTTGGGCAGCGATTTGAGTATAATCATGGCTTTGCCATCAAGATTGTATAATGACCTGAGTGAAGGAGAGAGGAAGATACTTCAGCTGCTCGAGATGCTTTTTTTTTATGTTTTCACATAGTCTTCATTTTAGTCTGTCAGAAACCAGCTTTAAAGTCGCACAGACACCGACAAGACCACTAAAAATTACATGATGTGATAACTCACATGACACATTTTATCTGGAACTTCCTGCAGAATAGACGACACATCCACTATCACTGTACTGTAAGGTTTTTGAATAAAACCCAAAGAGAAGGAGACACCACAGGTAAGTTTATTTATTGTAAGATAAGGGTTTGAAGGAATGGAGGAACAGGGACGGTCAATGAGCCAGGTGAACTGTAGCCGGGTGAGTATTGGTTGTTCAACAGGCACAACAGTACCAGTGTGTGAGGAAGGCATGTGGAAGAGAACAGATGTATGGTAAGTGAGAATAAAATGTTACAGAATTAGATAATAACCTACTGTGAATATTCCTAATGTTCAGCATAGACCGACAGGGGTGTAGAAACTTTGAAAGAGGGAGGTATAACAGAGCTAAATTGGTGCGGGAGAGCAGCTGAGTAGAGGCAAGATGGTGAATCCCAACATGAGCAAGTAAGATGGCAGAGTGCAAATGTGGAAAGCAGAAAATGGCAGAACTTTGACCTGGTACCAGTGCAGCTTATAACACACATAGGAAGATGTTCCTGGAGAAGGTGAAGAGTTTGCACATGCACAGACATGAGGGGGGAAAAGACACACATACTTTCACAAGGCAGCTCCACTAAGAACAGCAACTTCAGAAGATTCATTGTCCTGTATCCAAGATCTAACTTCTAGCATCCAATGTTCAACATCCAATCATCCAATCCACCATCCACAAATCCACAAATCTAAAACCTAATCCAGAAAGCAGATCAGACACATTTGATGTATGGGCTGACAGGGAACAGGCTGGTGCAGAAATCTGAGGCAGAGCAGTGATCTGAGAGTAAAACATTTAAAGGCTATTAAACCAAAATAATGAGCTAAAAAAAGCTAACTACTGTAAATGCTATCTACTGTACGCATACAGATGACAGGAAACTAAGTCATTCTTATCTGTCGGGTTCATTACTGTGAGTGAAACCCTTCAAATTACACATAGTTATGTGATCCATTGTTAATCATGCTGCTCTAATGTTGCTGTTTTTCTTAATTATTTTTCAGGGGTTGCATTTTAAATATTCAAAAACATGCTCTGGGCTGGTGATTGCATGAATGAAAGGCAATGCTGCACAGATGATGGAAGCAGCTGCAAAGCAAACAATTAAGTGACAAATGTCCTTCCAACGTACTACAACATCTGCAGCGCCCCTTAAGATTCAGGCATTCAAATTACATCACTTCCAGAGAAAAAATGATTCTTCAAACTGTGAGAAATCTCTTTTTTTATCTCAACACTAATCACTCCTGCTCAAACCGCGTTCAGTGTTCTCATCGACAACAGGAAGTATGAGGTGATGCACAACAATGAAAGTTGAGATTAGACTTGAATGAGAAAAGGGCAGTGTAGCCTGACCTGTTCTGATGGAACAAGGCAAAGAACTGTGTTCAATTTCCCATGACTTTTAAGATATGGGTTACAGCAGGTAACAAATTTAACACATCAATCACACTGCTCATGTTCCATTAATGTAGCGTGTGTGTGTGTGTGTGTCTGCCAGAAGGCACACATGCACCACTAGTGTATGTATGAATGTGTGTAAGCATGTGTACAGGTTCCTCTACATTGGCTTTCTCTGATTAAAGTGACTGGAAAAGTCCCACTGCGTGTGCAAACACATTTGATCTTTCTATCAGCAAACGCACATGTGGTTCTTCTCACAGGCCGGGAACAGATTCACGGATGGGTAACCTCAGAAACATTTTGAGTTTATTAGCCACTGACAACAGCTACAGTTCCCTCCAGAGGTGCTGGAACCTCAAGGTCAGTTCATTTGTGTTTGCTGTACACTGAACTCATTTAGATTTAAAGATAGTTCTGAATTTTCTCATTTCATTCTCCTCTGCAGCAGATAAAATGCATGTTCAGCTGGGTTAAGGTGTGGTGACTGACCTGAGCAGTCTAAAACTGTCTCGTTAGTCCCTCGGAGGAGGTAGATAAATAGTGAACTGTGATACCTTCACTTTTGCTCTGTGGAGGTTGTTGGTCTCACAGTGCTTCTATCATCAGATGTTGTTGCTTTCCTTCCTGTGTGTATGTTGCTCAGGTCACCGGTGCTTTATTTCTTTTTTTAGGACATTCCAAACTGTTGCACTGGCTGTCTCCAGTGTTTTGTACAATGCCTCTGATTTCCCCTGTTTTCTGGGATTCAGAATGACTTGCTTTTCTCCCATAGATGAAGTTTTTACAGGACTAAAACCAAGAGTAGTCAGGTAGAGATAGTTATTGATCAACCATCAACCTCACAGAGCACATATAGGTTATAAGAACCACCTGTCATTCACGGGTCCAATACTTTTCTCCACTTGGGTGCAGCAGCCTGCCACTGAAGGAGCTGCTCAGTGCTGTCAGAGTCTCGTGCATGGGGTGGGAGATGTTATCCA
>JAUYWH010000013.1:18508469-18557539 GCA_034779795.1 Ctenopoma multispine
GTTTTTCCACTTTAATTTTGAGTGTGACTCCAAATCCAGACCTCCATGGGTTGATACATTTGATTTCCATTGATAATATTTGTGTGATTTTGTTGTCAGCACATTCAACTATGTATTTCATTTCATTCATTCAGATGTCTTTTTTTTGGGTTCCCTTTATTTTTTTTAGCAGTGTATTTAAAAACAGTTGTTCTTCCCAATTCACACTCACATCGTTGATAGTGTGTTCACTGCAAACCCAGTTTGTTAGTCAACCTGATGTGGTCTGGTACATTTCTTTACAGTTTTTATTGATGGATGTTCCACATTTGCTTCTTTACATAAGATGATCTCTCAGCAGGAACCGTCTGACTTCTCGATGATGCAGGCATCTTCAGAAACATCTTTACTGAGTGGAAGTACCATATCTGCAAATCATTTCCTATTTTGTTGGATTGGATTTTGCTTCATTACTCATAAAATATGCTGTTGTGTTTAAAAAGAAAAAAATCCTTGATTTTTGTGTAGATGACAAAATATGTATGGGAGTGCAGTGGACTCTTCAGTATTAAGTGCTTTTAGTGATGACCCTGGCACATTATGCTGTGTTTTAACACATTCCGGCCTCAATTAATTATTTCTCTCAGGGCGAAAGCTTTTTAAATATTTTATACTAAAGATTAAAGTTGGATGGAGAGCCTTGAGATCCCTCCACAAGTTCATGATGTACTTGTTGGAATTTTGAGAATATGAATCTATCTGCTGAGTAGATAACGAGAAGGTTACAACAACAAAAGAGCTAAGAGGGTGTTCATGATTGGTTGACAATACAGTGCACAATCCCAGCAGCAATTCACTTTTTTTTTTATCTTGTTCAGGGTTGTAAATGCTGGAGGTTTGAAAGACCACAGGTTGTCAAAGAGAGGCCCATTGAACCACCAGCCTCTTATAGGTCCTTAAACAATAAATCACTTAAGAGGCTGATTGGTTCAGGCCATTAAAAGCACATTTCTAAACTCCTCCAGGTCTTAATACACAATATATAGTCCCATTTTCTTATGAATCAACAGCTGCAGTAAAACCATATACTATATAAAGGTTGTCTGTCTGCATATACTACATATCAATACCAATATCTCATGAATACCTTGAGGGGATTTCTGTCACAAACATCTACTTGGACACCAGGATGAACTGATAAGATTATGGTGGTCAAAGGTCAAGATCACTGCGACCTTATCTGTGTCCTCGTCAGTCAGAAAGAGGAGGGAGATCCTCTTCTACTCATGCATGAACTGAGTCTGGATGTTTCTTGTTATGAATGGAGTGTATAGTGTGGCCCTTTGACCCCTTCACTGTTTCTATTTTCAAAATGGTATGTAAGTTACTGGAAATAAAAAAAAGCAAACACATCCATTAGTTGGAGCATTCTGAATATTTTTCCCCCAGTTCCATCTGGTTTTCCTCTGCAGGTATTTCTCATTCCTGTGCATTTATTTAATAAAACATATGCTTCTGCATGATTAAGTTGGAGTACCAGCCGAGTACCTATCAGTTAATAATTTGGGAAATCTTAGCTGCCGGGCCCAAAGTAAACTTATGCCATCCTTAGTTTTATTCCAAGTCAAAAAATCAGTATTTGTTTCCACACTGACTTAATATTGATGCAGATGTTCATTCAACATAGCACTAGGGCCTTATGGGAGCACTGTGTTCCATGCATTTATTCTATGGAGTGGAGAGAAGTGTTGATAGTCTTTTCTTAGAAATCTGATTTCTGACTTGTTGACTGTA
The DNA here is from genome assembly GCA_034779795.1 of Ctenopoma multispine. Taxonomy (NCBI): domain Eukaryota; kingdom Metazoa; phylum Chordata; class Actinopteri; order Anabantiformes; family Anabantidae; genus Ctenopoma; species Ctenopoma multispine. Next base: position 18,510,243 of record JAUYWH010000013.1, read on the forward strand.
TATGTCTTCCCTGATTACCCACATAACCTGATTTACTTCAGGTAACTGACTGATCATTGTGAGGTTTTACAGTCAGCGTCTTGTCAGTTTCCAGAACTGATGCAAGACTTTATCGATGGTGTCTGTGTAAAATAGGGTGGAGACGAGTGACAGGAGGTGCATCTCCTTCAGCAAATGCAGACAGTGGAAACATTGCTTTGCTTTCTTGGAGAGTGCTGTCACACATGATGTCCAGCAGAGGTTCTCTCTAATATACACACCTAGGAACTTCTGTACTGTTGACCAGTTGTGTCATCAGTGGTCACTGGTTAGTGGTCAAAATGTATCTTCCTTTCTTCCATCTCTGACAACTTTCTTCATTCTCCCTATATTTAGGAAAAGTAGCTGGTCTGCCACTCTTTCAGTGTTTCATGACAGATGCAAGGGAGGTTCACCCCTGCTGTGTCAGCAATTTGAAATAATATGGTTGTAACACTGGATGATGCAGCGGTGCTCTATGTCAGCAGCATGACTCACAGCTGTGTGCGACCCAGCATTGAGGAAGCCCCGGACCCAGCTGCATATAGACATTTTGAGGCTTGTTTCGTCAAGATGACGATGAACAGCATCATGACATGAGGGTGTTGTGGAGTCAGGATTGCATGCTGCAGGACCAGCCTCTCCAGGCACTTTATGGTGATGGGCTTGATGGGTGGGATGGGTGGGATGGGTGGGATGGGGCTGTAGTCATCCACTACCATGCAGGTACAATGGTGATTAACTTGAAACATGTGGAAAAGTATGTAAGACATTTTAACATCTGTAGAAAGAGGTTGAAGCTGCAATTTGGCAGCTGCCTGTTCCAGGATTTGACAACTTTACATGGAGATTCTGCCAGGTTTTGCTTTTGTGAGGAGTGACCCTGAAGAGGTTGTCTTTATTACCTCAGCTCTCTGTAGCAGCACTAGTAAAGTGGAAGTACTAGCAGGGGCTGTGGTAATAGCAGCAGAAGCAATATGAGTAGTAGAGATAGAGACTTAAACGCACTAATACTACTAATCTGCCAACGACAGAGACCTACAATAACAGATCCCCCAAGAGAAATCTCTGTTGTTACTGGCACCAACCACACTCCCACAGTGACAAATGTCTTGTCACCTGGGTACATACTTAATAAACATTTTATTAGCTCCTGCTAACAGAGAATCAAAGACATGCTTTTTTGACATTTGGGTGCTGATAGTCAATTCATCATCTTCTTTCACACTGAGCAAGGTTGCCCTTCCATTCAGAATATAGCCGCCTGTTCATTCAAAGCTTTCTAATTTAATAAATTATCAAGAAAATTGGTTTAGGAAAATCATAACGGTATTAATCACTTGCTGGGCTTTGAAATCTGAATACATAAATGTTGAGTAAAAGGAAATTCAATTACGATGGGTGTAATTAGTTTTGGCTCTCTTGTTGTTGTTGTAGTTCTATGACACTATGAAGTGGATCTTTTGTTCCGTCAAAATAAAGTGAAAATAAACTGTGCGCTATAATTGAAATGAGAAATAGCAGAATTGACCGTTTGCAGTTAACCACAATATCCAAAAGATGAAACCTATTCATGCTGTGATTTGGAAATAAATTGAACATGCAGTCATTTGTGGTGACTCAAAGTTTAGCTGAATAAGCAACGACAGCATACAAAGAAAATTATGATGAATTCCCACCATTATAGGTTGAATAAATGAAACCCTCAGTGAGACGGCTAGCTAAGGAAAATGCCAAGGTGTGAAAGTAAAATGGCACAGGTTTCCTCACTTATCTATTACCTGTCTGCACTCGTTTAAACCAGCCATCTTTTATCAGTTGTCCAGGTATTATTGTTCCTCAGTGGTGAGTCTGTTTTTGTTTTTTTTGATATTCAGAGTCATTTTTTATTTCCGAGCATGGCAAGGCAACGAACTGTCGAAAATGACACCAGCTGCTCTTGATCAGCGCGTCCAGTGTTCAGAATTCCTCAGCAGAAAATTGCACTTTTTTTGGTAACACATGCTCACATTCTTCAGAAAAGAAAGAAGGCAAGAGTCCTTTCCACTGCAGATTGGGGTATTTTGCCCAGCTTTGGGCAGGTTTTGTCAAGTGAAATTTCACAGAAACTTTCATGGTCTTGAGTAAGAATGAGGTCTTATATTTTCCACATCCATGAATCTATTGTGGCAGTGAAATATTCTATAATGAGCTCTGTGCTTTTATGTCCGAGCTGCAATATTGATCCCAACCTGCCAGTTTCTCTCAGACACACTAACTCGTACCTAGAACTGCAGTGGATGATCACTTCCATCCTCTTATTCTAACGACTGCAAAGAAATTCAAGGACACAAACATGAGGCATTCCAGCCTCTTTACAGACATAATTTACTAAAGAAGTCTATTCTTCCATTCTTGTTACTAATTGTTTTGTTTTTGGCTCAAACTAAGGCAGCCCTGTGTGTTTCCATTAATTCTTCTGAGCATTTTTTCCAACTTTAATGAGAGCTCACAAACATTTCAACAGCACAAAGATTTGAAAGCTAGTGCAACACGTTCTATCTTGAACATTCAAATCAATTTGCTTGGTGTGGAGAGAACTTGAATCAATGCGTATCTTTTCTTTTCAGGTATCTTATCTGACACAAATACACCTGACAAAACTATTTTATCTGTATCTGTAGTTTAACTGATGGGAAGCTGCATCAAAACGAATATCAGTGGTGGAATTAAATAGCTGACTTAGTAAAAGTAGCAATAGTGTAGAAATACTGCTTAAAAATTAGTTAAAGTACCAAAGGTAAACTTCTTGTGCAGAGGGGCTCATTTCATATCAATCAATATATTATTCATTACATCTACAGATGCACTAATGTGGCTATTAATTAAATGCTAACAGATGACTATATGTTGGTTTGTTGGTCATAGGTCTAATAATTACAATTTGAATAACTTTATGTACTGCTGGGTAGCTTAGAATTCACACTGGGGATCAACAAAGTCTTGAAAAATAGCTAGTAAATCAAGTTAATTTAGTGAAGTAAAAGTAAAGTATTTACCTATAATATATGTAGTCATACTATGAAATATTAGGAATCTACATCTGCAAAGAAACTACAACTGTCAAACTAAATTCAGTGATGTAAGAAGTGCAGCACGTTACGCAGGTCCCTGTGTAGGACCAGTGCACCGTGCTGATAGCCAGACAACACAAAAAGACAAAGTGCTATGTCTTTGTAAGCAACGCTGGCATTTAATATAATTATATTCACTGTGTGACCTTTTAGTTTTATCGGTTGAATTTTGATCTTTGAAATCCAACTTGCGGCTTCTGTTACAAAGCTTCATCATGCTGTTGTTACATGTTGTCATGTTAACTATCGCACGTCAGATTACTTGGCATAGAGCAGGTCTGGCCCTTTATCATGTAAAATAAAAATCTAGAAATTAAAAGTTTAATCTTTTGTATTATTTTAAAGGGTGACATCAGATGACATCACATCTACCTACAGTCGAAGCAGAGAGATATTTTAATGTTGGGAGGGCAGACGGAAATGTAATAGCATTTCTGTAAATGTGCTCTCTCCAGTAGAACCATAGGAAGCTGTACTTCAAATTAGTAATTGTTATGGGTCTAACATAGTTTTAAAAACATACAGTTACATATCTTTTAAGATCACAAATGCAGATCAAGGATTTTAATTCTACTAGCGTTTTGCTAACATGATGCTAGACACGTCTCTGATTTGACATTTAGTTCTCTGCACTCTCCACTGTACATATAGAATACGTGTAGTATCGTAGTTTTATCAATCCCAGCAAAGCTCCTTAAAGCTGTTAAAAACATTAAGCTGGTGATTCTATCAAACCCCATATAAAGACTGGAACCTCAGTAATGTGTCTACTCACCGTAACCTGATTGGAAGTGTGTCTGTGCGATTAGACTCCTCAGCACGTACAGGCCAGTTTAGGATTCCAGGCGAGAGACTACAGATGAAAAATGATTCTCTCTTGGCACATTTACATTTTAATTAATGTTGATTAATATAGGTTGTACTTGATAAATAAATAAAGAAACATCAATGCTAATACTTACATTAATCAGGTGCATGAAAAAATGACTCCAGTGGGAGGCTAACGTTCCTGTGTGTGCTGGACGTATAGGCAGGCAATTTACTGACCACCATAACAACTGCAGGGAGAGCTGAGGGTGCTGTAGGTGTGTGGAAGCCTAACTTATTAAACGTGAACATATATAACATTCAAAAGTTGAGAGCTGCTAAAAAATTTCATTATTTTTTAAATACAAGCCGATTTAGTTCTGTCCATTAAAATAACACAAAATTGAATAGAAATACAATGTGAACACTGTTATTGTTGTAAATGATCACTGTAGCTGCTTTTGTAAATGAATATCTCCATAGATGTACAGAAGGAACTGATCAACAAACACTAGTTCTGTGTTCCAGTGGCACCTTTCGTCTGCTGACGCACGTTTGTCCGTAGAGAAGGTTAATTGATCATTACAACCCTTTAAAAACGGTAGTGCGCATTAAAGAAGCAGTCAAACAGGTCTTCTTTAGAATAATTAAGTATCTGGAGCATCAGCAATTGTGGGTTCGATTTCAGATTCCAAAAGTTGTCTGTTCTTGTTCTGAGAAATGTAAGCTTTTCCGTTTGAAATACTGGCAAGAAACTGACGATGTCATGCAACACTCCAGACTACCCTCTTTAAAAGAGCGGTGCACAGTGGCTCTAACAAGAACAGAGGAGGGCTACTTTGGAAAGCGTAGTTTGAGGAACAGACGGCACGGTAGCAGTGAAGAGATGACTCTGGGAGGACTTACAGAGAACGAGTCATGGTTGGGTGAAAGAACACAGATGGTCTGAGGTGGTCAGATTACAAGACTGAGGTGGTGGTACGGGGGGAGATTTGTACAGGGTTAAAGGGATCTTGAAAAAGAAAGGTAATCACTTCATTTTGCAGCACCATGCCATACCCTGTGGACGATGCTCGATTGAAACCAGTTTCCTCAACAGGTCACTGACTCACTGAACACCTCTGTTTAAAGAGCATGTAAATGATACAAACATGGATGATTAAAGAGCTTCTAGGGCGCACAGATAAATGTGTAGCATAGAAGACGCCAACAAATGCCAAGCCAACACACAAATAAATCTCACCTCAGTCACACGCACCCACACACACAGGCAGACACACTCTGATTTCTCTGCATTCATCAATGCTGTTCTATTTTGCCACTAAATGAGTAGGCTGATGGAGAATCTAAGAGATCGTCCCCAGGGTGCTCCTTTTCCAGTGTAACTACACTCTCCTAATAATAACACTTTTAAGAGTGTGTGTATGCAATACAGATAGAGATAGGAAGGTGAGATAAACACAAAGTGTGTGTGTGTGTTAGTGAGACACGCTGGGAGAGAAGGAGCATATCTGGCCTTTCTCTTAACTGAGCTAACACTTGCCTGGGGGAGGATGGGGAAAATATTTGGCCTCTACCATTTGTCATATCGCTCATTCGCATTCTTTTAATATGATTTTCTTTCTGGGCCTCTTGCCTCCCTCCTACACACCTACACACACACACACACACACACACACACACACACACACACACACACACACACACACACACACGAGTTACATATACATACACATGCTTTCCACCCATGCTTCAGTGCCTTGAGCTATAAGGAGCTCCTAATGCTCTTAATGAATCTATTAATGGTGGATGTGCATTTTTATTCCAAGTGACTGCTTGTATCCACTTGGTGGATTTACGCTGTAGCCGTGCTTAAAAGGATAGCCTACATGACTGTTAAAAATACCAAAACAAATGGGGTCACAGTCGGGTTAGTCATCCGCTTCAGCTGACAGCGAAACCAGGAGCAACATGATTTCTGACAGTTAAAACCAGCTTACAGGATGACCACTGTTACCCTGTCACAGTTTAAACTGGAGTAAATGTATTTACAGTAACCAACACCTCTGATGATACAAGTTGACATAGGACATACAAATTTCTTCTCTGTCAAAATATTGATCATGCCAAAGGTGTAGAGCTGCAGATGTTGAATATTTTGAAAGGACAGAAATGTTGCTTCCAATGTTTTATCAAATTTGTTTGCACCATTCAGTCCCTGAAAGACTGTGGTGTGGCTTAACAGAGAAATGTTCATTGAGACAGCATTAACCTAAACCTAAGCACACACGGGACTCTGGACGTGAACGTGGGTCTGAGGTGTGACACCACCCATTCCAAGCACCTTGTGACAATGTAGCACTTTATTAGGGCCGTGTTTTTGCAAAGATCTGGTGATATGATATGACACATTACATTTTAGTATATTATGATGTATTGCCATACTACAAGCGTGATTTAAAAAAACATACACATGCACACAACACTGCCATCTAGCAGTATGGGGTCTAAACACAACACAACATGAACCACTGGTCATGTAACATGGAAAACTGTCATGTAAAGTAATAATTAATAAATTAATTTGGGATTATTAATATATTTACATGCATATTTATAGGTATCCATAGGTGTGTACTGGTGTAATGCAGTGGAAATATAGTAAAACACCTGTAATAAACATGCGTTGTAAAAGTAAATTGATTTTCAGCTGATAAAACAGGCAAACAAGCAATAAAAGACAGAGCATTAAAAATACAACCAGGAACAGACCTAACAATGTCACCTCATTGTTATTATTACCATCATCTGATTACTAATGGGACTCATGAGTGTTTCTATCCACTTAACCTCATCTTGGGCAGGTGGAAGTGAAAACCAGAGGGAGGGGAGAAGGACAAAGTCTTCATGGATAAAAGGTCACAGTGGAAAATAGTGTGATCCTCGTGCACAGGCTGTTGGTCTCAAAGCTCTGGCAGACGTACAGCATCGGCTTCGCCCTCGTGATCTCACTGGAACGGCCAGGGATGTGGGTTAGAGCATTTTCTGTGTAGTGAAACCAACAAAGCATGAAGGAAGACAACAGATTATTTGGCTCAATAAAACACTTACAGTGCAGAGCGTTGGCTTTTATATGAGGAATCAGTATTTAGTAGATGAATCTCAAAAGCTAAACCCAAACTATGGTCATGTCTAGATGGCAACAGGAAGATGTTTAAAAAAAGATGTTTTTTCCAATTTCTGCTGACCTTTTAATTCATGCTCCACCAGCTACTGTGTTCTGTGTGCTCTCTCCACCTCACTTCCCTCTGTTTTTATGATGCTGGAGATTGTCCATTAAATGCTGTGGCTGTAGGCCTTAAATTATGTCTGTGTCTGAAGACTGCACTTATTATATTCTGCTCAAGATCAGGGCACACGGCCCAGTGTTTAGTCTTAATACAAGCTGATAAACAGTCATTTATCTTTGCTGGAACACTAATGACATTTAAAATCCACGTTTAGGTCATAAAGTCTGCAGCCTTGTAATAGCTGATGTTGTGATATGGCTTTAATTAAACTTAAAACGGGTTAATTGTTTCATTGATCATTTGTCTTTGTGTAGATCACATGCTGATGTCATAACACTGACTAAGAAGCTGATGAATTGAGGTAGACAGCAGATCTGTGTCAGGAGATTCTCTCATCTGAAATGGCCAATTCAGGACAAAATTAAAATCAAGGAGCTCTAACGTATTCTCAGTCAGAGTTTCCCTTTCTGTGACAAAGCACTGTGGCGTGACAACGTGTCACAGCTACTCAGGAAGCACAGGACATTAGCCCTGACCCCCAGAGAATGATAATTTAAAACTGGAGCTCTGACGTTAGCACAGAGCAGCTTAATATTCTGAAACCCCCAGCACGGTGCAGCATATGAAAACACATAGACATCCAACTGCATGCACTAGTAAATGATACGGTATCTGTAGTCTCATGTTGATCAGACAACCGACCTGTTCCTCTGGTTAAAGGATGGGTAAAGGTTCACACTTATTTGAAGTCTTTCTTGCCCATACAAACCCTGAAACAGTTTTGTTTTGCTGTAATCATTCCTCCCTTAAGAGACTCCAAAAGATCCCTCCTATGTAAGTGATGTGGGCCAAAATCCACAGTTCTCCATCTGTGCAAAAACATATTAAAAACTTTATCTGAGGACCAAAAAAAGCTTCAACCCTCCAAAATAGTCACATTAAGTGGACATCTTCCAAAGTTGCAGCGTTTGTAGTACAAACTTACATCTTTCCTTCCACTGCAACTCAACAGGGAATCGCTGTACAGGGAAACACAAAGAGGGACTTTCAGATTCAAAACCACTCCAAAGATATCCAGTGGGTAGAAAACTCCCTCTTTATGTTTGCTTTGACAGTGTTTGTTTAGTGGAGTTGGATGGAAGGTAACGAAAAGGGTGAATTTTGAACTGAAAACACTTTGGACGACGTCCACTTAATGTGACTCGTTTGGACGGTTGAAGCTTTTTATTGTCTTCAGATAAACTTATATTTCTGCACAGATGGAGGACTGTGGATCTTGGCCCCTGGTACTTACACAGGAAACATCTTTTAGAGGGATCTCTTAGAGGCCTGTACTAACAGGAGGAATAGTTACAGCAAGTCAAACTTCTTTATATGGACACCTGACTGTGATTCTAATGAATGAATGACATTAAACGTCTTGCTGCCTTAGCTATATTCAAATATCTCTAAATATCAGTTTCAGTTTTTTAATTCAACATCAAAGATGATCAAATTCAAATAATATTGCAGAGAGTTGTTGAGACCCTCGCAGATATGTAGCATAGTAATAAATGTAATGGTACATGATTCCAACAACAACAGAAGCGTTACTTCTTATTAAGTTGTCTGTATTTAGTTGGACTAAACTGAAAACTGCCCTCGCTGTTGAGTTATTTAATAAGAAGTTCAAATGTCCCTACCAAGGAAGCACTGGAATTAATAAGGTACAGCTGTGGACTGCACAAAGCATATGAGTTTGTAGAGACAACAAAGATAAGTGACACATACACTGAGGGTGGTCTCCCATGAAAAGTGCAGAAGGGTGGGAGCCCACCTGGTGTCTGATGGAGCACTGGATGAGGTCTATTTATCAGCCTGACTCAGTGAGTGATAGTCCTGCCATCATATCCACTGCTCACAACAGCCTACCTTGAATAAATAATGGAGATGTGTGGGGGCGAAGGGCACCCCTGCCATCGACTACTAAAAGAAGAAGATCCTCTGTCACTGGACTGAAGAGAAGTGTCAGCTGAATGATGAATGATTTTGTTGTGCTGATAAGGTTTTTTTTTATATAAAGAAACTAGCAGCCACAGCATGTCTACAGAATTGATGTAACAGGGATGAGTGTTTCATGAGGAGCTTTCAATTTCCTTTCCAATTTCAAGTAGACGGGACGACTTTGAGACATGAATTAGATGATGTGGCTTACTGTCTGTCACACGTGCTGACATTAAAATCCATCCCTAATAAGCTTTATGAATGAGATTTATAATATTACACCTCTCAGAACTGTACTCACAGCTCGAACAACAACACCCGGGAGTAGGTTTCAATAACCAGCTTTACAGCTCCACAGTTACGCCAAGCTCTTTCCAGGGATTTGGACCTGTCAAATCAAAAAAATACAGATGGAAGGAAGCCTGTGAAAATGTTCACACTTCACCGCTGAAATTCAGCAGGAGAGGACCACTACAACAGCTCAAATCAAATGGTGAAACAAATCGTCCAAAGCAGGACAGATAGGATCCCAGAGGACACAGCGCTGGATAAAAAGCTTTTTAAAAAATAAAAAAATAAAATCTCCACTTTTCAATTTTTCACAGAAATATTCACTGATGTTGCGTGAAACATGTCACGAATCCTGGTCTGCAGCCTGCATCTGAGCTCTCATGGTAGGAGTTCACGTTTAGTTTTTTACCTCATTGTGTGAGTTGAACATTCATTTATTGTTCTCCGTTATGACTCATCGGAAGACTCTGCCACTGTTGGACATCTTTGTTTGCTTTACTAACATGAGTCCCATCTTCTTGTCTAACTGTTGTTCACACACATGTCTCACAGTTTTATGAAAAAGGTTCATAAAAAAAGCCTAGTTTCTATAGTCTATACTTGTTCTCTCTTATGTGTCTAGTGTGTGGAGAATCAGGTCTGGATGTAGTTTCCCTACTTAAGAACTAAAATAAGGCCGCTGACCACTCTGAAGGAGCTGCATTAAAGGTGTAGTTACACCTTCCAGAGAGAAATTTCTCTCAGAATGAGCACGAATCACACAGGATTGTTAGTTACTAGCCTTTACAACCTTCAACAGGTCTTCCATAGATGACGAAATGCGTCATCCATGCCCTTTAGAAAGCCACACAGAAGCTTCCTTTCTTCCTGACATCCAAAACAACTGCTAAATAACTAAGTGCTGGGGTAATCAGAGAGGCACTGGTTGGAGAACACATGGGTCTGATCAGCTTTAGGTGTCTGGTTTGGCTATACTTCAGAAATAGCGGCAAAAAGTCGTCAGTGTTCAGCTCTTCAAAAATATCTGACGCTTACCGATGAGTAAACTTCACTTTCGAACATTTATTACCACATTTACTGTTGATGATGTGTCTGCAGGCAGCACTGTGCAACATGAATTTACTTCTCCTGGGAAACAAGTATTCATACTGTAACTTGCATTCAGTGAAGGTACTGAAACCTTTAGTGTCTTCAGTACATAGAAAACAGATGAGTGCATGGAGTTCTCACAAAGATTCCCAACTGATGTTAGTTCTCGTGCTCTACTCTTTCCAGTCTGCGTACTGAAACCCACTGTCTCTGTTAATGCTGGAGAGAACACTACTCTCAACAGTCAGCAGGAGCAAACCCCAGTCGGCTGGTAACAGTGAGGATTTATAATGAGAAGCATCTACATAGCTGTGAATTAGTCTATACAACCATGCATTTTCCATGAGCGTTCAGTATGGTAAGCTTCATTATGTGAGGATATTCTTCTGTTTTAGTACATGAAGCTTAAGCAGTTAGTCTTAATAGAAAAGTATACAGTTTAAATATGTAGGCGTATACAGCGTTTATTATTCAAACCTTCTTATTTTATTCTAGTTTAGCGCTTGTGCGTCGGGTAACAAGATGTTTCCGTCTCTGCACAGTGCACAGATTGTTCAGGGTGATGCTGAACTTGTTGGTAAAGTAATAAAAAGTAGTTCAGCCTCAATCAATCATCTTCTTTAATAAAGACAAAAAATAATCACTGTTTGTTTCCTCTCATCTGCAGTTTGAAAGAAAAACTGCTTGTGAAGTGTACCAATCAGACGGCGTCAGGATGTGAGTAAACAGTATCTGTAGCATCAGCTCGCGTTCACTGGGGTGCATTTAGTGTTTTTTAAATATTATTTTTGAAAGTACTCAGATTAGGCTAATCTTTATGATGTCTATGAAAGGTTTTTAATTATTCAGTACCTTTCATCAAATGCTGGATCTCTCTAAGGGCGCCACAAATTAAGCTTTAAAAGGGGAACTTGATCAAAAGTTTTTGCGTTTGACTCTAATCTCATACCAAGAATCTATTTGGCTGTGTAAATCAGTGGTCATTAAAAAGAATTGACTTTGACTAAAAATATACTGAGCATTTTCTCTCTGTGTACTCTGCTTCACAGATACTCGTCTAATTAATTGAGTGAAAAAACATTTTCTGCATTCAAATAGCCGCCCTATGGTTGCAGATATCTGTTGCTTTAGGTGGGTGAAATAGCGCTCTGGAACCCTGGCAGACATCTCCTCAAAAATGTAGAGATAAAGCCCCCTGTGGCTGCAGGCATTACTTGAAATAGCCCCATAATGGTAAGTGGTGAGTGGCCCACCTTTTCTTTCTCATAATGGAAACATCCAGTTAGGATTATGCAACCACTACTGTTTGAGACACAAGAACAACTGGTTCAGTAAAGGCACAATAACGTTAACCTAGTCAAGCACAGAAAACTACAAATCAGACCTGAACGTGGACCTCCTGTGAGGACATCCTGGGTTTTGTAGACCCTAAACGACTAACTCCATCCTCTTCCGAACAAGGTCTGTGTTGCTCTAAATACTACATGACCCGACTCTCCTCTCTGATTGTGTCAGAATTACTATGACCGCTAGAGGTGCGTAGCTATAATATGTTAATGTTCCTCATCCTAATAACGTGTCAACACAATGGAATTTATTTTACTGTATTTTACAGGATTCTGGAGTAATGGACCAGTGTCATGGTCCAATGTGAATAACATAAAAATGTGGAAGTTTAACTGTAAAACTGTAGACAATCAATCAAATAAGATTTTCTTAACTTATTCTTATAAATCAATCATTTTAATAATAAATAAAATTACATTTATCTTATTTTATTTATCTTAGTTTGAGAGAAACTAAATGTCTATATTTATTTTCAGAAACACATTGTTTTTATCAGCAGTGTACTGTTCTGGAGGCAGTGTCAGACATTCCTAAAGCTGCAGTCTGTCTGTCTTATTACTGAGCATCATTTGAACCCAATGTCCAGCCAAAATGTGAATTTTAAAAGCAACTCTATTACAAAAGCCCAGCTTTGTTATTTAATTATGGTGACAAATGCATTTAGTTTCCGTATATAGTGACTGTACAACATAAATCACATTAATAGTTCTTTAAACAGTATTGATTTCTTATTTAACTCCTTGCTGTTGCTGTCCTGAAGGTGAGTTCACAGATTGTTCCTTTAATTATTCAAGCAAAAAGTACTAACAAAAAAAAAAAAGAGAAAATATAATTACAAAAATCACTTAACCGCTCCACACTACAACCCTGCCCAAAACCACACACACACAGACACACTTGGATCACTGAAGCGTTTATTTCTTCAGGGATTCCTTCTCAGTCAGATCTAATCTATGTAAGAGGATAGATTAGGTTATAGATTATTAATCTAAAGATGGATGGGGATGATGAGCTGGTCCAGCCTCTGGCTTTTGGCTCTGCCACTGTAAATGCTGGGAAATTGATCTGCAGGTCAATGCTCAGTTTACCCCGGTCTATCATGGAAGGGACATCCCACTGTGCCTCTGATAATAACAATCATGTTGCATACGTGGCATTTATTTACTGACCTGCTCCAGTTTTGTTTGCATACAGCAGAGGAGAGCGGACACTTCTTGCAGAGCGTTAAACACTAACTTCTAATTGTCACAGAATGAAAGATGAGGCATCGCACACAGATCTTTTTTTTTCATCTTGTTAGTCGGCATCCCACAGCAAGCGACTTTATTGCCTTTTCAACTCGCTCTGTCTTCTGTGCACGTCGAGTCACGGAGCTACTTGAAATGAGCCCTCATGAGCAATCCCTGCCTTCATTCTAAGCACTTTTCTCATTGTGGCAGCTTTATTGTCTGCAGTAAGGGAAGCGAGAGGATGGTTTCATTTGCAGACTTCCCCAGGTTGTTTGAAGGAGGAATGGACTACAAAGAGCCTGGACCTCACATGTGGGTGGATGCATATGTTTGTTTGAGGCAAGAGTGTTATTTTGAGTTTCAAAAATAGTTCTTGTAGGAGGAACATCATGTGATCCTTTATTTAAAAAGACAGAAGACATAAGGATTTTAATTTCTTTTTAATAAACGACCATTTTCAATCATTTTCTAAATGAACCGTATTGGAAACAACCTCAATACAGACACCAAAACCAACAGACTGCAGCAGCTCCTTCTCTCCTCCTAGAAGTTAGGATTATACATATAATACTGAGATGAGTCTGGTATGAATTTAGGTTTTCTAGTCACTAGTAGTAAATACTAACTGTATTAATTCAGTATTTCTCTGGATGCTGTTATACTGCAAAAGAAACACGGTGGTCACAGTGAGTACATTCAGAGCTCAGCCACTGACAGTAGTGACCTGGTTCACTGCGTGTCCTGTTTTATTGAGCAGAAAAGAAAGGTGAAAGGGGAGAAAAAGAAGAACAGCAGACAGAGGGACAAACTTAAAAAGGAGAGCGAAAAAGGTTTTAGGTTCCACAAAATTAAATTATGTCAGTTGAAAACAAAATTTTATTTAGGTTTGATTTGAGTGCAAAACGCATCTGTAGAACCTGAATTGTCTGATCTTTGCTTTCTTGCTTTAAATCATTTAGCAAAAATCTTGTTGATGAATGTGAGCAAATATGAACCTACTGTAACTCCCTTCAAAAATGTATACATTGATTGCATCTATTAAAACAAATTCTGTGTTAGCTGTTGTTTCATAGCAAGCAGACATCTGGTGCCACTAACACGAATATATACGTCCAGTCCTATAAAACCCCATTTAAAATGTGATACTGCTTTAATATTACATATTTTAAAGTACCTTTAGGCTGCTGTGGAATGTGAAATCTTAATATATTATCTTATACCCAGCACATAATTTCAATGAATATGTACATACTGTCCAAGCTGACCAACCCACTCACACAAACATCACAAATCCAGTCCAGGCTCTAAACAGAGATGTACTTGATGCAGTCCAGCATTATAAATACAGACTGTAGGAATTTGGTTAGACAGTAAACTGTCCTGAAAAAACTCATGCTGAACTTCTCAATGACTAAAAACTCAAACTGGATTCTTATACAAAAACGGAGCTTGTTTCTAACTGGAAAATAGCAAAACCATTATGCAATGCACCAGACTTCCCACACTGGATTCTAAAGATATGCTGCTGCTACTCTTAAACCGCTGGGTGTTGCTATCACAGTGCCATCTGATTTATTACTGCTAATAACTATTGTACTCATCAATGTGTGAAATAAAAAGTTGGGTTGGTCTTCAATGGCATCCAGACGGCAGTAACATACTCGTGTCTTCATCTACTATAGAATCTTACTGTCTGAACTGCTCCTACTCATATTTGCTCCCTGATCATAGCCTTGATATATGTGGCTATTCATATTATATTGTCTCTCTGGGAGGTCTCACTGTCTTACATGTTCCCACCACTCTGAGTCGCCAGCTCCCTTCCAGCCAGTCTGTCATTATGGCCATTTTGAAGCCCCCAGTAATTATTCCTGCTTCTTCTCGAACACTTTTACACCAATTTGTCAGCTGACAGAGCGATACAGATGAATATAAATGAAGAAAATGAACATGAGAAATTGTTTCATTAAGCTTTTATTGGTATGCCTACCTCTGTCTGTCATCTTGTCATAGGTTAATTCATTATGTCCCCTTCTATGCTACACAGAAGATATAATATGTGTGGCTGTATTCAACCACATTTCACTTTATTGATCCCCTTACCTCATCAAAATTATTTCACTACTTTTTATTGTTCCACATCCACTCATAATAACTGAGCATAATGATGCTTCTTTGATTGTGTTAATATCAAGAGAGTCCTGTTGGCTCTTAGTCTAATTACCAAACCTGATTGCTCATCTCTCCCATCACCCTCACAGGCCCTACACCAACTGGATTCATCACTGAGAGCAGATATCTTATTTTGAGAGAACGCACGCATGATGCCAGTGGCCTGTCAGACTGTTGCAGCAAATTACAGTGGGGCTTAGTGAAATGACAACGCTGTGGGTATTACTGTAATTAGAAGAGAGGATCAGTGAAGGCTGAAGCTGAACAGTGGCACGGAGAGTGTCCCGTCACAATGTTGACGACCTGTTGGATGAGCAAAACAAGGGCAGGAAGGGCTCCGGATATTGAAATTCCACTATAGGTGAAGAACTGAAAGGGCATCAGAAAGTGTGAAGAGATGCACTGTGGTCATATCACAATTAAAGAAATTCCAACAACATGCATGACATATGAGCTTCCTCTGACTGACTAGGGCCTTTAGTTACTGTTGCGACTGTCAAAATAGTTTTTAGGCTTATTTAGAATATATACATTAATAAATATTTCTGTAAAGGAACAAGGTTTAGTTAGAAATGAACACATGAGCAGATGCATAAATAACTTAAACAGAAACAAAATAATAACACATGAAGAGAAACATGATCATACACATACGACAAATGTTAGACCATATTAAAAACTAACAACGAACTAAATAATAGTAATGATAATAATATTATACAGCAGCAATGATTCGATTTCCCAATTTGGATTCTTGAATGGAGCATAAAAAGTGGGCAATCCTTTAGCTGAAATTATTTGAACTATATTAATAAAGAATATAACCAACAGCTAAGCTAAAACTTTTATTTGTCTCCAGGAGGCAATTTACAAACTACACTGACCTGTATAATATAAAGTAATTAAAATGAGCTCCACATTTACACATGAATACTTTAATAGTTTGTATATAATCACAAACATTATTCTGGGCAGTGAAATATGTGTGCACGTCTTCAGTGTGTGAGAGTTCTGCTCCTGGAATCCTCTGCTTCCTGCTTTGTTTTTTCTTACCCTGAGTTACCAACCCATCAGTCATCAGCTCTGTGTCACCTGTCGCTCAGTCACTCAGCCTCTCCACATCCCTTTGTGCCAGTCTGCCTCCATTTCCACTGGGTTCCTCCCCGTTTCAGTCACCCACCTGCTCAGCATCAGCTCATCAGGACCTCAAAGTACGCTTTCAACCGCACTACAAAAAAGCCGTCAGGTCGTTTTTTAGCACTTGCCGTAAACATGCTGCCTGAATTGAGTTTGTGTTTTCATCTCTGGTTGAGTTCCTTGTGTTTGGGTCCACGTTTACTAAAACCATGACAGTATGTGCCTGTTTTTGACTTACAGTATATTGGGATGAAGGACACCCTGACAGTAGCCTACCTCATGACCAGACCATGACTGGGGTTGTAATTTTAGAGGTTCTAACGTTGGCTGGCGAGGGGAACTTCTTACTGTGCTGTATCCAGAGCATTTGGCATTCCCCAGTGGACCACATTGTCCACAGGGTCACACACAGATAATCAGACTTGAAACTAAGATCATAAATTCTCTGTACTTTAAGCAGCTGCTTGTTCTCATCAGGAACTGGATGAGAAGCACCAGGTTGACCACCCCTGGTCTATAGGGTTTGAAACTTAATACTAGAGCTATAATATACACCTGTCACAGCGCTCAGTGCTGTGGGCTTTGCATTGTCTTTGCATTGTCTGCTGTATGTAGGTTGCAGTGAATTTTTGAAGTATGAATTAGTGCTGACAGACATGCACGGATCTCTTATGTTGACCTGTCATGAGACAGACCCCGGCACTTTCCACATAAAGCTCAAGTCACGGTGAGACCTGTCAGCAGTTTATTAGGAAGCTGTCGCTCGTTGACATGAACGTCATCAGACATAAAGAATGACATTCAAATTGCATTATGGTTGTAATTCAGTTCACTGCATGAGTCC
The DNA here is from genome assembly GCA_034779795.1 of Ctenopoma multispine. Classification (NCBI taxonomy): domain Eukaryota; kingdom Metazoa; phylum Chordata; class Actinopteri; order Anabantiformes; family Anabantidae; genus Ctenopoma; species Ctenopoma multispine. The sequence continues at coordinate 18,527,563 of JAUYWH010000013.1, forward strand.
TATTATTCTTATGGATGAGAGTCACTTGATCCACATAACTCTGAGTCATTCCTAATGCCTAAACTATAGCAGGACCTCAGCTTTCTGAAGTCCAAAGTGTTCACTATTCAATCAATAAAAGAAAGAATAATATGAATATATCACATAAACATGCCTACATGTCAATAACCAACAATTATTATTATTCATTTAGATGTTACCTCATCATTTATTAGCTACTATATGACTGTATCACTGTCATCATACTATTTCCTTCTCAGGTGTAGATCTTAAAGCTGTGAATTCAAGTTGATTAATGAATTATTGTCTTTTTCTTTTATAGCACTGTTCTATTATGCAAGACAATTGTGCATATTAGAAATGAACCTTCAGTCTCGCTTTTCTGATTTAGATAATAATGAGGTAGTGTTAGGTATATATTTTTTTCTCCCTCATTTCCTTAATTAACTCTTTGTTTTTTATAAAAGGAAAGCTCAGAGAATCCTTTTATTATGTCACATGGGGCTATTAATCTTCCTGACCAATAAAAAACAGCATCTTGTGTTTTTCATATAATCTGAACTGAAACGATTTACACTGCTGTGTAGTATAACAACAACAACAATGCTAGACTTTATGGAGGTAAATGTGAGAGCCATGTTTCAGTGCATTAACAGGTGTTAAGTGTATATTATAGAGTGCTTTGGTATTGATCCTACTGACTTTATTATCAATACTTAAAACAGCACTTCATATTGGTGATATATACCTACCACTTCTACTACCTGGCTGGCTTAGTAACCTGGCTCCTAAAAATGTTTTTATGCAACTAAACTGAAATCATAAATATGTATTTACAGAGAATATAATCACAACATTTTCTATTAACATAATGAGGACCTGTTTTTTTTAACCACTGTCAATTACAGTATGCAGATACTGAACTTATTAGAATAATGTACCCAGCAACAGATCTACAACACCGACTTTTCTTTTCTGCCTAAATATTCAGTCCAACTCTACATCGTTACTAAACTCTAAAACTTAGAGCTCACATCACTTGGTTGAGGTTAGTGAAATATTGTAGTCTGGCTAAATGGAGTTGTGTTTCAACAGTCACTTGAAAAAGTACATGTACATGTATTCAACTTTAAACAAAACCACAATCTGCCGTTTGCTTTCTGTTATAAATGGAGCACTTCATTCATTCAAAAAATAAGTTAGATCAAAACAAAATAATTAAATGACTCACAAGAAAAATATATATAGATATAATATAGTCATGTTTGCAGTTCAGTTGCACAGGAAGTTTTAGGAGACATGGGTGGAGTTTCTTAGTGGAGTACTTTTACTTTTGTACTTTACGTAACATTAGCAGCATGTACTTCAGAAATTTTACTTGAGTAGAAAAATGAAAGGGTACCTCTGCTTGTGCTGGAGTATTTGTCTGTGCAAGTACTTCCACTTTACTTGACCGAGAAGGTTGTGATTGTTATGGAAATAATATGTGTGTGTTCGACTCATTTGAAATATTTTTTAAACAAGTGAGTTTTCAAATGTTTTTTAAAGGTGTTGATAGTTAGTCAGCTAGTTGAATGGAGCAGGACAAGTCGTCCCACCAGCCGGGGACAACAAAGGAGAACAGACTTATTTAATATTTAATTAATATTGAACACTTCATATTAGCTCATATGATGGGCTGAAGGCAAGCATTCATTTTCTCCTTCATTTTATTAAAGGTTTAATCTCTTTTCTCTTTATCTTACATGTTTGAATATTGGCTTTGCTCATAATGAGCACACCTGCAGTACATGAGTCTTGTCCTTATGTAATATATTGAAAACTGAAAGTACACTCATGCCATGGTCTTGTTTTTCGTCTGTTAAGGGGAAGCTGTCTGCTAAGCCATAAATCTAGTTTAAAGCACGTGTGTCAGTATTGGCACCTAATGGTCCCTTTGTCACGCTCCTGTCTGCAGGATAACAATTGGAATCACACGCTCCCACCATCAGCCAAAAAGATTTGGACAGATAATCGAGTTTCTCAGCCATGCATTTCGCGCAAGCAACCAGACTGAGTCGAGGCAGTGGAAGGAAGTCTTAAAATCTTATTTGAAGTCCATTCCACGGATAACGTGAGCAAATCCCAGAGACCATGAAATCAAGGTGTGGACAACTGTCTCCACCTGACTCCATCCTTGTCACTGCATCTTGCAAAACAAGGAGGAAAAGGTCATAGAGGCTGCAAAACTGAGGAGAAGTATATTAGAGAATGTATGCAGGAAATACCCAGTCTTGACATGGTCAGGGGGTATTATCAATGCCAGTTATCACAGCATGAAGTTAGATGAAAGGCTTTCTGTGGATGTTTTTGATTTGCCCTCTGCATGTCCAAAAGAGGCCGGATAATCAGACATTGTTCAGCTTGCTTAAAACATGCAAATTGCTGCCTTTTGGTTTCATAACAAAGAGTAAACAGGGACAAGTCTTTGTGTCCCACTGAGATGTGATGGACTCTGCAAGATGAGGAAGCTGTTTCCCCTTCAAAGCAAATTGAACAGAATTGATTCGGCCCCATCCTCCAGGAGAGAGAGTGCAGCTTCAAAGAGAATGTTTCTCCAAGGCCTCATAACCAGTGTCATCCTACTGAAGCAAAGCAAATCCCCTGTGTTGTGTGTGTGATCCAGTCCCCAATGAATGTGTGCTTAATTAATTCCTCTAAAAGACAATTAGTCTGCTCAATCAAATCCTTTGGGCATGTTTGAATTTGGATAAGTCCAATTTCTCATTAAAGCAAATGATTAATCACATTGATTTGCCACCGTTTAGAATTTTTCTATCACTACACATAGTTAAATTGAACCCTTCCTCTCCACCATCCCATTTACACCACAAACAGCATTTTGCTTCATTATTACGACACATTATGTAATCTTATTAAACTTTCATGCTATTGCTGTTGCACATGTATGATTTCACCACACTGCACTGAACATCTGAACATTTCACCGTTTTTGTCCACATCAGATGACCCATGCGTGCGTTGTGGGACTGCTGTGCGGGACACTTTGAATGTGTATCCCCTCAAACATCGACTCACAGATCAGGACGTGTGACAGGATGTAAACTTGCTTAGCTTTGGGCCATTTAGTATTCAGGGTTTGCTTTTCTCACAGGCGTACTGTGATGCTCCAGGCTACATGTGTTCATCGCCGTGCAAACACAACATTTTTATGAGAGTTTTTTTTTTTTAAAACAAGACTAAGACATAAAAAAGCAGAGGAAAAAAAAAGACATTTTTTATTTAAAGCATTTTTCCAGGAGGTTTTTCTTTAGTTTTGTACCAAACTTTACAAACATGTGCAAACTGATTTAATATCCTTCAGTGTTTGACTGTCAGTGGTGGAAAGTAACTAGGTACATACTACTAAAGGATGGTTTTAAGATAATTCTACTGTACTTCACTGGAGCATTTAGATTTTTTGCTACTTTAGCTTCACTACATTTTGTTTATTTGAGAACTGTATTTACTAGATACCTTTCAAAATCAGATCAATAATACAAAATAGAGAATAATCATATCACTTTATGGATTTCTGGTGTGAAATTCACAAAACCCTCAGAAGTAGGTAAAGTAATTACATTCTTATAGTTATTAGATTGAAAACGCGACCAACATAGTTGATAAGGTACTTATCAAGAACGCATTACATAAGTACATTATACTTAAATAATGAGCAGAGTGATCAGCACAATAATACATCTGCTCATCACACATCAAATCAGGTTTCATTTATATATCCTAAAATTACAAATCACACATTTGCCTCAACCATAGATTTTAAACAAATGCAATCAGGGAGGTTTATGAGCAACTTTCAGGTGATGCCAACAGACAGGACAGGAGCCACCTCCCTGTCCACCATGAAGACCTGGAAAGAGAAGTAGGAAAATAAGAAAGGTGAAAGAACCATAGATCAAGAGATATTAAGACGCTGAGGCTTCTGTGGGACGAAGATCCAGATCCAACAAACGGGAGTGAGGCACTGACAGCCAGGAGAAGGAGGAAAGGATTGGGAACAGGTGCACACCCTGCAAAAATCTGCAGTAAGCCACTAATAGAAAGATAAGGCATACCTTAACTTTCAGGTTCTCCGTTTGGACATGAAAGCCTCTACAGAGTCAGACTGTCTGATGTTGGCAGGGAGGTAGTTCCAGAGGAAGGGGGCATGGTAGCCAGCTGACGTCTTTTTAACTCTGGGGAGAGACAGGAGCCCTGCACTCTGAGAGCGGGGAGCACAGGATGGAGTATAGGTTTAAAGGAGATCAGACTGGTATGAAGGAGCACTTCCATTTAGTTTATTTAATACCTTAAAGTCTGATCTGACACGTATCAGGCTTTAAAAGGTTAAAGAAGACAAATTGGTCACATTTTCTGGATTTAGTTAAAGTTCTTGTTGTGGTGAATTATGGTTGACTTGAGATTAACAAAATGCTTTATTAATGCGTTTTAGAATAACACTTTAGTCAAATTATAAATGGTTACAAACCTACAACAAGATGAAGTGTGGAAATGAGAAGGGGACAGTATCTGTCATGAAGATACCAGATGAGTAAAGGCAGGAAGCAGCGGTATGCTAGCTGAATGTACAATAACACAGGGGGAAAGTTAAATGTCCATTAGCTGCAGCTTTTGCACAAGTCTTCATTATTCAACGTGAAGCTTTCAGGAAGTGCTTTAATGCTCATCTCTGTCAGTGTGAAGAGAAGGCAGGCAGCCATTCATTAGATTGAATCCAGTTTTGCCTGCAGGTAACGCCAATCTATTAGCTCCATCCAACACTGGCTGTGCATTGAGCACTGAGCGCACAATGGTGCTTTGTAGTAATCCTGTAGTCAGTGAAAGAACCTATTACACGATGCCTGCATGTTCAGTCATGCACAACACCTGCAGTGCTCTGCTTCTGGCTACCTGAAGGAGGAAATATTAGCTACTAGGATTGACACACATTTATCTCAGTATCTATGTATGTTCAGCATGTGGCTGAAACACTGACACAAAATTGGCAGAAAAGATGTTTTCCGCGTGTTACATTGCGTCACGTGTGGAAGGTTTTGAAAGGTTAATCTATGCTGATAAAGAAAGAGAGTGTGCGACTTAATACACGGACACACTCGAGTGCGCTGACCGCCGTAGAAACACACTCTCATCACCCGTCCAGGCGTCACAGATTAAAGCCAAACCGAAGCAGCTGATTCAGTCCCAGTATACACGCTCCTGTGCGTGAAATCAACCCCACGCGTTTACACCGAGCTCGCTGCGCGGCCCATTAATTCATCTGCCAACACATATCTGCACATGGGACATAATTACTGGAAGGTCTGAAGATGTAAGCAACCATCTACATTAATTTACACCTGCTTTCACACGTTAACTTCCTTTAGTTATAGACAGTATAATAAGCTGACCTTAATTAGCACAGTGTAGCCTCTTTCCACTTATTTGCATCAACCCTCTGGTTATACCAAAGCTTTAAGGCTTAAAAACACTTGAACGTCTCTATGCTGGGAATTCATACAGTGCAGAGGGAGATGAGAGTGTGCAATAAATGAATACAAATGAATAATGTTATCTTGGGTGACGTTAGACTTCGTCTCCATGTACAGCCGCAGACACTCGTCAAAAACTAGTAAAAGATGCAATGGACAGGTTTGCTGTACAAGCGTCCCTCTAATGAAGCCCTCAGATAACAATGCATGATGGGAAACAGATGTGTTACAATTATTCAATTAAACCCCTGGTCCTCTGACACAGAGGGCCCCTGAATATCTCCGGATGTTCAGCCATAACTGTTTGCAAAGCGGCGCCCAGGGAGACACGCGGAGACCAGAAATGAGACAAAAAGAGGATGAAAGACAAAGAAGCAAAACAGTAGCACCACGGAACCGGAGGCCTGTGTGTAATTTATCAGCTTCTGAAGGCCACTGCAGACACATTTACTCACTGAAACATATTTCTCCCCTGTCTGTGGAATCACCTCATATCAGCGCCTTTCCCCCTGTAAGTGAGAGTTTCCCTCAGCACTGTAATAAGATTGTGTCCATGTATGCCACAGCATACATGATAGGGGTATTTTTCAATGTTCAGTTCCATTAGTTATACACACAGTGCCATGAATAGAGGATTAGACGTGCTGGAATAGAGCAGACTTCTATCTGATCAAAGCTTTGATGAAGGAAGTGTTAGAGACCTGTTCTTTCTGTTTCTCTTTTCACAAAGGTGAAGATGACATTTCAGTTTCGACATATCATGAATTAAAATGGTTTGACTGCTGGACGCTACGGTTGCAGCCGAGAGTACAGCAATGAAGGTTTCACATTACTTTGATGTAGCAGTTTTCTTTTTTGTGGATAGTGGACTTAGTACGATCGAATCAGTTGTATGCCTCATGATGGTAATCCTCCATTATCTGCTGCATAATCACTGTGAATGAGGACATAGGATTGGCAACAAGTTTCTCCATCAAGTTTGCTGATCGTGAACATGAACTGAGCGCACTGTTAAGATGTCAGACACTCTGCGCTGCAACATGAAGGAATGTGCATTTACAAACATAACTAAGTCGTAGCACTAAGTAGCACCCAGGGCTTGTGATTATTATCCAATCAAGGCGTGTCTAAGAAATGTTATGCTTGCAAAGTGGCTCATTATTCATTGTGTGTGGGAGAATCAACCTGGTAAAGAGCTGGTAATAAAACTTGTATCTGTTCTATCAGGGAACATTCGGTCTGTTTAACAATGTGTCTGCTACTCTGCACCACTAAAACAGTCCCTCTGGGATTTTGTAACAATTAACACAAATTCAAACAATCCAATTTTGTACAAACTTGCAATTTTGTCCAATAACAGCAACATTTCTGCAAATTTCACCGCAGCAATCTGTCACCGTGTGTGCCACTGTTAGAGACCGTTCTCTGGTGTTCTGCACATCAGGGGGGGTAAACTGTGTTGCAATTGAGGGAGAAGACAAACAAAACATTAACGTCACGTTTCTGCCTCAAACGCCACAGTGGCACTGTCACAAAGAGGCGTGCTCGCATGTTCCAGTATAATTACATGTTCATGGGAAATGAAAGTCATCTGAGGGGAATTTGTGAGTTGTTATTTTGGGCCATATATATAAAAGCAAAAACACTATCAACAGATTGTTTCTGAAAAAGGCATTAGATGGGTGTTAAAGTCTAAGATCTGCGCAGGCCAGTGAAGTTCCTCAGCCCCCAGTAACAGCAGCCAAACTGTTGTTGCAGACATGAAAGGAAACAGTTGTCTGAACACGGTCGTACTGAAACTCAAAAGAAGTAATGTGACAGATTGCCTCCATCCCATACCAGGAAACATCCTGTGGATGAATCTCCTAAACAACAGGAGGAAAAATGATTTCTTAGTCTTTATTTAAGCAGGTAACTCCCACCCACGTGATCAACCTCTTTTTCAAGCTTTTGACAAATGTGGTGTTTTGTTCTCTGTCAGCTGCTGAATGAAATACTCCACTGTATTAATCATGTTAGACAGAAGCTAGTCACAGACCGGTGCTGGGCAGGTACAGTCTGCTCGTACTCCCACTGGAAACAGCTGCTGCTGCTGGACATGACTGTGTTGAAGCCAGTGAAGCTGAAGGCTGAAAAAACAAAAGAAAAAGAAATATCAAAGAGCTGAGGGAAACGACTGTTAAAATCACACATCTATTGTTAATGTTTGGGTTTTTTTTATTGGATTGATTTATTGATTGCTTGGTGAGTGCAGCTCTAGAGGCAGAATACAGTATGAAAGAGAAAGTGGGAGCACTAGAGAGGATCCATTTGCATTCCAATGCATCAATTTTACAAGGTGTTTTATCTTTCTGTGTGTGTGTGTGTGTGTGTGTGCGTGTTTCTGAAGGGGCCTGGGGCTGAGCTGTACATTCTGTGGAGTTGCTTTTTGTGCAGCGCTGCCTGTTGGATGAACTACGGTGGAAACGTGGTGTTTAATGTTGATGCGTATCGTTTGCGTCGCATGTGCGAGCAGCGGCAAAGTAAACGTCACAATAAAAGTGTAACTGTCCACGCATGACCGTGGCGGACCTGGGAATTATCCAGGAATGTTGGCACAGGCATTAAGTTTTGCTACTCCCCCCCCTCACTCAGAAACTTGTGCTGCAGCTGCTGGTTATCAGTCGTTTGTGCACATACCTCCTCACCGAGCTGCGCGACGCGCACACAACACAGCAGCTGTCGGACGCGGTTGCGCGCATCAGCCGCGCAGCGAACAAAGACTTAAAAAACAGGGATCAACCCACACGCTGTAAGGTTGGACAAGGGGGGCTCGCGTCTCACCTGCTTCTCTCCTCGCCTGTCTTGTCTCACTTGGATAAAAAGAAGGGGGGCTATTTTTTTTTTACCGGAGTCCCAAGATGAACCAAACCGCCACCGTATCCCATCAAGTGAAATGCCAGTCCACGAAGGTCATCAAGGTAAGCTTTAGGAAGCATTATTTCCTCATGGCTCTAACGAACTTAGTCACATTTGATGTAACTCTGCAGCTCAGGTGGCAGCTCGAAACTTCAGTGCGGGGCTTTGCGCATTGACGCAGCGCACTTTTGGAGACGGTGTCGTGCATCCTGCATGCCGGCGTCACCCGTTCCGATGAAGTTAGTGTGTGCAAACTGTTTGATTTATGCCATGAAAGCAGGTGAGGCAGGTGATGCCCATGCTGCTGTGGAGCCGCTGGACGTCCACTGTGGGCTAAATGTGGTTTGGACCAGGAGTCAGACTCTGGTGCAGTGGCGAGATTTCATTCATATCACGTCGTTGCACCTTGTTGTTATATGTTGTGTGTTAAGAACCTTTATTCAAGCGAAGCATTGACTCGTGTGTGTCACTTCCGCGCGTTGTTTGGTTACAACAACCTCTTAAAACACGTCCCCATCAAACACCTTTACCCGTATTTGATGATGCATCACTTGCTTAACTTTTGTCGCGCGTCCTCTCGGGAGATCATCCAACCTGTTGTTAGAATTAAGGCTGCGAGAAGTGTGTTTTTCAAGATGCTGGGAAACAGCTGGAGGTGCAGGTGGCGCAGGCAGCACCGTCAAAATCTTTCATGTCTCCGCCGCGACCGACAAACCGACAAACGTCTGTGCGCGGCAGCATCCGCATTGTCTTCGTATTGTGCTTCCTAAGAATGGGATAAGGGAGTGTGTGTGTGTGTGTGTGTGTGTGTGTGTGTGTGTGTGACTCAGCGGCGGTATCGATTATTTCTCCTCGGATCCTGCATCACTTTTCAGCTGCGAAGTCCCACCAGAGAAATTTAGCTTAGGGTAAAAAAAAAAAAAAAAAAAAAAAGCTCTGCAGCTTTGGGATTGTGAATGTTACGATGAAAGATGAGAGAAGATATGAAATTGGATTGGTTGTGTTTCAGGCATCGACATCCATCAGTCGCTGCTCAGGCTGCTGCTGGGTGGATGATGCTCCTCCTCACCTCCTCACTGACCCATGTGCTGAAGCCGCTTCATCACCTGTCACCTGGAAACTCGATGCACAGAGAGTCACCGTCCTGTAGGACGCTCCTAACTGTGCGCTGTGTTAATAATGAGCCTCCTGCTGTCACACTGATGTGTTTGGGAATCGTGGGGTGCATCCAGCCCTTTGCTAAAGATGCTGTATTTTCCGTCACCATCATGCTGTTTGATCTGTTGCAGCATGTCACGGAGTCATGTGTTGACTTTGCGTGATCATTCTTCTTTAAACACTGCCACATGCTTCATGTTAGTTCAAGTTAAGTTAAGTAGGAAGCATCAGTAACTATTCCAACAGGCAAAGGCTCAAATGTCAAATCAGCGCAACTAGAAAATATCACAGTGTTGATGTATATATTTATTAATGAAATGAAACATAACCAGATGAGTTTTAGAAGGTCTTGTCCTATAACTTTTTATCATGGAATATGACATCACTGCAGCAACACATTTAAATCAGCTGCTTCTGACTTACAGCAGTGAATTTATTAAATGTTTATATGCTGTGAACAGAAGCCTGTTAGAGGATTACTTCATGTAAAGTGGCACCTTAGACTAATTTGGGAAAGGACAGAGGCTGGAGCTCAAACATTTGCTGTGTGTTTTCTCTGTTTTACTGTGAACACAATACGGATTCAGTAGATTTTACATCATTGCATTCTGTTATGTTTCTGTTGATGTAGATTTTACACAGCGTCCCCACTTTTTTGGAGTCGGGGGTGTTTCTGTATGACACTCAAATATTACCATCTAAATGCACAACACACACCACCTCTAGCTATTAGATCTTTGTCTCAACTTCTCCCAAAACGTGGAGTGCAAGTGATGTAAATCACATAAAGGGATCCACAGTTACTGTTACCGTGGGCAAGAAATGCACATCTACGGTAACTGTCCCTCTCATGACTGTTACAGCTTTGTGCTAGTTTTGATTTAGGCTAGAAAAATTGTATCTGTGATTGCCGTTTATTTGAATCTTTCTTTTTGGCCGACAGGGACGAGGACGACGGCTCGACCATTAACAGCGTGATAGGTGAAGCTGTTAATGGAAAGTGCAGGATGCATGTGATAAGTGATACTTTTCCTCAGTGTTCTTGACTCTGACCATCTAGAGGAGGTTATGAGGACTCAGGAAGAACCTTCAGGATTTCAGTGACTGACATGAATGTATGTAGTAGCTTGACATTGGGGCTGGAGGGCATTTATGTTATTTATGGAGTTACAGTCAGTCACGATTGATCAACCCATCTCACGTTTAATGTGAAGTACTGTTACAGTGGCACAGTGGTCGGTGGTTTGGGAGTATGTGACCGGCTCAAACCAGTGAGGATCAATGAAGAAAATTGAAAAAGCAACTAATTGGTTTCAGCAGCTGAGGAAAAGCAAACAAACAGGGCTGAAAGGACAGGTATTCAGTGGACTACAATGTGTTGCCATGCACACTGAGCACAGGAGAGAATGTAGTATGTGATTCATGCAGCTGTGTTTCACCCGTGTCACATGTCTAGAATGACATTTCTAAATTGGAGGAGGAGGAAGTAAGGAACAGAATCAATGTTGCCCAGGTGCAGTAGAAGAATTAGAGGAGCGATGGAGCTCGTAGTGGCAGGTACTGGCACATTGATCAATTGTCTGAAAACAACAGAAAAGGACATCCTGATTGTTGTTTTACAGATGATAAACAGAAGTTAAATTTCTTAGCCTCACATTGTGTTGCTCAGAGGGCGGCTGTGTGCTCCTGCTGACAGTAGTGTATTAAAAAAAACAGAAGGGTAATGGTTTTGGACCGTGTGGCACTTTGAGGCATCTGCTGTAGCTCCGAATGATGCACTTTGCCTTCAGCTCTCAGCGAATGTGCCTTGAAAATCACTGCAAGAAAAAACAAAAAAAAACAGGAACATGATAAATAAATACTCCTCTGTGTTGCACAAAAAAATGCTAATCTCTCCATGTCCGACCCCCGTCGCCTGGCGCTGAGGTCTTAACGGCTCCCTGTTATCCTCTTACATGGCCCTTCTTCATATCATGGCTGTGTCCTTACGCCACTAGCCAAGATGAGAAATCCAATTAGGACGAAGCAGCAGATTTTTCGTGGGTCTTAACTCCCGGGGTCTTGCTGAATTTAACAAGGCTGGACGCTGCCCAAGGCTCGTGTCGTCAGCGGTCCTTGGAAGTGTCAGGACCACCCACATGCAGATTGCAGCTATAAAGTGGGACTGTCAGAGGAGCATGGAGCTGTGTCAGTGCTTCTCTGCTGGTGTGCACATTAGTGGCAGGAGCACGAGGTCGTGTAAAAGAATGTGCTGTATTTCTCAAGCTGTGCTGTTACACTGTGGATTAACACTGACTTCACACAGTAGGGATATCGACAGATTAGAATGTTTGGGGAAGAGTGACAGTGATTTATGCGAGTGCAGGACTGAGCCTCCTCTTTTTTTTTTGAAATACCAATTTTAGGATCCCGACGATGACAAGATAAAGTACATCTGAGTGGGAGCGTGCAGCTGTATCCGACACCCACTACCTTCAAGCCATTAATAGTCGCATCACTTTTAAGGTTCTTGAGTGACAAAAAAGGCTGGAACTAAAAATTAAATTGACATGAAGTCTTTAAGCAGTTGCTCTCCCTCAGAAGAACAGCGTGCTGAGTGCAGCTTCTGCATCAGAAGCTGTGGAGTCTGTACACACAGACAGACACTTCTGTGGCCTGATCATTAGCTGAGCGCGAGGAGCTCCAAATGTGCAGCACATTTCAATCAGCTGCATCATGACATGCTCACCGGCATCGCTTCAAGTCTCTAATGATGCTGCACAGTAAGAGACTTCAGTTCTATTCAAGGTTCTCCAGACCAAGCATCCTGTAACACAAATATTTTACTTAATGTGGTGACCTTTGGTTAATTTACCAGTCAATAATAATCAGGAAAGCTAGTGCATTTATTTATGATGATACTGTTCATTACAAATGTTTACACATGGTAGGCTTTATTAGAAAATGCTGCCATTGTGGGAGGTGGGACTTTTTAAGGTGCTGCCCGAAACACAAATGACCTGCACCCTGCACTAAACGCACTTTTTCTGTAATAACACAGTATTATGTGAAAACTAAACCTGTGTTAATGAGTTAATCATTGCTTATTAAGAAAGGTTAACAGATGTATTGAGGACGAACGTCTAAATGATTACAGATATTGTCTACCTACAAAAAACAGAGCGAGTATTAGGTGATCACCCATTTTGCCTTCCATGCTAGGCTGGATGCTTCATTTTTACTGGCCACGTGGCTATTCATCACAGTGTGCATCTCAGCCAGGTTGAACTTTGAACTCTGTGTGCTCATGATCTCGTCGTTTCAGAGGGCAGTGGTGCCGCTGTCGCGTTGTGTGTGGAAGCTCTTTAACTCTGCAGACAACAAAGAGGAGCAGAGCAGCAGATTCAGAAATTCCAATGCACTAATTAAACTACTCGTGAGCTGTGTGATTAATTCAGACCTAGACAAAGTTATTATGTTAAGATCCAGTGAAGGATAAGCTGCTAATCTTCAAGTGTGGTGCTGCACTGTCCACTTTGAATTCTAACCTCACAACCTCCCAAAATAAGCTGCAGTTAGAGAGTGGACTGTGAACACAACAATGAACATTACAGTGTCTACTAGAAGATAGTGTCATTCATAAATGTCTGGACCATCAATATAATGCTCACTACAGAGAAACCTGTGCTGACACATACATGGATGAGTGAATGAGTGAACAAGATTTCAATCACAGCCACAGACTCCAGATTTGTCAGGCACAGATAGCCATAAATGTTTCCACACAGACCCTCACACAGCTCTTTGCATATCAACACATCTACCTGCTGCACATTGTTAAGTTTTCTTCTGTATCAAAGTGTTCCAGTGATAGCTGGACCACATCCATCCAGGTTCACTGCAGACAGGAACTGCTAAAAAGTGAAGTGCGGCAGTTTATCGTGATATGCAGAAATGCAAATACAGACGAAACAATAATGGTATGAAGGCGCTCGTGTTGGAGCCAACAGTGTAAAACTGGATCCAGAGTGACATTGTGAAACATTATGAAATAATATTATACTTTATTGATCCCCTTAGAGAAAGTGTTGTTGGACAGCTGCGCTGGATGGCAGCGGCAGCGGGGGATGAACCACTGAATCCGAGGTTCATAGACGACTCATTTTGTGATGTCACAACCATGACAAAACATTGAACCAGTCACTGTGAATTCTGTATGTCTTAATTGTATATTCCTCGTTTTCTTCATCCTGGTTTACCAATAATTAATTGATTGCAAAGTGAGATATTTATTTTCATCATCTGGAAAACCTCCTCACCAAGTGATTTTTAATGATTTACTGTGTATTATAATGACCCAGTGGAACACAAATGCACTGCATTGCCTGTCATGTAGTCTATGAAACGTTCCTGTTCTCAAAATAGAGCTTTTTTTTTCTTTATCAGTGGAGATATATTTGGAGTTTAAACACTGATGTGCTTTGATCAAGCTCAAAGAGCGTCTTACTTCAGATAAAGTACTTTGACGAGTTCTTATGTTGCAGCTGAACTGAAAGGCAGTCAGATTTTAAAGATAAGTAGTGAGGACAATGTTGATGGAGACAGAGCTGCAATCAAACTGGGACCTGATTCAAAAAAAAAGTGCCGTCGTGTGCGTGCTTCGTGCTTCTGAAGCATCAATGAGGTCGTTAAACCCGGTAATGTGAAACTTGACCAAGCTGTAAAGGTCTGGGCCTTCAGTGTGAAACGCCAAATCCCAGCAGGTTTGCTGCGTGTTCCACAGCTCAAACGATGCTGGCCAGATCAATAGCTGTTGCTTCGTATTGCGTGATGTGTTTACGTGTTCTAAGACAGACGACGATCACATGATGAAGTAGCTTTGATAAAGACGAGAGACAGGAACAGAGCGAGAATCCCTCGTCTGGATGAACAAAATACTGAATTGCAAAACATTTCACTTTCATTTATATTTCACATCGTACGTACACAGCGGCGCGCTCACATCCACTTTTCCCTACAGAGCTGCTCCTATCACTGACAGACCAGCATTGTTTGCAGTGTTGTCTGTCAGCAAACACACACACACACACACACACACACACACACACACGCTGATAACTCTCATCTCCGTTACTCAGCACCCTGGATGCTCGACATCTCAGCTGGCAGGTTATTGAACCTGCGGGGCGTTCCCTGCTCCCAAGATCTATAACACAAACAGCCTTAAAAAAAAAAAACTGCTGGGGACTGGCTCGCTGTAGGGGGTGATAGATTACCAGAATCAGTCTCATAAGAATGATTGCATTGCCTCTCGAGTTAGTGAGTCTATAAATTATAGCGCTGTGCCAGCTGATCTCAATATATCCTCTTCTTCGAGTATATCTCACCCCGAGGTCTCATCAGTGAATGTTAGAACGTGAGACACATCAGCTGCTCGTTTGCTTAAGAACACTTTCCCTTGAGAAGGCGTGTTTGTCCCCGCGAAATAAAAAGACACATGATATAATCTGGGATTTGCTAAGATATGCATATTGTGCTTTCACGTCTTGGTCTGCTGCATAATGACTTCCCACTTTAAGATGTGGAGTGGTTACTCCTGATAACAAAACAGAAGTTGCTGGTATCTTAGAAAAATCAATTATGGTATGGTGCTGGCCAAAAGTGCAGCTGTAGGTCACATTATCCCAAAAGGAGCTAAATATACTTGATGATTAATGCTTCCAAAATGGTGTTACTCTAAAAACCCAATCAGAAAGATTGATGAGCTCATTTCACATGCTGGGTTTATATAGCGTGCAGCGTGTAATGACCTGAAGTGCAACATTCGTGCTTGTGTCTGGTCCAGTCTGTGAGAGTCCTGTCAGTGCGATTATGTCAGGACCAAATGGACTTTGGAGCCTGCTGTGCAGTGGAATTAATAGGTGTGAATGTATCACGAAACACAAGCAGGATGCTCTGAATCCCGAAGTGCGAAATGAATTCCGCAGTTTTGCTTGTTTGCTTAAACCCTTCTGTCCACTGTCGATGGCACTTTTTCAAAACACTGGACTTGCAGGCTGGTGACTGGTGATGACTGGTCAGACAAAACTCTAAAGAGAGATTTGCCCTAAAACAACACAACTGCTGACCAAACGAATCTATTTTCCAGGCAGTCATTACACAACGGACAACTAAATATTACACACAGCTATCAAGAGAAACCACTTGAACCTTGTGTGTGGCATGAGCCTGTGTCATTTGTTGACTTTTTTTTTATATAGTTAGAGAATAAGGCAAATGAAACAGCATTGATTGCATTTAGATTTTCGTGTTTCTTAGTCTTCTCATGCCTTGCCTTCTCCTTGCCCCTTCTCTCTGCCACCTACCGTATGCCTGTCACACACACACGCACATCTGGCCACACACATACTCTCAAGCCACGCACCTGCCAGGCCAGCTGCAGCAGCCTCCCCCCACATATATACTGTTATCCTACACTGTTGTTCTCCTCTGATGTCACCCTACTATCTCTGCTCTTGTGTGAAAATCATGACACTGAGGTGATTTTAGGTGCTGCACTCTGCACTTCTTTTTAGATGACCGTGTGACGTTTTCTTTTTTCTTTTTACAGTATTTCTGTGTGCAGGTCCTTGGCCTATAACCTGACCTGTTACTGACATGCAAACCCTAACCCTACCCCTAACCCTGCCTACAGTAAACATTTAGAGCAATATGAATTTTCAACATGGCACAGTGTTTGTACTGTTCACACTGTTCAAACGAAATATTTATCGTAAATATGTAAAAGAAATGTTACATTTTTATAAAATCTTCTTCACTACGTGTTGTGTACGGTGTGTCATGGCTGTTTTTCTAGTTGTTTGCATTATTCTGTAGATGTTTTAATGGTGGTCTGTTGTCTTTCCACATGTGTTCACCATATGTCTCATCAGGTTGTCCTGAATGCAGGAGAAGTGCTTAGAATTATAATTTTTTAACTATCTACTGAAAACAAATTTAGTTTGGGGTCACAGCTGCATCCATAACAGACGTATAAGAAGGTTTTAGAGGTATCCCATTATCAAAGTGCACTTGAACACATCGTTTCTTAAGTCACATCGATTCATGTTTGTTATTCACATGTTGGACGTGGACAAGCACACACAGATGTTTGGAGAATATTTTGATGAAACTGTGAATGTGTCAATATGTGCATGGAATCTAAACGAGGTTACAGCAGCACTGTAAACGTTTCAGGAATCATGAGATTTTGCTGCATGTTAAAAAGGCAACACTTACAAACATTTAGTAGCAGGAACACAAAGTCATCATAAACCTCCTGGGGGGGGGGGGGTTATTCACATACACTATATCCTAAATTTGGTGAAAGGTGTAGGAGGGGTGGTAAAAAAAACGGTTTTGCACAAAGCTGAGGATGGCATAAAATCTGTGTAGGTGGAAATGAATTTGGTGTTTGATATATTTTCTTTTCTTTTCTCGGAAGTTGTAAGTAAAAAAAAAAACAACAACTAAAAATGACCTTGGAGTTGAATTCAAGAGTTTTTTTTTCTTAGCACTGTCACCAGTTGTGAGGCAGGCAGAAAGTGAAGGGGAAAGAGGAGTATGACATACAAGGTCCCCAAGAGGAACTGAACCCATAGATGATGGTGTTACTTGGTGTGCACCCTTGCATTCAGGTACAGTACCAGTGCACACTGGACATAGTACTTTGACAAAGAGCACTCCACTGATTTTTGTTTTATATTCAACACACTCTTTTCATTTCTTTCACAGTGCAACTCTGGGAGTGCCCGGCTAGAAGGAGTTTCAAACTTGTTTATCTTCAGAGGCAGCCCACACCTGTAAAATCAGCGAATTTCCCCTTTAAGTCAAGAAGCTTGCAAGAAACATCCCATACACCATATTTCCAAAAGTATTGGAATGCTTGCCTTTACACACACACATGCACTTTAATGGCTTCAGTTGTTCTGGGAAGACGGTCGACAGCCTTGTGCACGTGTGTTTATGGGAAAAGTTGACCATTCTTACAGGAGAGCATTTGTGAGGTCATCCCAAAGGTGTCAGGTTGAGGTCAGGGCTCTGTGCAGGCCAGTTGAGTTCCTCCACACCAAACTGGCTCATCCGTGCCTTATGGACCTTTGCTTTGTGCACTGAATTCACTGGTTTTGAAGGGTGTCCAAAAACTATTGGTAATATAGTTTATTTTCATTAGTAGATGGAAAAAAATGGTTGATGAAGACAGTAGAGATGTTGTTGAAAGCTCTGACATGATGTGGACCTTGCTTTATAAGAGCGGTAGAGTCTTTTTGTTTCAGCTATATTACCTGATTTTTTCTGTAAAAAATATGTCTTTATGATACCAAACCAACATAAAAGCAAGAACATCTCCCCACGCAGTCTGTACGATGTTTGCATGCTGAAACTGTAAAGGTTTGATACAGAAGGACAGTCAGATTTGTCTGCTTCTTCCTTTCTGTAGACTGGTTCACAGCGCTCACTACAGTGTCAGAGAGGATAGACTACAATGAATCTATGAACAGACTGTTGCAGACTGTGCACTCACCTCCACAGGAACCATCGAACAAGGATTATTGCGTATGCACTGTCATGTCGTTGTAAGTAACAGCTTTTCCTACAGTTAAAAAGGCAAGTTATATCATCAGTGGTCTGACTTTCAACTGAAGTTCAGTGAAGTCTTTCGGGTTCAAGTTTGTGGGATATCAAAGGTGAGGAGGCCAAATGTCAGTTCCACAGCAGCTGATCAAAGACTTCTTGTCAGCTCCATTGCCATTTTTTGCTCAACATCAATGATGTTACAGCACTGTTGCCTGTTTTGGAGGGAACATAACGATGAGTGGAACAGCTGGCACACCATATTTTCTGAAGAGAGGTCGTGCCCTTGCGAAGCATCAAGCCGAGATGAGGGGGTGATACCTGCAGCCTCGATGCTGGACATTTCATGTTGACAAAATGGATTTCAGTGGGATTTGATGTTTTTAGAGAGAACTATGTTGCTTGCACTCTAACACCACCACCACCACCAATAATCATTCAGACTCTTACAATCCTGGTCTTCATTTGTCCATTTGCAAACGTATGTTTACATTTTTTGGGTTTCTTTAGTGAGAAATCTTTTATTCATAGTTCATTTTCATTTCTTCTTTTTTTATGTGTGTTTCCTTATGCACAGAAACACACTACTATTTCAGGATATGCAACAATATACAGTCAAATGCCAACTTATTCTCAAGGGGGTTTGAGTAGAGTGTTGAAGAGCTATTCTTTGTTTCAGTGTTTTGATGAAATGCTATTAGAAGCAGAGCATGAAAATAATCGGCATCATTGTGCGCACATTAGCATGCCAGCTTTGTCTCAGTTTGCAAACCCCCTGATGAGTGAGAACAAAATTTGAATGTTTTTATTTTAATCAGCTTCAGCGGACAAGCAAACAAACAAGTGCGTGTGGTGAGCTGCTTTGACCTCTTCGTGCATTGAGTTAGGTGTCAAGTACTGTAGGCTACATGATATATGAAGACAGTCTCAGTGAAAAACAAGCACCCAGCGGTGAGCATGGGTTCATTAGCACAGGTGTGGATTTCATTCCAGGTTTAAATGGAGGTGATCAGGTCAGCTGTTGTTATCATAATGAATATGATCGTGAAAACATAACCTATTCATCATCCTCACCAGCTGACACTATTGGCAGCAGTGGTTTGGCTCACAGTGGTTTCTTGCAGCAGGGAGCCTAATTCAGAATAGTATTTTCCTAATCAAGCTAGATTTGTCTGTCTGACATATATGCAGAGATTAGGCTACATAAGTGGCTTACACTATTTGGTTTTGCGGCTCACTATGTCGGACAAAGAAGCTCTGGTAAACCTGCCCCCCGTGTGGTCAAAAACAGTTACTTCGACTTTTAAATAGACTTTTTAATATATTAACTAATATCACTCTGAGCCTACATTAACTATTATGAATAGTTTGTGTGTTGGTAAGAAATTTATTTTATTCAGTGTCTTCATTAAAACCTTATTTATTTATGCATTTTGTCTTTACAAAAAATACAAAGTTACTATTTAAGATTTTAATCAAACCTTTGAATAATGAACTGCACACAGTAAATAAATCAAATGACACTCAGCAGAGCTGAGAAGTAGCAGCTGAAGAGTCGGCTCGGTCACGAACAACACATCACTACTGTGATACAGATCTCTCCGACTTTTTAGAGACCCGTTGGAAAGGCAGCATGTAGTGATATCATTGTCTGTATCATCATCTACTGTACCGCTCTCTAGCTCTCATACACTCAATGTGCAATATGTTCGTGTAACCAGATCACAACCATCAAGCAGGGAATTCAGAATCTCACCTTTTACCTGTGCACATGGAGTACAATGTTTTAGCAACGACGACTATATGTTTTGTCATCGTTACCCTTTGGAAGACACAAAAAGAAGAAGTTAACATAGGTTGTCATAAAGAGATAAAGAGGTTCAGTACAACTGCTAATATAGCAAACTTAAAGCCTCCTACCTTCATGTTTATGCCCTGCTTAGTGGCTTATGTTCTTTTCTAAGTGCTCCTCAGCCCTATTGCAATGTACATAAATGACACAGTATGGAGAATCTTAAATATGCGACTGTAAACATGTAAATGCCATATGCTGTTCACGTTGCTCGATAAGCGCTTTCCTTGATACAAAAGCTTAACAAGGTTACTGTACACCAACACTGTGTCACATCTTCTGTATTTCTTCTGCAGTGGATTAAGTGTGAGCTGTGAAGATGCATGTAGACTTATCCTTGTATAAAGGAGAAAGACAGATTCAAACTTCAGTCATTATTACTTACTGATCAGTATAAAGTCAGCATATTAAAGGGACTTTATGAGAGGAGGCAGTGCAGAGTAACTTGAAGCAGAGAAAAGAAACAGGCATCAGTGTTGACATCTGAATGTTACTGCGGGTGACACGGCCAGTGAGAAGCTTTCAAATCACCGTCTCCTGGCTACAAAAGACATTTTTAAAAGTTAAATTCATAATGTCAGAGTGGGCCTAAAAGGCATTTTCATTTTCATTTAAAATGTTTAATCTTTATGCCCTAGCAGGGAAGTCTTGTGTAGAAAACATTTCATCTATCTATCTACAGTATCCATCTGTCTAAAGATAATACAAAGACAGTAACTTTTAAAGTTCAGGTTAACCCTTTAGGACATATCACATCTTCTCTCACACATACAGCAGACTTGATACAATAAATTGCCTGAGCATGTTTTATAGAACTCCTGCAAAGAGAAAGACCTTTGAGGTTGCGTTTCCAGCGTCTTACACAACTGAGCTTAAATACAAGTCCAAATGCAAGAACAACCTTCTGTCACAGCTGCACATGGTTTCAAGTAAATCACTTTGCAAACCTGAATAGGCCATGTGTCTACAGTCTATTCTGAATAGACTTTTGTATGAAGAAACCTGAATCAATCAATAATGACCTATCACATGGGCTCTTCTTACCTCCTTAAAAAACACCTCTGTGAGGCACTGCAAACTGGCAGATGATACCTTTTATTTAGCTGCATTTATGTTACTGAAAGCCTTAAAAATCCTGCCTTTGCACACATATGCAGTACTGCATCTTTCCAGTAAGACAACAACTTCAGTGCACTTACTTAAAAAAGGTGTAGTTGGATATCTCCACTAATGATGACTGCCAATCACTTTCTAGATTTAATGCTTGCTGCAGATTAAAAATATCTGGTTAACTGGTGAATGATTACCCCAGTTCATACTGACTGCAGGCAATCAACAAATTACTCCAACTGAGATGCATGCAGAAAACACTAATTCTGGCAAAACATATCTGAACATTTTTGTTGGTGCATGTTTACAGTAGGAGGCTCGAAATGATGCAAAAGATGATGAAATATGTAAGATGACTGACACTATTGCCTCAAGCTTACAGTCTTTCCAATTCAAACTGAAGCTTGAAAAGTGAACTGACATGGAGAAGAAGTTACTTTATATTACTTGTATTTATTGTGTATTTATTTTCAGTGAGAGCTTAGTGAGAGTTTCACAAAACTCCTGACCTCTCAGAGATAGGACTAGAAGCTGCAAGGCTGCTGGTCAAGGTAGAACAGATATCCTGAAGCTGGTGCGGTTCTCTCCTCACTCTCCAGGGGTGGCGGTGGGCCTGTGTGGGAGACCGTCTTCCTCTTGCTCAGCTCTCGGCTTGAAAACAACAGATTTGATCTGCTGGCTGTACTCACCATCTGCTGAAAGGTTGCTCTTTAAACAGAATATGAAATGAATGGTGAGGAGGGTGGGGTTTGGAGTGGGGGGATGAGTGGAGGCTGCACTGGCCATAACAATTGTTAAAACTGCACCTGGTTGAGGAGGCTTTCAGACAAAGAAATCTTTCAGCACCAAGGACTGTTCTTCCTGCAGAGGACGGCCTTTTTAGTCACAGCGAGTTGTTTTATTCTTTGTCCTTGCTCATCTGGCAGACAAGCAGGGTGTTGATTGGTGCTGCACTTGGAGATTAACACATGAAAACCTGGCCAATTAACAGCAGCTTAGAAATACACAGCACAGCCATAAGTGTTAAGTGAAAAGGTTTCCTTTTTTTAACGTTTTGATCAGTAACACAGTAAAACCTTAGCTGACGTGCTGACAGGTTTAGAAATAACATGTTTTTCTGAATGCAAAATTACCTAACGTTGTTTTGGCCATTCATCCTTCAGCCACAGTTTGTGGGACGGACAGGAGCTGATGATAGATTGAACCTGTGACATTGACTTATTGCTTCGCGTTTTGTTCCTGTCATCATTTGGCAGCTTCAAAGTGTTTAATCGAACCTCTTTCCCGACTATTTTACTTTAGCCTTAGTTCAGTTAACAGAACTGGTCTTTCACTGCTTTAAGGCATCAGAATGTAGAATTTTTCTAGAGCATCTTGCAGTCCCTTGCTGGATGTTCACTGAACAAAATATGCTGCACTGTAAAATGAATATATTCCTCATCACCTTTGCTGTGGCCCCAGGCTGCTACAGAACTCTGGCGAGAGAGGAGTTATTGCTTAAGTGCGTGACGGGCATTTGTATGGAGAAAGTGTTGTAGCTATGTGCCTGAGGAGGAAGCCAAAGCTCATCCCAGTAACACATAGACGGGGCGGGGGATGAGGTGTCAAAACATTAATGAACGGTTGTGTGCTCCTTCATTCTCCAGTGTGGTGACAGAGCTGCAATAATAGGTGCAGGGCATAATGACTCCCCCGCAAAAAGAGAGCGCACGGGAAGGAGCTTGTGCACAAGCTCATAAACACACACAAAGCACAGCTGCTTTTTGAGGTTGGAAGGAGATCCACTGGCCTCTATTGGTGACTAGAGGAGCTGGAGATATCCAGATGGACTAGATTCAGTTATTTTTGTCTCTCAGATGTGTTCATAAGCTTATGGTGTTGTTAATCATCTCTGTTCATACTTTTAGTCTTTTATATTGTCACATGTTGTTAGTATTGATTTATCCATTCTGAGATTTTAAACTACTGTCAACATTTTGTGCAGCTATCCTGGCTAATCGTCCTTTTTTCCAGCCTTCAGCTGGTTGCCAACACGTTAATGTGTATCTACATGGTCAGAGGAGAGTATCAGTGTTGTAATGAGATAAGAGCATCTGTGATTGGACATAAACAAACAGAATGACAACACAAGCATAAAAAACATGTACACTGTTGAGACTGTTCCAAATAACTAGTGCTAATAACTTTCTATTGATGATTTGGCCCTACATAAACATTTGGCACCACAGTTCTCATCATACTTTTGGTGACACAAACAGGAAGTTAAATGTCAGGGGGTTAGTGATTTACAAGTACAGGCCCCCCCACTGTGAGAACACTGAGAGAAACTGTACAAGATGGCATCATACCCTGCAGGACATATGTGACAGACAGAAAAGTGGAAGAACTGACCATGAAAAGTGATGCTACACAAGCTGCACAGCAACAGTATGATCGCTGGAAGAAGTAAGTAACTTTGATTCCAGTCGTATGGTGTGTGTGCTCATATTTGAATGAATTATGAATATGAGACAAAGTGGTGAGACAGTCTGATGGCGATTGAATCATTGAGGTTTAAAAGGTTAAGTCCTAAAACGTTATTTTAAATCAGCTGTTTCTGGCCATTCTAGTCTTGTATGCAAACATCCATACACTCCGCTGTGGGGATTGATCTTTGCAAAGCCAGATCATTTAATGTGTGTTTTCATTTCCTACAAAATAATTGTTTTAAGTAATCAGTTCAACATATTAACACTGGCAAATCCCACAGGTAGATTAGTATTGTGTTCAGGTGCACGATCCAAGAAGACACGCAGGTCGACTGGGTGTTTCAGGCCTCAGGTCTCACAGTGAAGACAGTGAAGATTTAGCTGATGGCTAAACACAGAAAGTCACACGTGTCTATTCCGGACTAGATAATCGCTCCTCTCTTCCCACATTCTCAAACAAGAAAATTCCTCCAAAAAAAAAGAGGCAGATCACGGCTCAACAGGATTTAATGGCAGTCCTAATCTGTAGCTGAAGCATAAGCTGACAGGTGATGTAATTTCCTGGGCCTCTGGCTTAATAGGATGTGAAGCTTCGGTTGTGCTTTAATCTCAATGAACAGACCACAATCCTTTAGCATGCTCATAGTTCAACTTGATATGACGGGGTACTCAGCAAATTATTTACTTGGAAAGAGATTAGCGTGCTCGCTGAAAGGTGATGTAAGTTTAGCTGAGGATGGTTTTAGCCAGCGTGCTGCTCTGGGATGCTTTGGGGGTGGTGGTGGTGGAGGGCTCAGCGGCTGACAGGGACACAGCGCCGGCTCTTCATTGGTATTCTGGAGCAGCTCTGCTTGTCTTGCTGCACTATAGAATGCATAGACTTTGTGACAAAATTGATGAAGCATGCATTTTCATCACAGTGCCAGGGCAGAGCTCCGACAGTAGTGATGGAAGCATTAAGCAACACTAGGGGGGGGGGAAAGGAGGGCTGTGTGAGGACATAAGCAGTGCACACGCGCGAGTTATGTGTGTTAGACAAATTGTAGTACATATGTGTGTGCGTGCTATGTCTCTACACGCGGCAGCTTGTATGCACTGATAGTGCTGTTTAATTCACTGCCACGTGTCGTTTGAATATATTCATACTTATATATTTGCACACATAATCCTGTGGAGTAAAACAGAGTGGGCATATTGTATGATGTGTTAACTCCAGTTCTAGATTGTGTAGACGGTGCCTTTAAAAAGTCTTCACCCTTCTTTGAAGTTTTCAGCTTGTAATTTTTTAAGGCATTGGATCGTGGTTGATTTTATTAGTTTTTATGGCAATGATCAAAGTCAACGGGAGAACAGTCATAGTGTCTGATGGCTAAACACCTCAAGTTTTGTTTCACGAGACCACAGAGACTTCAGATGTACACATGTACCATTTTGCTTGATGTCCACCTCTACCATTCTAGGTAACACAATATCTGAATTACTTTGAGTTGTATTGATTCATTTGATTTGGCACTAATTTCCCTTATGGACACAAGAATGAACTAATCGTTTTTTAGTGGTCAAAAGGCCAAAGGTCAAGGTCATTGCAACCTCATGTATGTCCCATTGTCATCACCGCCGTATCCCAGAAATATCTGGAGGGAATTTAACCACATCTGGCACAAATGTACTCGAGGTTGAACTGATTAGAATAAGAATCTGGACAGACTGAGCGGTTGAGGCAGCATGGTGGAATTTTTTTAAAATTGGCTATTATTGAATGTTAAATGTAAAGCCCTATGTAAATTAAAAGGTAAAATTCTCCAACTGGGGTAAAGACCTTTTACTCTGTAACAGGCTTTTTCTTCTCACTACTGGTAAGGATGACCTGTCTGTGTTTTTCAAGCAGCAAAGACTCTGCATATGGTTTAAATAAGTATCCTTCCACCGCACATGTCTGCAGGGAAACGCAGCTTGAATTTATGTCAGTGGGACTAAAATGCTGGTGTAAACGTAACCGTCTGTACAGCGGGAGATGAACACGTAAGATGAATTGGTAGCCCATGAATCTCATTAGGTAGTCTGTCTCTTTAGTCTTCTGAGCTCTGAGACTAATGAAAACTGCCTGACACATGGACATGTGCGTACACACCACTCAGATTGTGAAGACAATCATTTTTTAAAGCAATGTGTTTCAGAAGGATAGCATGCATCCTGTTTATTGCTGAGCTCTTCTAGTGACCCTCTTCTCTAGTGCGAAGCTGCTGCACATTTCACTCCGAGCAAACTCACAGTGGGGCTACTTTGGTGGGGAAATGATTGTGTAATGATTAAATGGCTGACTGCTGAGCTGGTTTCAGTAGTGGTGGCAAGCTGTGCCCTGTCACCCACAACCTGTAATTAAACCATTGGAAGAAGGGCAAGAATAGTGATTATTCTCTGCTAGTTTATGGCACATTCTTTCTTCATCCCGTCTTCTTCGCTTGTCTTCTCAAATAAGCCACTGCTTTGCCACATGCGCATTTAGCTTGCGAGGAACTTGGTCAGAAAATAAAAATCACATTTGTGACAGCTCGTGGGTGGTGCTTAGGCCTCCAGCTGCATCCATCAAGCAGCTGCAAAATTGTTGAACAGTTAGAGTATTTTTAACTGCTTTTGGTAGTGTCTAGAAAAATATTTCAAATGTAGAGGAGAATTTTTACTGTAAAACAAATTATAAATGTAACTTTTCTCTGTTGCATCATTTATTCCGTTCAAAATAACTATTTTATTTCTGTTTCTTATTACTATCACTATATTACTTCAGTATGTCTGCAAGTCAGTGCAGAAACCTGGCTGTTTGCTGATGCTGATGCCAACAAGTCTGGTTGATCAACAAGCTTATTGACCTCCAAAGAAAAGTCTAGACACACTCTAATATTAACTTTAGTGACAAAAGGTAAAAATGAATCATCTGATCATTTGATCATAACGTCTTTGTCAAGACAGACAAAGAGGATATGCCTATAGAAAATGAAAGAGCCATTGGGGACTTGTATAGTTTACACGATTGCAATACATTTATTTTATTTTATTGTTGTCCTATGGAGCTTTGTTAAAGGGTTTGCTTTGCTTCCTGCAGTCCTAGTTTGGTGAGTACATGTATATGAATGGTATTAAACATATCTGCTTTTTTTAATTAAAATATCTCTCTGCCTCTTTTTTCAGTTCAGATCAGGTAGCTGTATGTTGTAGTCTTTGCTGACCTGCATCTTCCAGAATTCCTCAGGATGATTTTGTTTTTGTGGCACAGAGATGTATTCATTACTGTAGACAAAGGGAAGTTTGGTGCTGAAGCCAATGCTTCAGGAGGTTTAAACATATTAGAGACACTACAGATGAGATGTCCCGAATATAATCATTTTATGGTATTGCAATACTAAATCATTGAGTACCTGTATGTAAATAGGATTTTTTAAAAGTGTTCTACAATGAACCTATATATTGCACTGTCCTGTAGGTGTAACATGCCATTTAATACACTGCATGCTGAGCTGAACTAGTGCTTCAGGCTTAAACATTTTTGAGGAGACCCCAGGAGACCGTTTGTGCTACACAGAATTTTGAGGAACGATAACACTCTTTTCTTCCTTTCTAATGAAGAGAGCTAAAATATTGGTGAGTAGATGGAAGTCAGTGCATAACAAATTTGTAAAATTAGACAAAAAAATAAACAATCTGAAAATGTATTTCACATATGATGGCAAAGCCAATACAAAGAAACACTCTGGTCATTGTGGGAGTTTCAGTGATTCAGCGTCTTCAAAAAAAATTACTCTCACATCTCACCTACTCATTCACACTAAGGCAAAACTTTGCGACTAAACCTCATACTGTGTAACTAAAACTCCAAGAGAAGTATTCTGTCACCCTTCACACCTGCAATTTTGTGATTTATAGTTGCCACTGCTTTGACTTATTTATTTATATTCTCCCCAAGGTAGCTGATGGTACCCCCGAAAGGCGATGGAACTATAGGGAAGCAGCTTGATAAATGGCCTGTGGAAAAAAATGGACATCTGATAGGCTGTTCCAATATATGAGAGAGAGAGAGAGAGAGAGAGAGAGAGAGAGAGAGAGAGAGAGAGAGAGAGGGACGGATAGAGGCCAGAAAATAAAAACTCCGCCCACAGCTCAGATAACACCTCAATCTATCTCTTAAAGGAGTGAGAAGAATGGAGCGCTCGTTCAATCAAGGGCCACAAATGATTCTTTTCAATATCTATCCAGAGTAAGGTGCCTTCGTGTCCCCTTTTCTACATGTCAGTTGTACCTGTTGTCGCTGCTGTTTGGGCCCACAGTCAATACAGAAATCAGGCAGAGACAGATTGGTCGCCAATAAATGCATTTCGGCCTGGATTTGCTGATTGCGCTCCAAAAATTTAATACAGAGGTGTTAGCATGTGTCTTCAGCCGCTCCAAAGCGGAGCGGAGCAGAGACAGAAAGCAGATACATGGTTGGAAGTGTAAGAATAGCTGGTTTTGTGTCCTGCTTGAATGGAAGAAATGAGGAGCTAAATAGGTTTCGACCCTGCTGTCTGTCTGTGCACACTGTTTAGTTGTCCCTCATTCTGTGCACATTAACAGAACCTCTGCTGACATCAACAGCACCGTATATAAACCTCCCCCTCTTAAATCGTGTCCTCTGAATAACCCATTCTGTCTTTTATTCACAGGCTGCTGTGCAGTTTTATCTTTGTATTATCTGAATTATTTTTGTGAACTGCGCAAATAAGGAAATAGGTGATGCTGAGATTCTTGTACAATAAGCAAACCTTCAGTGATGATGAGGTATCCATTCAGATGGGATAAATGTGGAGTAAAAACAGTGTGCACTGGCTGGCGGCTTTGCTGTACTGCAACAATACAAGCTTCACTCATCTCTGGGTGTTAGAGGATCTTTGTTGCTGCCTGTTTTGGTGTGCGTGAAGCCTGCTAGTGCATTAGCTTCTGTTGGCCAGCAGAAGTCAGCATTGTTCTACATAAAAGATTAGTGTGGCTCCACATAAAGAGCAGTAACTACTGAAAGGGGAGTTTTCATGCCGACTGTGAAGACTTTATGATGGTCATTATGTTAACATTATCATAAATGCAGCTGTGCACTCACAAGGAGAGAAAATACAGTGGTATCTATTAACTAAGGTCTGTCATATAGATAGAATGGGAAGAATAGTTCCCATAGTAGTAACTCAGGAGCATTTACACAAATGGCAGTTGCAGAGGTAGTAAAAGTACACAATACCATGAAATCACCTTGTGTACTTTAGGGTCACACCTTGAGCTTGGCATTGCGTCCAGGCCTACCTGCAGTCTGACACACTCACACACTGGTGTACCTGCAGGTGTGTGCTCGCACTGTCGGCACAGAGGATTTACTGTCAGCAGCCTGGGCTAACGAGAGGTCACACAGAGACCTTTCCTCCTGGGTTCATCATTACTCCCACCAGTTGCTGCTGAAAAATCAATACCCAATGCTGTGACACAATAAGACTGAGGACTTTCTTTCTGTTTTTACACAATATAGGACACAGGAAGTGATCCAGGTCTGCAGGATCACGGAGAACGTTCGAAGTCAAACTGTAGGTTATTCTGATGAATGGAAATACTTATTTTCCCCTCTGGCGTTTAAAATGCGGGCATCTCTGCGCGGATGTTCACATGACCTCGTAGATTGCATCTCAGAGATGAAATGAAGATGATCCATCTTCATTTACAGCTCCTCATATCCGACTGTGCTGTTGTGTGTATTCACTTGATCCTGTTCATAAAGTTATGAATTCATAACATAGGGCCATCTCTCAGAATGAGTACCTATCTGTACTCCCCACGCTCGGATCCGCCTCTCATCTTTCACATATCAGTATAATCAGCAAGCGCTATGCTGACATTCAGAGCCTCGACAGAAAAACAGCGGGGACTCCTCGGCATACTAAATCACACATAATATGAATACAAAATGATGCTCTGAGGCTCTTGTGATGCATGGATGTGCATAATTACACAACACAGGGTTCTTCTCTCGGAGGCGCTCCTTTTGTCCTTTCCTTATGACATAACTGTTTTATCTTGTGGGCTTTAGCAAGCTGCCCTCACATAATCTGAGTGATCTCAGGTTTGTGTTTAATGCAAAGAGTCTGAAGAATAAATGCATTGTGTGTTTTTACTTACCCACTGCACTTGGGGAAATACAGGGCTGTCTTGAATCCTACTTTTTGGGCTGCGGAGGTTTGGATCTAATAGTCGATACTGCTCGTTCCAGTTGGAATCTCTGAGTGCAATACAGCGGGGGAAATAAGTATTTGACACATCAGCATTTTTATCAGTAAGGGGATTTCTAAGTGGGCTATTGATGC
>JAUYWH010000013.1:18565833-18577456 GCA_034779795.1 Ctenopoma multispine
TTTTTCCTCTCCACTGTTGCCTTACGTGCTTGTTCAAGTGGGACTGTTGGGTTTTCTACATTATTCTGTATATATTAATATAATGTGTAAGGTCTTAAACCTTACCCTGTGAAGTGCCCTGAGATGACTCATGTTGTGAATTGGCGCTATATAAATAAAGTTGAATAGAATTGAATTGAGTTGTCTCTGTCAAACTGTGCATAAAAAAAGTTGAGCTCGTCAGGTAGGGAGTCATCGGTGACTGTGAGGGCTGTGTTAGTTCTTTTGTAATCCATGATGGACTGGGTGCCTTGCCACCTGCGACGAGGGTCAATGCTGTTGAATTGTTCCTCAATCTGCAGTTTGAATTTCTGTTTGGCATGTCGAATGCCTCTTTTCAGGTTGGCCCTGGATGAGTTATAGGCCTCAGCATCACCAGATCTGACAGCATTGTCACGTGCTTTCAGCAGGAGCCTGATCTCCGTGTTCATCCAAGGCTTCTGGTTCGGAAAGATCTGTATCTGTTTATGGGTCGTAGCACTGATAGCACATGAGTGAATATATTCGAGAACAGATGATGTGTATGTTTTAATCTCCAGGTAGGAGTCTTGTGTGGCCTGAGTAGCAAACAAGCTCCGGTCAATGTGTTGTGAATCTTCTGCTGTTGATCGGAGTCTGCTCCAGCAGGCCATAGTTTCCCATTCTTTAGAGGGGGTTTCCCATGTCTGATGAGAGGTGTGTATTTGGGGAACAATAGTAGGGAGAGGTGATGAGGCTGTCCTAGATGGGGGAGGTACATGGCCTTGTAGGTATCAGAAATGTTTGTATAAACATGGTCCAGGACATTATCCCCTCTAGTAGTACTGGATACATGTTGATAAAATTTAAGGGGGAACAGTCTTGAGGTTTGAGTGATTGAAATCACCTGCGACAATAAAAGCTCCATCCGGATGCATAGTTGTTTATTTATTTATACTGCTGCATGCAGTTCTTTCATTGATAGCTTAGTGTTAGCATCCGGAGGTACATAAACAGTGGTTATAACTACTAGTACTGGGTATTTCATATTTCGAGAATCGATTCAATTCCAGTTCTCAAGTTTTAGAATCAAATATCAATCGATTCAAATATCAACTCCAACGCCGCCTGGATTGTCCTCCCGCAGAAGTTGATTTACCGTGTAGCAGAGTCCTGGTGATACGGAAGAAGATTAGGGCCACTATGAAAATATTATGATATTATGAAAATATTTTAGTTTTTACTTTTTTCTCAAATTTCTTACTTTTTTTCTTAGAATTCTCAAAAAAAAATCTCAGAATTCTCAAATAAAATCTCAGAATTCTCAAAAAAAATCTTAGAACTCAAATAAAATTTTCATGGTGGCCAGTATTCCGTATTGTGATGTCAGGCGGCAACTGAAAGTTTAATGCGTTGCTCGTACAAAGCGGACGCAGAACTAGAAGTTCCTGCCGGATGTATGAGATGAAGGCTGAGCTGAGCTAAGTTTTGGCAAGTACCACTTCAGAAGTTAGTCATAGAAATACAGTACTCATTGAACCCTGGATAACACAAGGCTGAAGATTGAAGTCATTAGAAGATGTGTATATGTATCTTCCCTACATATAAATGGCTGATCACATTCACATTTTCAATAAATAAATTGAACAACATCTGGTCCAGTTTGTCAGCATCTTGTAAAACCCTTTTTGTTTCAGTGCTGTTCTGCAGATAAGATCTGATCAGTTGATGGGGAAAAGTTTAATAAATCTACTCCAATTAAAGATGAGCATAAAAGAGAGAAGCACCCCAAAGGTGATGTGATTTAAATAACTCCTTTTAATAGGCAGTGGCTCGGAGGGGTTCGCTGGCAATTATCACTTGTGACCCACAGCAATTATCACCTGCTCCCAGCAGACAAAAGGCAATTTTCAACTAATTGAGTGCTAAGCCACAGGAATTGTGAGAGCTTGACCTTTAAGTGGTGGTTTGGAGGAGGTGCGGGCACAATTTTGAGGCCAATGCTCTGTTTTGAAACTGTGACAGTCAGCTTTACCTCCCTGACCTTAATGATGTGCTGAAGGCCTGGGGATGGGAACAGAACCCTGGGTTTACTCATCATAGTACAGTGTATCACATCACCTGTTTAGCCAGTCAGATTTAATAGCAGCTTAAATTGCCTATTGGTTTTAGCTGTACTAGGTCGAGTGTTTGAATGTGGACTCAATCAATTGAAGACAGCTCTCTGCAGAGGTTCATAATCATGATTCCCTGTGAGTATAAAAACAACATAGTGTACCATGCTGCATCATTTGCTAAGCAGATGAGAGAAAAGGTCCCTGATATATTTTCAGACAGAGAATATTCACATTGTATTTTCAACTAGTGATGCAGCTGAAGTTATTGCTAAAACAAAGGCTAATTATATAGCCCCCGATTCAGCTCAACTGCTGTTTGTGTGAATTAAGCATTCTCAGACATTCAGAGATCATCAATTCTTTTATGTAATATACTGTATTTTAGGAAAGCGCAAGTTCTCAGTTAAGTGGAAGATCAGACTAGGACAACTAACCTGTCCATTAGAAAAGTAACGTTTCTGTGTCCGGACACAAACATGCATTACAGTTTGTTATGCTAGATACTGTGTGAATTCCACACTGGGATATTACACAATGGCATTATACTGTATTGTGGTGATCCTGGTGATTTAGGAGTTCTGGTCACTTGAAGTCGTCTCGGTCTCGACTTTTAGCAGGCAAATGTTTTTTTTCCAATTCTCTGAACAAAAACTTTGTCTCTTCTATCTCCACTCTACTACGAGACACATTTTTAAGAATGAACTAATTCAAAATAGGCTAAATAAATGCTTAGGCTACAGACTAAGCAAGACACTTTATGGGTGTCTTTTGTGTTTTTGCAGCAACCACAGCAGAACAGGTTTAGTGGCCTCACTGTGTTTGTTGTAGGATGACTAAAGGCATGATTGTGTGTCTTCTCTTCTCAGAACACTGCACTAAAATCTTTATTGAATTTTGAGAAATCCACCTGTTTCTCGCACTTGTGCGGTGTGTGGCCGTTTGTTTTGACTGTTCACATGCATCACACATGCTGCTATTGTTGCTTGCTAATGTGCTGCTCATGTTACACTGTCTGTGTAGATATGGTATTAGATCCAGAAGTTAGACAAATGATTCTGGTGTAAGTTCAGTCTGATTTCCTGTAGATTTACATTTCCCCTCGACATTATCTGCTGTATTGTGTTAATCAAATTCAAAAAATGTGTGAAAGTTGTCAAATAAATGTAGTGATGTAGTACATTATTATAAGTACATTATTTGTCTCTGAAATGTATTGAAGTTAAAGTAGCAGGAAATTGAACTACTCAAGGAAAATAGACATAGCTAAAAATGTAAGTGCTTAAGACAAATGTACTTAGTTGCCATCACTGGTCTGTATAGAAGTTGTAGTGAGGTATCTTTCAGCTGCTCTGCTGCGCTGCATTCAGGAACAGTACAGAGTGTAGCTCATGTGTGTTGGTGGCATTCAGGAACATAACAGAATGTAGGTCATCCCCAACTCCCAACTCCAATCTTTACACCCCTACGTTTTAGAGTCAACACGCTGGTGTTGCTAATTTTATCAGTGATGTTAACCAATAATATTACATCTACCTACCTTATAATGTGTGGAACCAGTATAATAATCATACATCTACTGAGGAAATGAAAATAAGTGCTTCAGTACCCGATAAAATGCAGACTACAGTGCAGCCACACTGATGTAGGAACTTAGGCTGTTGCAGTACACTGCTGATTTTTTTCCCAACTCATCAGGTTAAATTAAGACATTATTATTAATTTTTTTCAATCAGGAATGTTAATCCTCAGATTTTGTTACATTAAATATCAAACTAGTGGAGAGATTTTGGTAGCATTTATTCAGCATTTGAGCAGGTAACACATGCCAGGCTGTTCCCACTTTATGATGGTGTATGTAATTATTCCCTACTCCTTCAGCATGAGTTGGCCATCAGGATTAGGATTTAGCAGATGATGCTTGTAAAACACTCTGGTCAACTCAACTCTCAAATCTGTTAAGTTGTCCTATAAGCAAATACTGATTGTTAATGCTTTGCCATGATGCTGTACTCGACATGCCCAGCCTGGATCTAGGCTAATTGCTATCTGTACCTACTTTGCTGTAGTGAGAGACATAAGTTTAAGCCAATATTGATGCAGTAGCAAGGGTCAATCGAATGCCCTAAAAAAAGAAGTGGGAGCTTTTTTAAACATCAATCACCAGCACATACAGAAAAGAAAGGGTGTGTACTGTATATAAAGAACCTGGACCCTTCCCAAACGGTTCATAGGATGTAATTGAAAAGGGCACTCTGTGCCAGCAAAGTCTTTGATTTCACCCTCACTGAAGCCAGATGAAGGAACTATTTTGGGCATGCTGAGCGTGCTGAAGGTCATCAGAGACCATGTGCTTTGATCCTGGAAAGAGATACAGCCTGGTTTATGAATGAGCTAGTGCGAGGGCCAAAAGAAAACAGATTAAATACAAACATGTCTGAAGTTGTCTTTCCTTCCTCATTTATGTACCCGATGCCAGAACACAGACACATTTGTGTGTCGTTCCTTGCTGTTAAACAAGGTTTATATCACACTGTGGATTTCGAGGGACAACAAAGTACTAAAGAGCAAGTTGACAATATTTTTCTGTTACATATGCAATCGCATGATTACAGCATTTATTGACTGATTTATTGATGATTACGGCTAAGTCAGCGTTAGCTAGCTCAGAGCTGCTAGCATCCCTCAGAGTTCTGAGAAAAAACTAGAGTCTTATCAGTTCTTATCAGCTGGAGTCTCACACAAGCTACAACTCTTAAAATAAACTCTGCCGTGTTATTTCTGCTCCATCTCTGTCCTCTGGTGTTTGTAGCGAGCTCGTTTGCTTTTCAGCTGTCAGGGAGTGCACATAGTGGAGGTCTTTTTTCTCATGGCAAGCTGCACTATTCTCAGGAGGCTGATGCTACAAAACTGTGAAGACATTTTAACCTTTTTTCTTTTTTACTACATCTCTGTATTGTTTGTTACCATACTTATACCATATGTATAAAATGTGTATGCGGTATATCACACTTTGCCTGCTTATTTTAATACAGTCTGTTGAAGCTTTATTGTTAGTTACATGTCAGTATTAACTTGAGATGTACAGACATGACTTAAATAAGATTTTATTTGACTTCATATTTGACATACAGCTTTCTTTCTATCATGTGAAAATTGTTCTTGTAAGTACATTTACTTGTTAGTACATTGAGAGCAACAAACACCTGATATCAGTTCACTTGTATGTGGACCTCCGAGGCTTAATTCATTCTCATCAGTTTTGCCAGATCCAAATTGTAAAGTATCTTCTAGCAGCTTAAAATTTTTGTATTTTGAGAAAATTTATCGTACACGTCCCCGAAGGGCAGCCTTTCCGGGAGGAGGGGGTGGAGTGGGATGCAGGTTGGTGCGTTGATTGGCTGTTTAGACACGCGAGTGCACTAACAAACAAAGTGTGTATGCGTAGGATGGAAACCAAAACAGATCTGTACCTTGTCGTACTAATGAAATTATGTAGCCAGAAAATGAAAGAGTCAAATTATCGTACTTTTGGAATTATTGATAGTACATCATACAGAGGGTCAAATTATCGTATAAATACGATAATTATCGTACGTCTGGCAACACTGATTCTCATTCTTATGTTGCACCTCCACACAGGATGAGCAGTTTTAGTGCTCCTTATTGTATATGTGGACACCAATGCACATAAAGAGCAGAGTTTAAAATTAAGGACATCACTGCAAAGATTAACTGAGAAACCAGATGATGGTCCATTCCTTTACGTTACATTCAAAATCTATAAGCCACATTCGAGCAACAACTGAGCCAGTTTTAATGAGAATAATTTGTTTTCATGTCATGATGGGAAAACTCCTTCACAGTACATGTCAAGTGCTGCCTCCCTCCAGCTTCTTCATGATTCTGTAACAGAGAAACAGGTGATCGCTCATGTCAGTGAGGCAGAATGTTCATCAAAATTCAGTCAGGTTGTTGGCTTATTAGACTAATCCTGGTAAAATAATAAAATGAAGTGATACTTTTTCATTTGAAAAAAATACCCATTAATTACAACTTTGAAATCCTTAAAGCCTTGACTAGAAAGTAACTATCTTTAGCTTTGTTTTGACCTGCAGGTGTGATAGCAGCAGTCAGAGAAACTGACAAAATTCAAAGTGATCAATTTTACAGTAGTAGCCAGGAGTACACATGCTCCATGTGACCATGTCTTCTTCAACGAGTTCATTGTTGACATATACACTACCAGTCAAAAGTTTGGACACACAGGAAATCCATGTTTTAATAAAAAACATTCATGTCATCAGCTGAGTTATCATTGCAACAGGGCTTCTAATGATCACTTCTCCTTTTAAATTAATAAATTTTCACTAGCAAACATAACGTGTTACACAATACTAATGTTTGCAGATGATAGGATAGTACATTTACTAATATTCATATAATATTATCAAAAACAGTTGTTTCCAGCTACTGTACAATAGTCATTTACAGTATTAACAATGTCTACACTGTATTTCTGATCAATTTGACATAAAATCTGCTTTTCTTTCAAAAACATGGGTATTTCTATGTGTGTCCAAACTTTTGACTGGTAGTGTATGTAGGTCAGCAGGTCCACAGAGGGCCCTGGTCTTTCCATCATCAGACGAACCTCCCGGTCCAGATTGTAATAACACGACTGCAGATTTTCCTACCGGCTTCCATCAATCTGCCACAGAGCCTCCATGGGGATCATGTAAAGGTCACCATTTAATACCTAAAAGATAACAATATGCATAATGTGAATTTTCATCATTAGCAACAAGTCAAGCAGGCCTGCTAACAGTCCTGGCCCCTTCTCCCTACACCCCCTACCCCCCGTTCCTCGATCTGATCATCGTTGATAGATGACTGATCCCCGCTACGCCCGCTTATCTCTATGCCCACTTCTGAGCCCCCTCTGTACAGTATACAAGTGATTGCTGGAAAATAACCAGCATGAACTGACTCAGTGCTGCCTCTGAACTTGTCAAGGTGGAGGCACTTTTCCTTAAGAGATATTTAGAGATTTTTACTGTCACTCTGACTGCAGTACCATGACTGCATCACTACCTCTGGCAGTACCTCCTCTATGTTTAATCCAAGACTGGGTCATATGGCCTTTGAAGACTGACTCTTATGTGTTGAACTATTTCTTGATAGTCATAAATGGATCACATACAGCAGCAGCAGCCACGACCTTTCACACGATTAGAGTACCTCTGTTGGTTTTGACTCCTCCTCCTCCTGTTTGGAGGCTGCCCTCCATCTTCATCATTCTGGGAGACTCTGGATGTCACTCCTAGTCTCTGACATTCTCCACTGACCCCTTCGTGGGTCTGCGGGTGTTGCTTCATCAACGTGAAGTCAACATCCACTTACCAGATATGATTTAGATTTTGCTAAACCTTGCAAAGTTTTACCTATTTTTCTTTTTAACCTTATTTCTACAATATCATGATTAAAAAGAAAAATTCCTTCAACGCAGCACAGTCAGTATGACCACAGTGTCCCTGGTTCAAGTTCAGCTGGGGACATTTTCTGCGTGTCATACCCTGCGCTCTTTTCCCATTTGTCTGCTACTCTACTATTACTATCAAATAAAGCCTTTTTAAAGAGACTGAGCTTGAAAGATATTTTTGACAAAAACTGAGTTTGTGTAGGATGCAGAGATGAAAAGACAATGGCTGATGCCCTCAAAACCTTAAATTAAAAAAGTACCTATGGCAGTACTAAATAAAAATGACATACTTTAATCAAGCTTACAAAACCTTGTAAAATACTGTCTCAAATTTATTACAGTAGGAAATATTCAATAAAGGATTTTATACATTATTCATTTGTTTTCATCTCACTGAATTAGTAGCAGACATACATTCACATAGCTACTTTCTAAATGACACTCACCTGATGAATAGGCCACATGCTGCATTGTAAGGTGAACTGGACAGTGAAGAACATCTCTGGGTTCCCTGTAATGTAGATCCTTGAAGAAGGATCAGGATCTTCATTTAACTGTGCCCCAATTCCAAACCGCATTTTAATTATTCTCACCGTACAACGCACCAGTGGTTCTATGAATACAGTCATTAAGTTTGCGACTGTGGTTTGAAAATTCATATTTGTCACAGTAAACACTTTTGTCAATTCACACATGAGATTGCCCTCGTTATATAGCACAAATAGGCTTATTATGAGGATGAATACCTCCAGGCATGTGTACAAAAACAAACTTAACAGCAACTTAACTTTCATACTGTTCAAGACTTTTCTGTAAAGCAGCCTCAGCTTGGTCGGGTCACAGACGTTTTCATTATTTATCTGCCAACTGATGTTCCCATTCTGGTTGCAACAAACAGTTTTCAGTATTACCTGCAGATATGACTCAGTGTCACTTTAGATGGCTATTTTGAGTAGCGTTTATCAAACTTTCACCCACCATGGCCTTGTGTGTAAACTGTAATTGTTTCTATGGAAGCCCATTCATATCAAACAATGTTTTTACATGCAACCTGGCTCCGCAGTGGGTATGGCCATGTCATCATAAATCTGCTTGGCCCCATGAGAGGAGACACCATTCTCTAGCCCTAACCTATACCTATAGTACCTTTATTTTGATCTAACCTACTTTAAGATTTCCATCCACATCCACACAAAGAGGAGATACACATATCTACATTGTATCTGCTTGCCACGCTCTGTCATCTTTACTAATGTATGTACTTCTCCTTCTGTGGTTTTACTTTATTTTTATTGTTCCCAACATTGTACATTATTAGTGAAGACATCCAAACTATAAAAGTACAAACACGAAATTATGCTGTAAACCAAAAAATGTTACCCTAGAAAATGATTTATATTTTGGATTCTTGAAAGTTGTCAACTTTGGCTTTGATAACAGCTTTGCATACTCTTGGTATTCTCTAAGTAGGCCTCATTAGGGTCGTCACCTGGAATGGTTTTCCAACAATCTTGAAGGAGTTCCCAAACGTGTTGAGTATTTCGTGCTTACAATCGGTTTTGCTTAAGCATGTAAATGGAACTCGAGATAACTCTGATTCACAGAGCACATTAAGAAGACAGGAAATGTCATAAATTAACTCTTGACAAGGCAGTCTGTGAGTTGAAAACCATTCCAAGTGACTACCTCTTGAATCCAATTAAAGATTGTCATCCACATGCTAAAAGTTAAATGTAGCTACTTTGGATAATCTAAAATATGACACATATTCTGGGTTGTTGTGTGATGTTTTTTCATAGTTTGGATATCTTCAGTACAATGTTAAAAAAGAAGCTAAAAAAAAAGGTCAAAGTTTTGACTGGTGAAGTATATGTATATGTACTGTACTGACAGTCATGGAGATTTATTGCATGGCTATGGTGACTGCTGCCAACACACAAGTGGCCTACGCTCTGTATGGTTCTTGAACGCCTCCCAGCTGATAACGGGCTGCTTATGCTTTGCTTTCTGTTACTTCACATAAAATCAGCACAATAAAGTTGGTGATTGGTCCACTTAGGGCAAGAAGAGAGAACTATATTGTATATCATTTGTTGGTGTTAGGGAGCCACTATTGATTTGTGGGAGAAGGGAATGTCTCTACTAATTTTCTGTCCCTTTCCTTACCTACTGTAGTTGAAGCCAGTACTAGTGCATTGGTAATCCATGTACAAAATTAATTGGATTTATTTTTTCATTTTACTACACACTGACAGAGAACATACTGTTCTTCCTGAGCATGGGGTGGTCATTCATTCAAGCTCGGCAGCAGTGACTTCACTCTTGCTGTGCAGTGGAGGTAAGGCGAGTGAATTACATGTTGGTGTGGATACCATGAAATGGCTTATTGATCACACCGGTGCAGGGCTGATTAAAATTCATCGAAGAGGAAAGACGCACATCGGGAGCCGTGGAGACAAAACGTTCGCCCCGCTCTTCGAGGCACTGCATAAACTGTACATTTCAATCGTCTGTCGTCCAAACGCTGCTCATCTTTCAACCACAGATCCCTGGCTTGTATAATGTCTGACGATGACAGAGATTGATGCTGAGTGTGTGTTTGCACATTTGATTTGTGTGCTGTATAGTCACTGTTGTGTATGTGTGTATGGAAGCGGGTGGGTACATGTCCTGAGAAACCAGCCGTGTTGAGATGATCTCTGTCTCAGCTCTGAGAATGTCTAGATACCTGTCTACTATGGATGTGTAGTTTATCATCAGTAGCTTTACATCTTCAGTCTGATGTCAAACCTTGCAGATTGTTAACAGTGGGTTTTGTTGTAATATACTGTGGGCTATGAACTAAACACTATCATGCTTTTTTTCTTTATAAAAATGAACTAAAACATTGTAGTGCTAATGAGAGTAGCTGAAGGGCCATGAGTGACCTCTTTCATTGCTGCATATTGTACCATTGTATCCACTGTTTACACAGTACTGGGCTAAGAATAGAGGATGGTTTTCCAAAAAGTTTTTAATTCTTAAATTTCCTGTAAAGTACAGTGAAAGGAGAAATAAGTCAAATCAATATTTGCTGTACTGCCTTAAAAACAGCACCAGTTCTGTTCCAGTTGTGCACTTTTCAAGGTACTTGGCAGGTAGGTTGTTTCCAGGCATGTTGTCACAGTTCTTCTGTGGATTTAGTCTGTCTCAGTGTCTTCTGTCTCTTCATGTAATCCCAGACTGATTAGACGATGCTGAGATCTGGGCTCTGTGGGGGCCGCGCCATCTGTTATAGTACTCCTTGTTCTTCTAGGGCTGAAGATAGTTATCAGTGACACAGCCTGTATGTTTGGGCTTGTTGTCATGCTGCAGAAGATGCTACCCTGATGGTGCTGCTTATGCAAATATTGATTAGTATCTCTAAGGATGGAAAAGCAGCACCTGACCCTCTCTTGTCAACACTCTTGTGGTGCTCTTGAGCAAGGATGTGATCATACTGGGTGGGTGTACAGGTTAGCATGTGTTTGGGAGTGTTCCTGCAAAAAAAAAAGAAAAGGTTAACCTAAAAAAATAAAACCTCTACATTATGCCTTTTGGTAAAAAACACTTAACAATAAAACCTTTTCTTAATAAAATCTTTGGTGCATAAGCATGATGATCCCAGTTTACTGGGCTTTTGATAATTGTACTTTCATATACTGCATATTTTTATGATTTTGAGAGGCCATGCTTTACCCATGCTATTACTGATTACCTAATTAGCATAAAGACGCAGACAAATAAATGATGCATACATTTATTTATGTATTATTTATTAGTCTAGTTAGTTAGTAGTTCTCATCCATGCTTTTCTGTTAAGTTTGTCTTGGTTAGACCCGGGTTGAGATGGTGTCCAGTCCGTCACATCTACATCTCAACCAGTTTATACTCTTTACAACTCTCAGTTACACAGTAATCATCATCATCATCATCACACACACACACACAAACACACACACACACACACACACACACAGACACACACACACACACACACACACACACACAC